>CM022298.1:608827401-609242124 GCA_011799875.1 Thinopyrum elongatum
TACTAAGGTAGTTTGTTTATCGGAAATTTGGCCTACTAAACCTTCAATATGCATGAGTTGTGATCTAAGACCAACAACTTCTTTATTAACATCATCAAGCTCTTTATGGATATACTCTATCATAGTAGATTGTTCTTTAAGTTCGTTCCTAAAGAAACTATTATGCTCAAATTGCAAAGGCATGAAACTCTTAGCATTATTTTCCATCTCTTCCAACTTTCTAAGGAAAAGATCAAGATTTTTAGATTGAGACATGCTTGCAAAATCAAACAATCTAGAACACAAGCAAACGAAAAGTTGAATGGAAAGAAGGCAAATAAAAATGTAAATATTTTTGTGTTTTTCTGAAAACGTTTTAGAAGTGGGGGAGAGGAAAATGAGAGGCAAATGATGAATAATGTAAGTGCAACTTGGTAGGCTTGATGTAGATCCTCCCCGGTAATGGCGCTAGAAATTCTTCCTGCTACTTCTTGAGCTTGAGTTGGTTTTTCCCTTGAAGAGGAAAGGGTGATGCAGCAAAGTAGAGATAATTATTTCCCACAACTAAGAACCAAGGTATCAATCCAGTAGGAGGAGCACACAAGTCTCCAATGATTGCACTTACACAAACAAACAAATACTTGCACCCAACACGAAAAAGGGGTTGTCAATGCCTTCACGGTTACTTGCAAGGATGAGATCTGATAGAGAGAGGTATAAAAGATAAGTAAAAGTGCAAAATAAAGTAAAGGTAAATAAATTGCAGCAAGGTATTTTTGTGTTTTTGGTTTTATAGGTCTGAAAATAATATGATAAAAATAGACCCGGGGGCCATAGTTTTCACTAGAGGCTTCTCTCTTGAAAGAAAGCATACGGTGCGTAAACAAATTACTGTTGAGCAATTGATAGAAAAGCGCAAAGTTATGACGATATCTAAGGCAATGATCATGAATATAGGCATCACGTCCGTGACAAGTAGACCGACTCCTGCCTGCATCTACTACTATTACTCCACACATCGACCGCTATCCAGCATGCATCTACTGTATTAAGTTAACAAGAACGAAGTAACGCCTTAAGCAAGATGACATGATGTAGAGGGATAGATCCAATCAATATGAATAAACCCCACCTTTTTATCCTTAGTGGCAACAATACAAATACGTGTCATGTCCCCTTCTGTCACTGGGTATGAGCACCGCAAGATTGAACCCACTACAAAGCACCTCTCCCATTGCAAGAAAAATCAATCTAGTTGGCCAGACCAAATCGATAGATCGGAGAGAAATACAAAGCTATCTTAATCATGCATAAAAGACTTCAGAGAAGACTCAAATAATATTCATAGATGATCTGATCATAAATCCACAATTCATCGGATCTCAACAAACGCACCGCAAAAGAAGATTACATCAAATAGATCTCCAAGAACAACAAGGAGAACATTGTATTGAAGATCAAAGAGAGAGAAGAAGCCATCTAGCTACTAGCTATGGACCCCTAGGTCTGTGGTAAACTACTCACACATCATCGAAAGGGCAGCAAGGTTGATAAAGAAGCCCTCCGTGATCAAATCCCCCTCCGGCGGAGTGCCGAAAAAGGCCCCAAGATGGGATCTCATGAGAACAGAAGCTTGCGGCGGCGGAAAAGTATTTTTGATGTGCCCTCTGGTATACAGGGAATATTTGGGTATTTATAGAGCAAAGATTAGTGTTAGAAGTGCCATGATGGGGCCACAAGCTTGGGCCCCCTCCCCCCGGGGCGCGCCTATGAGCTTGTGGCCCATCCTGGCCCTTCTGGCCCCCTCCCGAAGGTTCCTAGGTGTCTTCTGGTCCAAGAAATATCCTCAAAAAGTTTCGTTCTGTTTGGACTCCGTTTGGTATTGATTTTCTGTAAAGACAAAAACAAGGAAAAAAACCAGCAACTGGCACTTGGAACTATGTTAATATGTTAGTCCCAAAAAATGATATAAAATAGCATAATAATGCATATAAAACATCCAAGGTTGATAATATAATAGCATGGAACTATCAAAAATTATAGATACGTTGGAGACGTATCACACAACCGATGGTTTCTTCATACACATTCATCATTTACCTGTTCTACTTTTTATTTGCTTTTATTTGTCTTTGTTAGTTTTCGTTAAAAAAATAAAAAAATACCAAAAATATCGTGTGTGATATCTTGTTTGAATTGCCATTATGTCTCAAGAAAACACTAAGTTGTGTGACTTCTCGAATACTAATAATAATGATTTCATTAGTACTCCAATTTCTCCTCCCGCTACTAGTGCGGAGTCATATGATATTAATGTTGCATTATTAAATCTTATTATGAAAAAACAATTTGCTGGAAATCCTAATGAAGTTGTTGCATCCCATCTTAATACCTTCATTGAATTATGTGATATGCAAAAGAAAAAAGATGTAGATACTGATATTGTTAATTTGAAATTATTTTCTTTCTCACTAAGAGATCGAGCTAAAACTTGGTTTTGATCCTTACCTCACAATAGTATTGATTCATGGGATAAATGTAAGGATGCTTATATTGCTAAGTATTTTCCTCCCGCTAAGATAATATCTCTTAGAAATCAAATCATGAACTTTAACCAACATGAGCAAGAACATGTTGCACAATCTTGGGAGAGAATGAAATTAATGATTAAAATTGTCCCACTCATGGATTAAGCTTATGGATGATAGTACAAAAATTATGCGGGACTGAACATGTTATTCATGTGTACTTTAGTAATGCTTGTAGTAGCGCCTGGGTAATTGATACTGGTTCAGTTTCTAATATTTGTGACTCAAAACATGAGTTGCAGAATGAATGGAGACTAGCAAAGGACGAGGTGATGATGCGCGTTGGAAATGGCTCCAAGGTTGATGTGGTCGTGTCAGCACGCTCCCTCTGCGTCTACCTTTGGGCTTAGTTATAAAACCTTAATAATTGTTATTTGGTGCCTACGTTAAGCATGAACATTATATCTTGATCTTGTTTATTGGGAGACGGTTATTCATTTAAATCCGAGAATAATGGTTGTTCTATTTATATGAGTAACATCTTTTATGGTCATGCACCCAATGTGAATGGTTTATTCTTGTTAAATCTCGATAGTAGTGATACACATGTTCATAATATTAAAGACAAAAGATGCAAAGTGAATAATGATAGTACCACATACTTGTGGCACTGCTGCTTAGGTCATATTTGTGTAAAGCGCATGAAGAAACTCCATACTGATGGACTTCTGGAATCACTTAACTTTGAATCGTTTAAAACATGTGAACCATGCCTCATGGGCAAGATGACTAGAACCCCGTTTTTCAGTATAATGGAGCGGGCAAGTGACTCGTTGGAAATAATACATACTGATGTATGTGGTCCAGTGAGTGTTGAAGCACGCGGTGGATATCATTATTTCTTGACCTTCACAAATGATTTAACTAGATATGGGTATATTTACTTAATGAAACACAAGTCTAAAACATTTGAAAAGTTCAAGGAGTTTTAGAGTGAAGTAGAAAATCATCGTAATAAGAAGATAAAATTTCTACGATCTGATCGTGGAGGTGAATATCTGAGTTATGAGTTTGTTATGCATTTAAGATAGTGTGGAATTGTTTAACAATTCACGTCACCTGAAACCATAGCATAATGGTGTGTCCAGACGTCGTAACCATACCTTATTATATATGGTGCGTTCTATGATGTCTCTTACCAATTTACCACCATCGTTTTGGGTTATGCATTCAAGACAGCCGCATTCACTTCAAACAGGGCACCGTCTAAATCTGTTGAAACGACACCGTATGAATTATGGTTTGGCAAGAAACCTAAGCTTCGTTTCTTAAGGTTTGGGGACGCGATGCTTATGTCAAGAGGCTACAACCTAATAAGCTCAAACCCAAAGCGGAAAAATGCGTCTTCATAGGATACCCTAAAGAGAATATTGGGTATACCTTCTATCATAGATCCGAGAGCAAGATCTTTGTTGCTAAGAATGGATCCTTTCTAGAGAAGTAGTTTCTCTCGAAAGAAGTGGGTGGGAGGAAGGTAGAGCTTGATGAGGTTATCGAACCTTCTGTCAAATTGGAGAGTAGCACAGCACAGAAAGATGTTCCTGTGGTGCCTACACCATCTAGAGAGAAGTTAATGATAATGATGATGGAACTTTGAACCATACTACTACTAAACTTTGTGGGTCGGTCAGGACACGTACTACCACTAAATGGTACGGTAATCCTGTCGTGGATGTCATGTTGTCAGACAATGATGTACCTACGAACTATGAGGAAGCGATGATGAGCCCGGTTTCCAAAAAATTGCTAGAAGCCATGAAATACGAAATAGGATCCATGTATGAAAACCAAGTATGGACTTTGGTGGACTTACCCGACGACCGAAATTCCATTCAGAACAAATGGATCTTTAATAAGAAAACTGACGCTGGTTGAAGGTGTCCTGGACTAGGGGGTACCAACCTAGTTGGCCCGTAGTCCGTGGGCTGAGCTTATGGCCCACCGTTCTCTTAAGGAAGAACTCTGGAAGCCGCACACTTCGGCGTTGTAAGTGCATCTAGTGCCACCCCTAGTTGGTTTTAGAGTATTGACGACAAACCTGGTTGAGGGACTAATGTGTTTGTGAGATTCACAGGAGAACACAGGTAGAAGTCCCTACTGATTCAGTTTACTCATCAAAGATGACCCCTAAAAATGTATGAAGACATCAAAGACATTGGTGGTTCGCGAAGATATTCACATCGAAGATAATGATGTGTGAAGACAATCGCTTGAAGACAATGGAGTGCGAAGACATAGTTTATTTCGTAGTTTCATTTTCTTCTTTCTTGAGTCATAGGAACCACCGAACTGTTAAGTGGGGTCCAAGTGAACAAAGTCAGAAAACTGACATGATGCTCAACCCAAATCCTATGTATTCGAGTGAAGACAATCAGAGAAATCCTTATCCTGAGTTGGATAAGTCAGCTTTACTTGTAGCCCAAGTCAAGCTATCGCGTGTGTTTGAAATCCGACCATTGGACACGTGTCGGTTCCCCAATGACCCAGGGTCATTTCGGACAAATCATGTCGGGTTGCCCCCTGGCTATAAATAGGCACCCCCCTTCCACCATAAATTGGTGGCTGCTCCGAGTTGAGTGTATGGCTTTTGTCGTTTGATAGCAACCCACCTCCGAAGCCTTTGAGAGAGAATCATTGTGAGGACAAAACCCAAAACACCCAAAGCCCAAAGAGTGTTTGGCATCACTGAAGTCTTTCTGTTTCGAGTGATCCGAAGACTTATTATATTTGAAGACTATGATCTTCCAGTCGGTTAGGCGCCATGTTCTGAGCATCCAAGAGTCATTGTGGATTGTCAGTGAATGAAGTCTGTGAAGGTTTGGAAGTCTACCTTGAAGACTTACATGAGTGATTGGGCAGGACTAAGTGACCTTAGCTCAAGGGGAATAAGGCGAAGACGTGGTCTTCTGAGTTCAATCTTAGCCTCGCTAACCAGACGTACAGTTGTCATAGCAACTGGAAATGGTCTACCAAATCCTTGTCTTCGTCAAGCAACTGGTTCTATCACTTCACCCTCTACTTACTGTTTAGCTTTATGAAGTCATTTCTTGCCTGCTTTGACTGTTCACCGCGTGAAGACATTCTCCCTTGATGGCATATTTGGCTTCATATTGTCTTCCTATTCTGGTCTGTTCTACCTAGCAGCTATCTGTCCTTGTGCTTTCTTTGTATTGTTTCCTTGACTATGGCTCGGCACGTGTAGTTTATCTTCCGCTGCATCCTGTTTAGGTGTTATTCGTTTGTCTGTCTTCGAAGACATTGCCTGTTTTGAAGACTTTCATAAAAATCGCCTATTCACCCCCCTTTAGTCAATAACTAGCACTTTCAGGCATGTTCAAGATGGACTTCTCCGAAGACTTGACATGTACTCCAAGACTTGCGTCGGACTAGCGTCGTGCGCATCCCTAAATTGGCATGCGACCATGTGTAACCCTAGGTACCCCCAATGTCTATATAAACTAGGAGGTTTAGGTTGTAGAGGTGATGGTCACAATTACAACCATCTAGCCCTAGGGTTTGAACACAACTTACGATCTCGAGGTAGATCAAGCTTGTACTCGATACACAATCATCAATATAATCAAAGCAGGACATTGGGTATTACCTCTTTGAGAGGGCCCGAACCTGGGTAAATACTGTCACCTTCGTCTCCTATTATCCATAGGTCCGAGATCCACAGCTCGGGACCCCCTACTCGAGGTTTGCCAGTTTTAGTATTGACATTGGTGTTTTCAATGAGAGTTCTGCTATGCGATCGACAAAGGATCAATGGCTCATATGCACATCAACTGCAACACCGGCTACGGTGACATCTTCTTCCCTGGCCAACTCTTTGCGTTCGGCAGCATTGTTCTGCATGATGATTCGACGTGCCATCTCGCCTATATCGAAAATTCCAGAAAAGCTTTATGATGCCAGCAATATGCTAGGGTGATGTCAGTAGGTCAACAGGGGCGGTCCAGGTCAAACCTGGCCGATGGGACCCGCGTGTCAGTGACTAATCTAGCTAACGGTGGTTGTTAGTGCTAATTAGTTAATTAATCTAATTAACCCAGTGACTAGCCCCACATGTCAGTGACTCGAAGGGGGTCAAATCCCAATCAACCGAGGTCAAAATCATCAGAGTTGATCCGCGGCTCATCGCCGACGAAGCCCGAGGCGGCGGAGGGGCTCGGGATCTGTCCCCCGGTGACCAAATTGACGGCGGAGGGCATCTATTGAGAGTTGAGGCTCGCCCACATCCATCTGTGCAAACTGCAGGGGCTGAGATGGGCTGAGCTCACCGGAAGCAAGCTCGTGACTATGGCCGGAGCTACGGGTGAGCTCGGGATCGGGGATACGGAGCACGACATGAGGCACGGTTGCTAGCGTTGGACTACTGAGGGCCTACGGAGCACGTAGCAGTGCTCAGATGCAAGTTGTGGCTGTTGTTGCCACAACGGCACCATGGGCGTGCGGCGGCAAGCTTCAGTCAGGGTGCTGCTAGCGCTAGAGGACGAGCGGGGCGACGGGGCAAGGGGGAATGGTTCAGCGACTTATCGTAGATCATATGGACGTCTTGGTTGGTTGGGGGACACGCTAAAGATGACGAATCGACAGCAAGGGTGCCGCAGATGGAGGTTGAAGATGAGGTCGGGGACGCCACTACGGGGCTCCTGTGGTCACGTGCGTCGGCGTGTGGATCCACAGCGTCGTGGCGGAGCTCGTGGTCAAAATGGTTGGGCAAGTAGTGGCCTATAGCCATGGCTTCGGCGATGAGGTGCCCTCAATGCTGACGGGGAAGGGAGGGGGAGAGAGCCAGAGGAGAAGGAGAGCTTGAGGGAGAGGCTGAGGGGATCCAGGGGGTGAGTGGCGCTTGCAGGCACATCGGGGCAGCGGCGGGAAGTAGGAGGTGGCATAGCGCGTGGTCGCACGTGGCGAGCACGCGCGCCTCTTTCTATCCGAGGAGGAAGATGACAAGAAGAGGCTGTGGTGGGCTGGGCCGGCCAGCTATAGTGTTGGGCCGCATAGTAGTTTGCCAGGTGAGTCTCTCTCACTATTTTCTATTTTCTGTGTTTCTATTTTGATTTAATTATTTTACCACTGTTTGATAATCAAAAGATTCCAAACCAGTGCCAACAATTCCTCTGAATATTTTTATGTTGCACATTGGACATTTCCAAATGCACATAAAATTTCAGGGCTTTTGGGAATATACTCTGCATATTATGAATATAATTCCAAATGCAAATACAATAATGGTTTAAATTCAGTGCCCAAAATATTCCACAGAAATGTTCACTATTTTTGGTTTGGACTCAAAGCCTTGCCCAAATTATCAAACATTGATGAAGGGCATTTTGGGTTCATTGAATGCAATTTTTAGGGTTCTTTGCCCCTTTATTAAAATTCTGAGGCTTTGGATATTCCCCAATTCAAATTTTCTTCAAATTAACATGATGCATGATGCTCTCTGATGCAACTATTTACAAGCAAATTCTAGGGCTTTGACATTGTATCTCCACCAAGTGTTCTTCAGCATAAGCATCAAGAACTGGGTTGTTATGCAGTACCATCAAATGGGCTTTATCGGTCTCATCTTCGGGTGCAGCGTCTGGCACGCCAGCAAGGACTGCCTTACCATCCAGCCTTCCCTTGTGGCAAGAGAGTGGCAAACTTATAGGTCTTTGTTTCATGTATTCACTCCAAAACTCAACCACCTCCTCCGCGGTATAACCTTGTAGGATGCTTGCCTCTGGATGGCATCTGTTCCGACAATAGCGCTTCAATATTCCCATGAACCACTCGAAGGGATACATGTTGCGAAGAAACACAAGACCACAATACTATATCTCATCGACAAGGTGCACAGTGAGATGGACCATGACATCAAAAAATGACGGTGGGAAAAACAACTGTAAGTTGGAAAATATTCTTGCAATATACGCTTGCATATAACCTAGCTCTTCACGATCTACCACTTTCTGCCATAGTTTGTTGAAGAAATCACAAAGATTAATGAATGTGTTTCTTATGTCTGTGTCCATCATATTCTTGATGGCCACCGGGAGGATTTGTGTCAACATTACGTGGCAATCATGTGACTTCATGTGTGCCAACTTCATTTTACCTGAGCTCGCATCAACAAGACTTCTGATGTTTGCGGAGTAGGAAGAGGGTATCTTAATTGACAACAAATACTTGAAGAGCTCTTTTGCTTCTTTTGGAGTGAAACTATAACTCTGGCGATCATGGAGGAATTTGTCATCATCTTCTGCTTCATTCATGCATTTTGCTTTATCACCAAGCATATCGAGTCGTGCACCGTCACCATCCTTTGTTTTACATTTAATCTTGAGTAGAGTACCAAGGATGCTTTCACGTATGTTCTTCTCTACGTGCATGACATCAACGCAGTGACATACACTTAGAATCTCCCAGTAAGGTAATTGCTAGAACACTGGTTTCTTCTTAAACACTTGCTCCTTGGGTGTTTGTTTCGATGACGAACCGTGTACCTTGCCAAGCACAACTTTAATTTATTTAGCCATGTTGTGGACCTCCTTCCCAGAATAAGGTCTTGGGCCCAAACCTACCTCTTCCGTACCATCAAATTCAGCTTTCATCTTTTGGTATAGGTGATCCTTCTGTAAGAACCTACGATGACGCAAATACACGGTTTTGTGCGAGTTGGGAAGAAATCTACTCGTTGTCCTATCCATGCATGGGACACATCCTACTTCTCCCCTTGTTTTCTTCCCTGACGTGTTGCCTAATGCCAACATATCTTGAATGGAGTGCAGTAGCAACGCATGTAAATCGAAAAACTTCTTTTTGTAAGCATCATAGCATTTTACACCAGGCTCTACCCACAATGTCAGCAGTTCTTCTACCAGTAGCTGAAAATAAATGTCGATGTCATTTCCATGTTGCTTCGGGCCTTGGATAATCATTGACATCATGAGGTATTTTTTCTTCATACACAACCAAGGAGCAAGGCTATATATGCACAGAAGCACCGGCCATGTGCTGTGTTGGGTGCTCAGAGCATCTCTAGCAGACCCCGTATATCGCCGACCCACAAAACTCGTTTACAGTTTGCGGAAAAATGGTTTTGCGGGCCGGTGCATCAGATGGGTTTTATCTGAATTTGACACATATGCAACATATTCATGATTATTAATTCAATATAAGATAAACTGTCAATATTACAATACCACAATCATCCAAATTACAATAATTATTGAAATCACCGAAGCAAACTAAATAATTCAATACAAAACTTGCCCCGAATACAAATCACACATGAATTAAATAAAATGAATGCAAAAATGGAATGTGTTACTGCCCAACCCTTTGCCAATGGTGTTCAATGAGATCCTCCTGAAGCTGAAAGTGGGTGTTTGCATTTTCAATCTCTCGGTAGGTTTGAAGAAATGCTCTAATGCGGTTAGGGTCTCTAGCTGGTTTGACACGGCTATCCACATTGTCGTTGAAGAACTCCAAGTTCATGCCTCTCTCATCTTCGAGAATCATATTGTGAAGAATAACACATCATGTCATGATGTTTTTCAAGGATCGCTTGTCCCAAAAATGAACAGGACCACGAACAATTGCAAACCTAGATTGCAAACCCCCGAATGTTCTTTCAATATCTTTTTGGGTTGCCTCTTGTACCCTTGCAAACTCACATTGTTTCTTAGTTTTGGGGTCTTTGATGCTCTTAACAAATGTGCACCAAGAAGGGTAGATACCATCTGCAAGATAGTACCCCTTTGTGTATTCATGCCCATTGATAGTGTAGTTGCAAGCAGGAGCATCACCACTAGCAAGCCTAGCAAACAAATGAGACCGTTGCAACACATTGATATCATTGAGAGTACTTGGCATACCAAAAAAGCAATGTCAAATCCATAATTCCTCGGATGCTACAGCCTCTAGCACAATTGTTGCATCATGAGACTTGCCACAATACATTCCCTGCCATGCCTTCGGGCAATTTTTCCAAGTCCAATGCATACAATCAATGCTTCCTAGCATGCCAGGACACCCTCTTCTCTCACATGATGCCATCAACATTTTTGTGTCTTCCTCGTTGGGTGCCCAAAGATATTTAGGACCAAAGACACGGATGATCACTTTGGCAAACATACGCACTAACTCAATTGTAGTATCTTCACCAATGCAAAGGTACTCATCGGCATAGTCAGCCGGAATGCCGTATGCAATTACCCGCATAGCTGCCGAGATTTTTTGATATGCACTATAAATCCCTTCAAGCCCGCAGCATTTATTCTTTGAGTAAAATACCGTCAATTGGCCTCGCAAGCTTGCACTATTTTTACAAAGAGGGATCGGCGCATTCGGTACCTTCTCTGAAAGAGGTGCGGTGGATATGTTGGATTTTCCGCGAAGTAGTCTTGCATCAACATCTCTTTCCTGAGATGGCGATTTCGAGGAATGCAAAGATGGCCGACGGTCAATACTCGCCGTCTCTTACGGTTCTCATCTTCGCGCTCCTTCATGTCGAGGGCCATCACCAGCATCAGCTGCCGATGGTTCTCAAGCAGCATCTCAACATCCGAGTCGTCCGAATCGGATGAATCCTTGAGCAAAAACCTCTTGCGAGGGCTCAATTCCATCTAAATTCACAAATACGAACGCCGCATGAACCAACTATGAATATCGCATCCCAAAGCACAAGCACAAGTACTCACCGGCGGCTCGGGGTGGTGGCTCAGTAGCGGTCGATCCCGGGACGACGTCTAGGGGTGGCTCGGCTTGGCGGATCCAGGGAGCCGGTGAAGCGGCTAGGTGGAACAGGGTGAGGGGCGCCCCGCGGCATGATTTCGTCTGCAGGTATGGCCGGAATCACCGGCGGCGGTCGGGCGGAACGAATGGCGGGCGCCTACGGAAGGGGTGGGGAACGGGCGCGAAATGTCCCTCCCGCCAACCGCTTTTCTGGGATACATGGCACCGTCAGGTCGAGGGGGAAACCTGCGTTTTCGCGGGTTGGAGATGGGATTTTACGATGCCCCTCAAAAATTTTTACGGGTCTGACGCATTTACAGGGTCTGATCAGGCAACATTTTTCGCGCAGAGCCATATTTTGGCGGTTATTTTGTGGGTCGGGGCATTATACGGGGTCTGCTAGAGACGCTCTCATATGGATTCATTCCGTCAGTACAGTCCCCGAGCCTTATATTTCTAGGATCCTTGGCAAAGTCTTCATATGTGTTGTCGATTAATTCCCACCGAGCCCCATCTTTCGGGTGCCTCATATATTTATCCGCAAGTTACTCATCATGATGCCACCGCAACCTCTTTGCCTCTCTAGGGTTTGAAAACAAATGCCTCAACCTTGGAACTAAAGGCAAGTACCAAACAACCTTGAACGGGATTCCTGTCTTGATCTCGTCATCCATTTTTTTACTTGTCCTTTGCTTTGTTGTGCTTGTATCATGGATGCTTGGATGTGCAACATGCACGCAAGTCTTTGTAGTCACTGCGGTACAACATACAATCATTCACACAAGCATGTATCTTCTGGACTTCAAGTTCCAATGGGAAAACAACTTCCTTCGCTTCGTTCATGCTTTTGGGAGCACATTATCTTCTAGAAGAATGTCTTTGAAAGGATATAACAACTCCGTGAAGCCCTTGCTTGATAGTCCATTTTCTGCTTTAAATCTGAGAAGCACCAGTGTGGCACTCAACTTGGAATGTTTCTTTTTGCAACCTAAATACAAATATTTCTTGGAGTTTGCCTTAATGATTGGCAGATCCTTGCACCTAACCATATCTTTATGTGGGGCCCGAGAAATCTGCAATCATAGCAGCAAAATATGGCATGCCATCAAGGTCGTTGGTGTCGTTTGCGTCGTTGTCTTGGTTTTTCAGTGGGGGTTTTGGCTTGTCTCTGTTCCGTTGTAGCTTGACGTCTGAGCCCTGAGGTTAGATTCAACATCCTTGGAACTCTGATTGGGGTTTGGCATCTCGCCGCCCTGGTTACCTTCATCCATGACCGGCTCTTCACCGTGTCAACTCTGACGTGTATATCCATCCATGAATCCCCGCTTGACTAAGTGGTACTCGAACTTTGTAACTTTATGTGACTCTGTATTGGTACAATCCTTGCATGGACACATGATGTAATATTCTTCGCAGACTCTCTTCTTTGTCCCTTTAGCCAAAGTGATGAACTCCGTCATGCCAGTCATAAACTTTGAGCTTCTCCGATCCTTCATCCATTCAGATCGTTCCATCAGCACCACACGAGGGGTAATTCAAAAAAACATTAATAAATGGATTAATGGATGCCCAAAGATGCGTGAATAAATCACAAGATTTTATGTTCATAATTTATGGAGGGCACTCCATATTGTTATCCAGCCGTTCGATGACACAAATTAATGACCAGACAATTTACATGCTGAGTACAGTACTACCCTTATGAACTGAATACCTTAAGTAAGACACTCAATGAATAGAATAGCTTAATTAATTAGCCGCGTGATGACCTCCACCCAGCAGACAGAGCAGCGCGATGCCGCGTGATATGTCTCCAATGTATCTATAATTTTGTATTGTTTCATGCTATTATAGTATCAATCTTGGATGCTTTATATGCTATTATATGCAATTATATATCATTTTTTGGGACTAACCTATTAACTTAGTGCCAAGTGCTAGTTGCTGTTCTTTGCCTGGTTTTGGTTTTCCATGAAATCGGTACCAAACAAAGTCCAAATGCCACGAAACTTTTTGATGATTTTTTTCTGGACATAAGTGACACTAGAAGCTTCGGGAAGAGACCAGAAGGCAAAGGAGTGGGACACGAGCCACCAGGGCGTGCCCAGGGGGCTCGGCGTGCCCAGGTGCCTCATGGGCCCCTCGTTCCTCCGTTTGACCTAATTCTGACTCTATAAGTTCTCTAAAATCGAGAAACCAACAGAGAGCCACCCAAAATACTTTTTCCGCTGCCGCAAGTTCCTGTTCTCGCGAGATCCCATCTGGAGGTCTTTTTCGGCACTCTGCCGAAGGGAGAATCCATCACGGAGGGCTTCTACATCAACCTTGTTTCCCCTTCGATGATGTGTGAGTAGTTTACCACAGACCTAGGGGTCCATAGCTAGTAGCTAGATGGCTTCTTCTCTCTTTTTGATCTTCAATACAATGTTCTCCTCGATGTTCTTGGAGATCTATTCGATGTAATCCTTTTTTTGAGGTGCGTTTGTTGGGATCCGATGAATTGTGGGTTTATGATCAGATTATCTATGAATATTATTTGAGTCTTCTCTGAACTCTTTTATGCATGATCGTTATAGCTTTGTATTTCTCTCCGATCTATCTGTTTGGTTTGGCCAACTAGATTGACTTATCTTGCAATGGGAGAGGTGCTTTGTGATGGGTTCGATCTTGCGGTGGTCAATCCTAGTGACAGAATGGGACATGACATGTATTTGTATCATTTCCATTAAGGATAAAATGATGGGGTTTATTCATACTATTGAGTTTACTTTGTCTACATCATGTCATCTTGCTTAAGGCGTTATTTCGTTCTTTATGAACTTAATACTCTAGATGCATGCTGGATAGGGGTCGATGTGTGGAGTAATAGTAGTAGATGCAGGCAGGAGTTGGTCTACTTGTCTCCGATGTGATGCCTATATACATGATCATTGCATTGGATATCGTCATAATTATTCGCTTTTCTATCAATTGCCCAACAGTAATTTGTTTACTCACCGTATGCTATGTTCAAGAGAGAAGCCCCAAGTGAAAACTATGGCCCCCGGGTCTATCTTTATCATATATTAAAAATCCAAAAATACCTTGCTGCAATTTATTTACTTTTATTTTGTTTTGTGTTTTTGTTTATCTATCTATCACTACGAGATTTGATCCTTGCAATTAACCGCCAAGGGATTGACAACCCCTTGTTTGCGTTGGGTGCAAGTATTTTTTTTGTGTGTGTAGGTATTGCTAACGTGGTGTTGCATGGTTCTCCTACTAGATTGATAACCTTGGTTCTTACCTAAGGGAAATACTTATCTCTATTGTATTTCATCATCCTCTCCTCTTCGAGGAAATCCCAACGCAGCTCGCAAGTAGTAGGAAGAATTTCTGGCGCCATTGCCGGGGAAACATCATCAACATCTATCAAGTACCATCACATAAACTTTCATCTCCTTGCATTTACTTTATTTCTTTTGCCTCTCTTTTTCATCTCCCCCACTTCTAAAACATTTCAAAAAACACAAAAATATTTTCTGTTTGCCTTCTTTCTTGTTTGCTTGCTTCTTGCTTTTATTACCTTCATGTCAACACTCAAAAATAGGAAAGGAACAAGAAAAGTAAAGACATATGGATCCTCATCCTCTTGCTAATCTTTTTAAAAGATCCAATTATGATGAACCAATTGCTAGTGAGTTGAGTGCACTAGATTATCTTTATGAAGTTTTACTTGAAATTCATGAATCTGAAAACTGTGATGAAGTGTTAAAAGAAGAAATTTATAAAGTGATTCACAATAGCTCCTTGAATGAAAAGCATGATTGCAATGATATTATTATAAATTCTATTAATATCAATTGTGTTAATGATATGCAAAACCCTAAGTTCGGGGATGATGATTTTGTTATGTCCACTACTCATTGTAATGATCATGATTGGGGTGATGCTTCTTATGATCTTGAAAGTTTATTTAAGCCTCGTGATGAATATGAAATTGATAATAATCTTTGCAATGATATTGAAAGTGGGTTTGGAAGAGTGTCAACTTTAGGAAAAAAATATTCCCCCATATTTGGAGAGTGTTCAATCTTATGAAATTATTGATAAAAGTGGGTTTGGAGAGGTCATGACTTTAGTTAATGTTAATCCCACTATCTCGGAAGATTATAATTTTTTTATTCATGTGGATCATAAAGACAATATTGTTTATGATAGCTATTTTTGCTAAATTTGAGTATGATCCTACATGTAATTATTATGAGAGAGGAAAATATGGTTATAGAAATTTTCATGTTACTAAATCACCTCTCTTTGTGTTGAAATTATTGATGCTTCCTTCTTCCTATTTGCATATGCTAGAAATTGCTTGTCTTGATAATTTCTTTTCCTATAAAATGCCTATGCATAGGAAGTATGTTAGACTTAAATGTGTTGGTCACATGTTTTATGATTCTCTCTTTGTGCTTCAATTCTTGTCTCTTATGTGAGCATCATTAATATCCTAAGCCTATCTTAATGGCTATAAAGAAAGAGCTTGTTGGGAGACAATCCAATAGTTATCACTTTCCTGTTTTTTTGGTGTGCACAAAATTATGCTAACGTTATGGTTCTGTTTTTGTGTTTAAATTAGTGTTTATGCCAAGTAAAGCCTTTGGGATGATTTGGATGATAGTTGCTTTGATTCTGTGAAAAAAATAGAAACTTGTGCGCCCAGTGGCAGAATTGTTTAAATTCACTAGAACGTTATTTTGATCTGAATTTCTTAGACATGATTGACATACAAATTTTCCACGTTTGCCTATTTTTTAAGGATTTTTGGAGTTACAGAAGTATGGTCATTGTTCGAATCATTACAGACTGTTCTGTTTTTGACAGATTCTGTTTCCGTTGCATTGTTTGCTTGTTCGATGAATCTATGGATTGTATCGGGGGGTATAAGCCATGGTGAAGTTAGAATACAGTAGGTATTATGCAATAATGAAATATTAATGGGCTTGCAACAATACCTAAAGTGGTGATTTGCCTGTTATATTAATGGATCTCATGAGTTTTCTATTGAATTTTGTGTGCTGAAGTTCTCAAGTTTTGAGTGAGATCACGATGGATGAAGGAATAAGGAGTGGCAAGATCCTAAGCTTGGGGATGCCCTAGGCACCCCGAGGTAATATTTGAGGACTCTCAAGCATCTAAGCTTGGGGATGCCCTGGAAGGCATCCCCTCTTTCTTCTACCAACTATTGGTAAATTACTTGGAGCTATATTCATATTGATCACATGATATGAGTTTTGCTTGGAGCGTTATGTATTATGTGAGTCTTTACTTTGTTTGCCTTTTAGTTTGCCACAATCATCTTTTCTGGACACACCTTTTTGAGAGGTACACACATTATTCGTGATTTGTTAGAATACTCTGTGTGCTTCACTTATAACTTTTGAGCTAGGCAGTTGCTCTAGTACTTCACTTATATCTTTTAGAGCACGACAGTGGTTATATTTTAAAGAAATAGTTGCACTCTCACGCTTCACTTATATCATTTTGAGAGTTGATAATAGTAATGGCAATATGCACAAGTTATGAATTTGGTCCTAATATGATAGGTATTCAAGAGGGATATAATAAAAACTTTCATGTATATCACTGAATATGATAAGTTTGATTCCTTGCAATAGTTTTGCGATATATAGATTGTAATATGTGGGAGCTACTAGCGAATGATTGTGGTTTAGTAAGAATATTGGTGTTAAGTTTTGTGATTCCCAAAGCATGCACATATAGTCTCTCGTTATGCTATGAAGTTGGAGCATGATTTATTATTGACTGTCTTCCTTATGAGTGGCTGTCGGGGACGAGTGATGGTCTTTTACTACCAATCTAATCCCCTAGGGGCATGCGTAGTAGTACATTGCTTCGGGGGCTAATAAACTTTTGCAATAAGTATGTGAGTTCTTTATGACTAATATGAGTCCATGGATTATACACACTCTCACCTTTCCACAATTTTCAAGCCTCTTCAGGACCGTGCATTGCCCTTCCTCACCTCAAGATGTGGTGCAAACTTCACCGGTGCATCCAAACCCCGTGATATGTTACCCACTGTCACACATAAGCCTCCTTATATCTTCCTCAAAACAGCCACCATACCTACCTATTATGGTAGTTCCATAGACATTCCGAGATATATTGCCAGCAACTTCCATTGTTCCATTTTTATGACACGCATCATCATTGTCATATTGCTTTGCATGATCATATAGCTGGCATAGTATTTGTGGCTCAGCCATCGTTTATCATTTTTTATACATGTTATGCTAGATCATTGCACATCCTGGTACACTGCTGGAGGCATTCATATAGAGTCATATTTTGTTCTAGTATCGAGTTATAATTTTGAGTTGTAATTAAATAG
This sequence comes from Thinopyrum elongatum, assembly GCA_011799875.1. Taxonomy (NCBI): domain Eukaryota; kingdom Viridiplantae; phylum Streptophyta; class Magnoliopsida; order Poales; family Poaceae; genus Thinopyrum; species Thinopyrum elongatum. The sequence continues at coordinate 608,845,090 of CM022298.1, forward strand.
AAGTGCGATGATCATCATTATTCATTATTAGAGCATTGTCCCAAGTGAGGAAAGGATGATGGAGACTATGATTCCCCCACAAGTCGTGATGAGGAACCGGACGAAAAAAAGAGAGGCTAAAAAGAGCCCAACAAAAAAAGAGAAAAAAATAAAAAATGAGAGAAAAAGATAGAAGGGGCAATGTTACTACCCTTTCCACACTTTTGCTTCAAAGTAGCACCATGTTTTTCATATAGAGAGTCTCCTATGTTTTCATTTTCATATAACTAGTGGGAATTTTTCATTACAGAACTTGGCTTGTATATTCCAATGATGGGCTTCTTCAAATGCCCGAGGTCTTCATGAGCAAGCAAGTTGGATGCACACCCACTTACTTTTCTTTTTGAGATTTCATACACTTATAGCTCTTAGTGCATCCATTGCATGCCAATCCCTACTCCTTGCATTGACATCAATTGATGGACATCTCCATAGCCCGTTGATTAGCCTCATCGATGTGAGACTTTCTCCTTTTTGGTCTTCTCCATATTATCTCTACCACCATACTCTATTCCACCCATAGTGCTATATCCATGGCTTGTGCTCATGTATTGCATGAGGGTTGAAAAGGCTGAAGCGCATTAAAAAGTATGAACCAATTGCTCGGCTTGTCATCAGGGTTGTGCATGATGAATACTTTGTGTTAAGAAGATGGAGCATGACAAGGCTATATGATTTTGTAGGGATAACGTTCTTTAGCATTGATATTTTGGAAGGCATGATTGTTTGTTGGTATGCCTGAGTATTGATGCTTTTATGTCAAATTATAGACTATTACTTTGAATCATTCGGATCTTAATATTCATGCCACAAAAAAGAGATTACATGATGAACATGTTAGGTAGCATTCCACATCAAAAATTATGTTTTTATCATTTACCACAGACCTACGGGTCCATAGCTAGTAGCTAGATGGCTTCTTCTCTCTCTTTGATCTTCAATACAATGTTCTCCTCAATGTTCTTGGAGATCTATTTGATGTAATCCTTTTTTGCGGTGTGTTTGTCGGGATCTGATGAATTGTGGGTTTATGATCAGATTATCTATGAATATTATTTGAGTCTTCTCTGAACTCTTTTATGCATGATAGTTATATCTTTGTATTTCTCTCTGATCTATCCGTTTGGTTTGCCCAACTAGATTGATTTATTTTGCAATGGGAGAGGTGCTTTGTGATGGGTTCGATCTTGCGGTGCTCAATCCCAGTGGCAGAAGGGGACATGACATGTATTTGTATTGTTGCCATTAAGGATAAAACGATGGGGGTTTATTAATATTGATTGAGTTTACTTTGTCTACATCATGTCATCTTGCTTAAGGCGTTACTCCGTTCTTTATGAACTTAATACTCTAGATGCATGCTGGATAGTGGTCGATGTGTGGAGTAATAGTAGTACATGCAGGCAGGAGTTGGTCTACTTGTCTCTGATGTGATGTCTATATACATGATCATTGCCTTGGATATTGTCAATTATTCACTTTTCTATCAATTGCCCAACAGTAATTTGTTTACCCACCGCATGCTATGTTCAAGAGAGAAGCCCCTAGTGAAAACTATGGCCCCTGAATCTATATATATCATATATTAAAATCCAAAAATACCTTGCTGCAATTTATTTACTTTTATTTTATTTTGTGTTTTTGTTTATCTATCTATCACTATGAGATTTGATCCTTGCAATTAACCGCCAAGGGATTGACAACCCCTTGTTTGCGTTGGGTGCAATTATTTCCTATTTTGTGTGTAGGTACTGTTAACGAGGTGTTCCGTGGTTCTCCTACTGGATTGACAACCTTGGTTCTTAACTGAGGGAAATACTTATCTCTACTGTACTGCATCATCCTCTCCTCTTCGAGGAAATCCCAACGCAGCTCACAAGTAGCACCGCGGCATGCCAAGAAAGTAGGGTCCAGGAGCAAAGATTAGTGGGGCAACCGCCTGAAGTTCGAGCTCCACTATCCCGCCATCGACCGCGAGGGATGCGCTCCAATCACGCCGCCGCCGACCTCGAGGATTGAGCTCCTTCTATCTCCCGTCGTCGACCAAGGATTGAACTCCTATGACGCCACCACCGCCAACCGACCGAGGATTGACCTCCTATCTGGTAACCGATGCCACGGCCGCCGCCCCCATCTCTATCTGCAGAGCGGCTGTTTTTATTTTTTGACGGTTATCCACAGAGCGGCTGTTTACCCTAAGTATTAACTCAATTATTGCATCCCCATATGTACCTAGTAGTACATCACATACTGTTATGTTATAGGAAGCGTGTCTCACGCACGTTGTCTTCTCACATGGTTTGGTGTGGAAATTGTGTGTGAAGTTGTAATATCGAACACGAACGATATGTACAAACCATGTGCCGTATACAATAGAGTGCGATAAGTAGTTCCCGACCGTTATCAGATCCCGCAGTTTCCCCATTTCCCCTAAATCCCTAGATAGCCCCCAAATCCATAGCCCCCAAATTCCCTCGCATGGCGCTAACATTGGGGGAACACGGACTAGTGGTGCTGATGGTTTCAGTGCGGCTGCTCCGGCTTGTATCATCGCTCTCGGCAGCGCGATGGGCGCCTCCACAACGACGGTCACCGCCGAGCACTTACCTAAGGTCATCATAAGGCCGGTGTACTACGGATCCGAATCATCTTGTCAGGTTCTAATAAATCCCGATCTGTTTTAGCATGTCCAAAGTAGCTCCCTGATCAATCTGTCCTGAATGACCCCCCACCCACCCAGGAAAGCAATCAACCGTCGGATCCGGAGTATGACTCCAGACTCCCGCAACATGAGTTCGACTCTGAGTTTTGCGCCACCGAGAAGTACTGAAAGCTGAGTTATGTGCACAGACACACTCCCGCTCGACTTGTATGCATGAAGGAATTCAGCATTGGCAGACGGTTTCTATGTTACCCCTTAGAGGTTAGTGCTAAGTTCATCATTTAAGTTGAGTTAATGCCCCCCGCTCATCCTGAATATTTAACATTGGCAGGGATATGAGGCTTGGGCCACTGTTAACTGGTTGGATGATGAATGGCATGGTAGGGCTCGGAGTGTTATCACCAAGCTCGCGGAAGATAACATAAAGCTGAAGAAGAAACTAACTAATATAGAGTGTACAATCACTATGATGAAGCAAGAAAGAATCAATCACAGGCAATAGATGAAAGCAAGATACAAGAACGAACTAGCAAGTGTAGTTGTAGTTGTCGCATTAGCCATCTTCTATGTGCTGTTTGCAATGATGATTAGGGGTTTTGTTTGATTATTACTAGCTACATCAATAAGCAAAGCTCATCTATTGCTTGCCAACTATCGTATGAAAAATGCTTGTTTCACATTTGGATGGCCCAACACATGTGCATAATTATCACATTGAGAACTGCGCAACCGCGGGAATTTGAAGCGACTGGGTACTAATAATTGCGGTTGATTATATCAGGATTCTAACCGCTTGCCAAGGCGCTAATATAATCCGTCAATGCCCCACTTCAATTGCCATTCATATTTTCTTCACCCCCCCCCCCCCCCGCTTCAGTCTCCACCATCTTCATCGTCCCTGTCAGCCGCGCTACACACTTACACACACTCTACAATCTCGCTTTCTCGCAGTTTGTATATGTACCCCAGCCATGTCGAGCAACAGCGAGGACGACAGTAATTCTGCCACCAGTCTGGCGCCCGATTTTAGGTCAACCTTGGAATCATCTGGCTCATCTTCCATGAGTCTGGCATCGAGCCCTGACCTCGATTTTATCCGGATAATGGAAGGGACTCCGCCGCCCAATTCGTCAGACGAGGAGCCGTCGGAGGACAAAGAAGACAATGATGACGATGATGATGATGAGGAGGAGGAGGAATGGTCGAACAACGAGGAAGACAACAAGGACATCAATGATGATGACGATGACGACAGCGACGATGAAAGCCAACGGTCGGCTGCAAGAAGCGTCCTTGCCAAGATGATGTCGCGGGGCCATCCAACAACAACAATAAGAAGAAGGACTAAATTAAGCAGACTGTATATCTGTGTTGCCGTTCGCTCATATTAATTCGTTATCTTTGGTTTCCCTGTCAATCTCATCGCACGCGGTTAGCAATACGTATTCGACGGGATCTTTTACATTATCGCCCATAATTGGTTTCTAGAAATGTGTGCCCTGTCGAGCACACAATTCACAAAAAAAATCATATGCGATGTCTATAATTATCACACACAATTTTGATTACCGACTTGTTTGCCGGATATCACAGACACACACATCTTGTTATGCCGAATCTTTTGTGTTCTTCTGGATCATCGCAAACAGTTATCCGAGTGAACTATATATGTCATCTATCGCACACATCTAGATTTGGGTAACCGTTTGTGTATTTTTGTGTCATCGCAAACAGTTTGTATGCATCAACTGTATGCCACGTATCGCACACGCAACTCCTTTCTGAATCGTATTTGATGTGTCCACCATCGCACACAGTTTGTTTTATTGCTGCCGGTTTTATTATCATACCATTTGTGATTCGTGCATCACACACAGTTTCGTCGAAGGGTCTCCGATACATGTGTTGCGTTAGCACCATCCCACAGTAGCACAAACATAATTTCAAATTTTTGTAAAACAAATGAAAGTAAAATAAAAAATAAAAAGGAAAATGAAAGGAAAACCAGTCAAGGAGGATTAACAAAAACTAGTAAGTGTGCACGTGCAACGCACGTATCCTAATCTTACTACAGTAGAAACATGAACTTCGTCTTATGTTTTTACCTAGACATTTAAATGCGTGTCATGGCCAATGATTTCAATGTAGTAATTTATTTTAGATCAAGTCATTGGTCCTGTTTGACCGGTGAAAGACTTCCATTGTTTGAAATATTGTGATCCCAAAATTCCAAAAACAAAATGAAAAAAATCGTGCATGTAACACACGAGCAAAACACATGTCTTCACATAGAAGTAATGATCACATAAATGTATTGTAATTGTTACTTATTACAAAAATACTTAAAAATAACAACTAAGCAACATTATCTAGTAATCATTATTTGATGATGATCCTCTCTGGAAGATCCATCTTTTGATATGATCTATAATGGTTCATTCTAAGACTGGGATATTGTTTAGAACTTCATTCTCTTCATACTTCAAAATATGAACCAAAAATCACTTCCTCAGTTCAAAAACATCCTACATATGCATTATATAACATTGTTATTAAAAAAACATGAGTAACATGTGTAGAAATGAGCATGGTGGCAATACTTACCTTGGGTACTGGAAAATGTAGCGTCCCATCGTGCCATGGGTGCATTAAATTGAAAACCAAATAACCAGACAAGGGACTGCATGTATGGAATGTTACATGCAAGTTGAATGAATCAATTAAGATTGTGATGTATTGACAAGATTCTTACCCGTATGAGTTTGTGGGAACATCGGGAACTTTGCATCCCCATATCAAAATGTCGTCCTTGAAGGCAGGGTTTGCAGCTTGGAGTGCAAGGTTTAGATCATTAACCATAGTTTCAAACATATGCTTTCCGAAAGTAGGTATTGAAAGCGGGTCGAAAATAGAAACAACTTTTTTATGTTGGTCCAAGACAAACAATAAAAATAACCCAAGAATATCACAAGGCAATAAAATCTATAATGGTGCATGCATTTAGAAATACATCAATCATTATCATTCATTAAAACTAAATAAATAATAATTTTGAATTCAAATCTTACCATATCACATTCTGAGATATGATACTCATTGCTGTCAGGCCAGCTATCAAACAGTTCTGCCAACATAGCAATGTCCATACCGTCATGATGACTTGGGACTCGTGCATAGTGGGACATGGACTACAATAATGTAAGAAAACATTAGTAGAATTGAGGCAAAATGTAAAATGTGATTAAAATAACTTACACAGAATCGTAGATCCATATAGTGCACTAGGACATCTCTAGCAAGCTGGACGTCATGCCACACTAGTATCCTCACAGCCATATTAAAACAATCGGCATCCATGTACTTATCATTTTTTAATATGTTCTTTAATTGTCTCAAGTTTAAACTAATAGGATAAGGTTGAGAGCTTTTCACCCATTCACTCCTGTGTAATGGGAATTCATGTCAATTATAATTATACAAGAGTAATAATTTACTAGAAACAAAAATAAACTGAAAAAATGTGTCTTACTCTAGCAACAGGATATCATCAACCATGCTGATGAACAAGCAAAGTTCATATATTAAGTCATCGTTTGTTGGAGTGACAAACGGCGAAAGGATAAATGATTGCGACATGAGCTCAACTTGTGACGATGAGTTTGATGCTCTGGGTTTGTTAGGAGGTCTTTCGACAATCATACAATCGTTGGCATCCGTGTTGATTTCATCATCATCCATGTCTCGGTTTCTTATATCGTCATCATTGAATTCCGAGTCGACTAAAATGACAGCTAATTTTGTTCTAAAATCTGTCATATGAACCTAAAGTGAAGTAGTAATAATAAGACTTAGTTTTCAAATAATGACACAACACGAAATAATTAGTATCATGATACGATGCATGATATACCTGTTCGGGAGTGTCGGACAAACTATCTCCCGTGAAGTATAACATGTAATTTAGCATCCAGAGACCAAAGATGACCTGGATGATAGGAATTTTGATATGATTAATAACAAAAATATTAATAAAAAATATTAGTATTATAAAATGATGAGGATTGAACCACACAGTCATACTGGAGACGGTCGATAAAAAATAATTGAACAGCATTTGCCGCTGATATAAATGAAATGAGCAAAAGGGCTATGAATAAAAAAATTGAATTTGTGAATGCATATTTTTTATATAAATCAAATGAACAAAAGGGCTATTAATAAAAAATGAATTTATATCCGCATAATTTTTTTGAGAGGACCCCATATAATTATTACTTCACCAAATGGGTTCATATAAAATTTAATTTTGATTTCACTCGTGCGTTGAAAAGTAACCAGAGGAACACTAACAAGGAGTAGCGGCTGAAAAGTAAAATAAAAGAAAGAGCAGCAGTTGCACAATGAAATTGACAGGGAAACCAAAGAACACTCGTGTGTGATATCGACGGTTTCTTGAAATGTGTGCCCTGTTGAGCACACAATTCACAACAAAACATCGTATGTGATGTCTATAATTATCACACACAATTCTGATTACTGACTTGTTTGCCAGATATCACACACATCTTGTTACGCCGAATTGTTTCTGTTCTTTTGGATCATCGCAAATAGTTCATCCGAGTGAACTATATATGTCGTCTATCACACACATCTAGATTTGGTAACCATTTCTGTATTTTTGTGTCATTGCAAACAGTTTGTATATATCAACTATATGCCATGTATTGCACACGCAACTCTTTTTTGAATCATATTTGATGTGAACACCATTGCACACAGTTTGTTTTACTGATGATGGTTTTATTATCATACCATTTGCGACTCATGCATTGCACATAGTTTGGTCAAAGGGTCTCTGATACATGTGTTGCGTTAGCACCATCCTGCAGTAGCACAAACATAATTTCAATTTTTCAAACATTATTTGTAAACATAGGTTTTTTTGGAATAGCAAACAGTTTTCCAAATTCTGATCATTTTTTAAAACTGTGAAAATAGAAACAAAAAATGAAAAGAAGAAATAGAGAAAAGAATTCGATTTTTGTAAGACAAATGAAAATAAAATAAAAAACAAAAAGGAAAAGGGAAGGAAAACCAGTCAAGGAGGATTAACAAAAATAGGAAAAAAACCAGAAAGAACCGTGAAGAAAAAAACGTTTCCTAGCCACTTGTGCTGGCCCATATGCGGTTTGCTCGCAGCAATGTAATGGGCCTTGGGCCGTGCATGTTTCTCTCGATCTCCCTGGCTCGTCTGGTTCGTCTAGGAGGAAAACCCTATTTGTCGCTCTAGCAGAAACAGAGCAAGGGATTCGTCTACAGCTTGGAACAACAAAGGGGTTCGGCTTAGATCCAAGCACACCGCCGGCTTTAAAGGCATGGGGATGTAGATCGAGAGAGCAGTCAGGCAGCGGCGACTCGCGAGTACGAGCTCGACGGCAGCTGAACATCGTCTGGTTTGGGAGTTGGAGAGGATGAGGGGGAGACGGCGGTGCAGCGGTCGCTTGGGGTCTCGGCATCCAACCTCAGGTCCAAGCTACCGACGGAGACTGTTGCGCCATGAGCACGTTGAGCCTGAGGTAGCTGGACGACGGCCACGGTGATGCACGAGGAGGCGATCCCGAGGCAATGGGCGGAGGCGGATCCAGTCATGCTCCTCCTCGAATTGCCCGTCGCCGTGCTACCGAGGGTGCCTTCGCCCACATCTCCTCACGCCGGTGGGCGTGGCGCCTCCAGCCGCTCGTTCTGCCTGCTGGTCGCGCCGCGGCAAACAAACAGAGCATGTGCTCGGGGCGGACAATGCTCTCTCTCGCTCCTGCAGAACGCACGCGTCGCCCGCCACCACAGACAAGGTAGACACCCTCCTACATCGTGATATTGTTGCTTCCCAGCTGTTTGCCGTGTGATGCTCCTGCTTCCCACTATTTTCCGCATGATGCTCTGCTGCTGCTGCTGCTACTACTACTTTGCTACTGCTGCTAATTTTCCCCTCTGGAACTCACAAGCAAGATATAAATTTTGTGACTAAAGCAAATTTGATCAGCTGTCCAGTTACAAAACATAGATTTTTTTCTAGCATCAGGCAAAGAATCATAATGTGCACTCACTTCACACAGCACACACTCTTTTTCTTTCGGGAAACATATATGGAAATTGTGATTTGAAAGGACTATCAATCTACATAAATCATGGCAAAGTTTCCTACATTTTTCGGTGCGGGTTCATTGAGGAGATTCAAGACACAATCTGCTGCCGCTAATTTCCTGTAGTGCTGTTTTAAAGATGATGATGACAGATTACCACCATTAAGCATTTGCTAATGAAGAGGTAGAAATTTTCTATAGTTGCTAGCCAATGGAAAAAGCAATTCAACAAGAGTTCTACTTCTCATTAGAAGAATGCTAGAAATGGATTATTTCTTTAGATTATGAACTTAGCACATTGTGAAATACAACAATGTGTAGAATGTGTAGTTCAAAGAATGGCTGAAGATCATTATGGACAGGCTCAGCTTGCACCATGTCACTTGATTCATCTATTTAGGTGGTGATGTCAGAAGAAGGTAAATTGTTAGGTTTTCAAGTAGATTCTCATACGGTGTCTACGTGGGTATAGTTAGTGACATGTGTTATCAGTAGATTCTTATACGGTGGCCAACTATCTATTCCTGAACGGTTTGTGGCAAGATAATGGGAAAACACATCAGTTGTTCTAGCACTTATGATGATTGTTGCCCTCCTGAGAAGTTGATCAGCTCTTCTTGGTCCGACTAATCTTTGGAGGTTTCTTCTGTTACGCCATAGGTCCTCGACTTGATTGGAAAACGATAGTGTATTCTATCATGGAGAAAAAAAAACACAGCTAGCTAATTAGTACCTAAAATACTGGCTCTGAATAATCGGAATAGCTTGATTTATTGACTAGCTATCCATTCTTTTGTGATCTTGCAACTAGTTGAATTCGGTGAATGTTATTTCTGTATGTAATTGGCATGTGCTAGTAGAATGTTACTCCCTCAGTTCACATATATAAGATGTTCTACCTTTTTCTCTGATTCAGATGTATATAGATGCATTTTAGTGTGTTTGTTCACTCATTTTAGTCCGTATGTTGTCCATAGTGAAATATCCAAAACATCTTATATTTGTGAACAGAGAGAGTATTTCTTTATGTAATTGGCAAGCGTTGTTAGAAAGTGACAACAGAAATTTTCTTGCTATTGCGGCAGGCAACAAAATGGAGCTATACTTTCCATTAGTATATTCCAGAAGCATTTATTTTGCACATAAAAGTGATGGCTTGGGCCTTCGGCACCATGGCGGCATCAATTTCCACATTGTCGCTCCACTTGTATTGCTGGTTGCAAAGTAAGGTGCGAACAGTCCATCGCCGTTTGTTTGGAGGTGAAACTTAAGCACTATGTAAGCTCAGCAACTTGCTTCCAGTACAAAACACAAATTTGGATGAGGTTTGTTCAGTGCAACCTGCTTCTCATTCCTAAGCATTAATGCTTCTAATGATATTGCAGATAGTGAAAATTTCCCTAGTGTTGTGGGAGCTGCTGCTGTTGCATTTAAATTGGTTTGTCCAAATCGACAGTCCGAGGCTCCAGCTGATGCAGTCACAACCCCACCTCTAGATCAGCTCACCACCCAACCAGTTACACTCAGTTATGTGACAGTTTTGATTCATTCTACAGAATTATTGGAACTCTGGAATGACCAAATCCCAATTCTGCTTCAAAGGTAATGATTCTGTTTTATCAACCACCCTAAATTTTTCCACAAGAGATGTTTACGACATGGTTATCTATTTCACACATTCTTATTCTATGTATATTGTGATTATATTTTCATTTCCTTAGTTGTGTTGCTGTTCAATTTACTATTAAGTTTACGGTTATTTCCCCCACAAAAAAAGAGGTTATGATCTTTCATTCCAAAAGAGAAAAGCATGTTTCTTTGTAGGAGACTAGCTGCTATATAGACTTGCATATTTTGTAATGTTTCTTTTACAAACATACGATGTTATAGAGTGTAGAAACGGGCCTAGACATCTAGCCAAGCTTTTCTAAAATGATGTAATTATAACGGTTACATGTAAATTACGTGTGTAGATTTATCCCTTTTTTTCATACGCCTTACTTAGTAGATTCTAAAAATATGGTGTGATGTATAAAAGTTTATGGTCAACGCTAGTTTAGTGTTTGGGTCAAATTATTATTCGAAAGTAGAGGTTAAAGTTTGCCAAGAAAAAAGCAGATTATTATTTGAGATTGATAGATTACGACTATATCCCACCCGGTCTTGTTTCCATCAAAAGTGTGTCCCCACTTTGTTGAAGAATACACCTACCATTTTGGTAGTGGGCCTAACTCATCTCTGCGGTTTTGTTTGGGCCTCATTCCCCTAATACGCTAGTAATCGTCTCATTTCCCATATTTCCCTTATACTCACTCCCAATCACTTCACAATCCAAGGAAGGGAAGGGAACGCCAACAGCCATGGCGGCAGTGTCCCCTTTGGCCATTCATGCCACTTGAGAGGATGAAGGCTCTGGCGATGTCACGCGAGGGACATCGGCGCAAGCGAGGTTGCCACCATCCTTGTTGCAACGACAATGCCACAACGGAGGGTAGAATGGGATGGTGCGTGATGACATTGGAGAAGGAGGTGCCGACCACTCATTTGACCCATGGAAGCAACAATAATGTGCAATGTTTTAGTCCCATACTACTACTAAATAAGGATCTCGGCCGAGAGAATCTAGGGTATGGTGTATGGTCTAGAAAAGGAGCAAGAGTGCACTCAAGCATGTTTAGGGGGAGGTATGTTCGAGGCGGAGGCCATAGTGGGGAGCTATGCCCGGCTGGATGACCATAAAGGGCGAGGGAGAATTCCTTCTTTTAAGTATAAAAATATACTCCCTTTGTTCACTATTATGACATGTTTTGGATATTTTTATTTGAACTACGTACAGAAATGAGTGAACAAAACACACTAAAACATGTCTATGTACTCCTGATTCAGAAAAAAGTTAGAACATCTTATAATAGTTAATGGAGGGAGTACTAGAGAATAAAATCCTTCCCTAGCTAATGGTGGATCAACAACACAGAGTCTGAAGAGATAGAGGAATTGTTTGATCCTGCACATTGGAGCATACGAAGGAAGCATCAACACCAATATGCTTGGTGAGCTATGTTGCACAGGGTCGTGCACAATACTTATAGCACTTGTACTCTCTGACAATAGAGGAGTAGGTGTAGTGACAACACCTGTACTCTCTAACAACAGAGGAGTAGGTGTAGTGACAGAAACAAAAAAAATCCTTAAGCAACCATCATATGCCTTTGTTGTCAAAAGAGCCACAGTTTGCAAATCAGCCTTTGCACTAGAAGGGAAAAGCGCAATCTATTTCTTTGTCTTCTAGGCAATGAGAAAACCATCAAGAAAACATAGTAAGTAGAAAGGGACGAGCGAACTTGAGCATAGGAAGAAGAGAGACGGTGAGAGATACTTCCACGAAGATATCGTAGAACAGGGGGTGACTCAAGTGGATAAAAGTGAGAGCAAAGACAAAGTGACTTAGAATGAGATAGTGATATGAAATGTCTGTACGAGTGACATCTAAATAGAAAAGAGACCCAACAAGATGATGATAGCGTGTCAGATCAAACAAAGGTGGACATTGAGCTCCATGGGAGTGTCATGCCACTTGAGAGGATGAAGGCTCGAGCAACATCGTGCGAGAGGCATCGGCGCTAGCGAGTTTGCCACCATCCTAGCAATGATGACAATGGAGCAGAGCATATAGTGGAGGGTAGAGTAGGAAAGTGGAGTGACTACGCCGCAGGAGGAGGTGCACTCGAATGGGGGACACTGCACCGCAATCTGTTTCTTCTTTCGGGCGAGTGCCAGACAGATAGACAAGGCTCGCAACAAAATGTTGATAAAGTGCCAGATCAGACAGTTGGTCAACATCAGTAGCAGGGAGGTGAACATTAAGCTCCATGGGAGTTTCAACATGCGCTCATCAGTAAGAGCAGCGCGAGTAAGAAGATTCTAAATTATTATTTTTCCGCATGAAGGGACCTCAGTCCCAAGAAAGTAACAGAGAGGGCCAAGATAAAACATAAGAAACTACATACTAAGACATGCCTTAACAAAGGCAATATACTCACGGTCTGCGTCAGTGATGATCATGTCATCAACATATAGAAGAAGAGTCCTACCAAGAGCAGAAAGGAGCACAAACAACGTCGGATCATGAGCACTCGATGAAAACCAGTAATAGCCACCATAGAGCTAAAATGCTCAAACCAGGTGTGAGGGGCTTGCTTAGAGCCATAGTGAGAGCAGTGAAGACGACAAAGCATGTCGTAAGGAGCAGCTCACCATTAAGAAATGCATTCTTAACATCAAGCCTAGACACATATCAGTGGCGAACAGAGGCCATAATAAGAAGTGTACAAACAATGGTGAGCCATGACCCACAACACTCCTAATCAGGACCATGCTCCTGCTGAAAGCCATGCCCACAACACAAGCTTTGTAACGCCCAAGAGAACCATCAGAGTGAGTCCTAACCTTGTAAACCCACCAAGTGATGGGACGAACACGAGGAGGAACATATATAACATCCCACATGCCGATGCGCTCAAGAGCAGCAGTCTCCTCTACCCATCACAAGGTGCCATTTGGTATGAACATCATCACAATAAGAAGTTGGCTCAAGAACAACATCACCAACGCTTGGAAGACCAAGGCGGTCAATAGGCCAAAGCGGACAAGGACGCAAGCCATAAGTAGGCTGAGACAGGGAAGATGGCACATCGGTAGACGCATCCACAACACGTGGACGTCATGTATAGAAGTTAGGAAAATATGGAAGAATACAAGCTGGAATTATCAGGATAAACTTAGGTGATGGAGACAAGGAATCCATCGGTGATGAAGGTGTAGAATCATGTGATAAGTGAGGTGAGGAAATCATAGGTGATGATGATGTTGGTTCTACAATAATCTGAGAAGCTGGAGCAGTACGACGACTAGATAGGGGCTCAATAGGAGTGGTAGGAGTGTCGGGAAAATTGTGGAAAGAGAAATAGGCATCTGACTACCAACATGATCACAACAACGATATCCCTTATGCTCATAGTTGTATCCTAAGAAGACACACTCAACAGACTGACAAGTCAGTTTGGTGCATCCACGAGGGGCAAGAAGGACATAGCAAATACAACCAAACAATTGAAGCGCCGAATAAACGATCAACAAAAGGAGCATCACCCTGCAGAGCAGTGGATTGCTAAAGGTTGATGAGATAGATGGAAGTGGAGACAGACTTGACCCAAAAGTGCGGTGGAAGAGATGCGGTGACCATAACGGACGAGCCGTCTCAAGAAGGTGATGATGCTTGCGCTCAGCCATGCCATTTTGAGCATGAGCACCAGGATAAGAGAACCAAAGTCTGCTCAGAAAGGATTCCACCAGAGTCATCATAGAACACATGAATAGGTGTAGATAACTGAGTGTGAACCATGGCAGCAAAAGGCTTTTAAGACCTCACTACAAGAAGAAATAAAGTATATCCAGGTGTGTCGAGAGAAATTACTACCGGAGGCAAAGGGAGATGGACCCCTGAGATCATATTGAACAAGGTCGGAAGAACACTGAGACACTGTCTCACTATGAGTATAAGGTAATTGGACCGTGGATTAGAGACATCACCTGAGACGGATCCAAGAAGGCCACGTCGAACTAAGGATGAGAGATAACATGTGACCCAAGGGGATGATGCCAATCCTGAAAATAACTGGTAGACAAGGCAACAGAGGCAGAGACTAGCGACAGTGGCGTCAGAGGGACTTGATCCAGAATTCCGCGTGCCTATGCACTCTTTGTACCCCACCGATCCGGCTTGGCGTTCTTTTCCTGTTTGCGGGTTGCGGGCCACGCACTTGATTAAGCACCCCAGGTTCTCCTACTGCACCCTTGGCCTCGACTTTAGGTAGCACATGTCCTCGGCTCGTCCCATGCATAAACCAGGTACGCGTCGACTGTCCGAGCTCCTACTCACCATTGGTGGTGCTCGAGCATGCGGTTATGGTGTCGCACAAAAAGGTAACATGGGATGTGGGATTGAGACAGTGCTCATAGCAACCCGCTGCAAGGCAAAGAATGCCCATCAAGACTGGCAGGGAGCAAAGGTGGGCACAAAGGTGGACGTTGACTCCGTAGGAGTCTCAATAGTGCGCTCATCAGTAAGAGCAGCACGAGCAAGAAGATTTTGGATATACTTCTCTTAGGAAATAACGAACAATCTCAAGGAAGTAGCGAAGAGGACCAAGATTCAGAAGTGACCTTATCACTAAGAGCAGCACGAGCAAGAAGATCCTAAATGTACTTCTCTTGTGAAATAAAGAAGCCAACAGAGGTAGAAGAAACCTCAGTTCCAAGTAGTAAAAGGGACCAAGATCAGACATTAAATCTATTCGCTAAGACCAGCCTTCAAAAAGGCAATGCACTCAAAGTTGTTGGTAGTGATGATCATGTCATCGACATATAGGAGCAAAGCTTGACCACGAGCTTAAAGATGGATATAAAGTGCAGGATGATGAGCATTTGGCAGAAACTAATTGCAGTCATCGCTGAGACAAAAAAACCTCAAACTGTGCATGAGGGCTAAAGGCATAGCAAGAGTGACGAATACGGCAGATCATGCCATCAGGGAAAAATATCTATGTGGTGGCTACATGTAGACCTTCTAATGCAACTCACCATCAAGACATTCTTGACATCAAGCTAAGAGACAGACCAGGGGCGAGCAAATATCACAACGAGAAGTGTGCGAAGAGTGGTCATGTGGGCCATATGAGAAAATGTCTTGTTGTAGTCATAGCCATGTTCCTATTGAAAGCCACAACTTTCAAGATGAGCTTTCTAAGGCAAGGGAACCATCAGAGTCTAAATTTTGTAGACCCACTTACAGTATACAAGTGATGGGTTGAGCATGAGGAGGAAGGGAAACGAGATCCCATGTGCCGGTGCGTTCAAGAGCAGCAATCTCCTCTGCCATCACATATCGCTGTTTGGGTGAACATGGTATCGCAATAAATTGTATTGAGAAGAGCAGCGCTAGAACACCCATAGTGATCAATAGGTGGAAGCGGGCAAGCGCAGAAGCTAGGTTGAGCTGGAGGCAGTGCATTTCCAACAGAAGGAGACATAGTAGTAGTGGAGGGAGATGGCTCATTGAAAGATGACGCATCAGAAGAATCCACAAGATGCGGACGACTAGTGTAGTAAAGAAGAGGATGCGGGAGAATCACCGGGGAAGTCTTAGGGGAAGAATGAGGTGGGGAAAATGCAAGTGACGATGACATGGGGTCTACAATAGTAGTACAGGGAGATACATTGGAATGGATGTAGGAGGGTAAAACATGAGTGATAGGTGTATCGAAAAATGTTAGGAAAGAAATATCCTCAATGGGAGAGGCCAAAGGAGAGGATGGACGTGGATAGAAAGGACGAGACTCATCAAAAGTCACACCCTGAGGAATGCGCATTCGCCGATCGATAGGATCCCAGCACTGATAGCCCTTGCGCTCATCAGCGTAACCTAAGAAGACACATTCCATAGAGCAGTCAGTTTGGCGCATTCACATGGGGGGAGAACAACGTAGTGAATGCAACAGAACAAACGAAGCGCTCAGTAGCCATGTGAATGACCAAACAGACACTCGAGAGGAATGTCACCTTGAATGTTGATGAGGTAGGTGGAAGTAGAAACAACCTCAACCCAAAAGTGAGGTGTTGATCTTCAATGCACAAGCCGCCTCAAGAAGTTGACAATGCTTACGATTAGCAAACCATTCTGAGCATCTGGACCACGACATGAGAACTGAGAAATTGTGCCCTGCTCGGCAAGGAATCCACACAACAAATGATAGATGAACTCCCAAGCAAAATCTTCATGGAAGACACAATTAGGAGTGGAAAACCCGGTATGAAGCATGGGGCAAACTTCTTACTAATTGATAAGACCTCACTACAAGAAAAGCATACAATATATCCATGTGTGTAGAGAGAAAACATCTATAGATATAATATAGTGGCGACGGCCTCTTTTTGAGTCAAAGGGAGCTCGACCCCAAACATCAAAATGAACAAGATAGAATGGATGAGACACAATCTCGCTAAGAAGATAAAGTAATTAAACCTATTTGCCAAGCCGACAAACCTGACAGTCTAAAGACACACCACTAGAGATAGATCCAAGAAGACCACTTCGAACTAAGGATGAGAAACAAGAACCACACAAGTGACAAAGACGATGATGCCACAAAGAGACATTAAACGAAGTAACCGAGTCGGAGAGACTAGTGATGGTTGCAACAAAGGGAAGGTTAAACCAGTCAAGCTCCTAGAGGACCTGGGAGTTACAACGACGATGGCCAACACCAAGTAAAGCATCCATCTGAGGATCCTAATCAGAACAAGAGTTAAACTAAAGAATGACTGTACAACCAAAGTCGACAATCTGGCCACCTAAAATGAGCTGCATGGCCAAAAAATATGAGCAAAAGAATTAACATGAAAAGGTGAAGTAGTAAGAGTGCCTTAACTGTCGACTTGGGGGGAAGTTCCATTAGCAGTAAGAACATGAACATGAGAATCTGAAGGTCGAATAGCTGACAAACTCAAAGAATCATAAACTATTTGAAAATACGTCCATTACCAAGGATTCATAGAGATGTACTTGGTTGTGTAAAAGTGGTCACTCGGTACTAGAAAAATTAGTAGCAAAACCTGTTGATGGAGAACCCAAAGAATTAGCTAGTAAACATGGAAGTCGCCTAATCTCCAGTATAGTCATTGTCTCAACTAAAGAGGTTGCCGAAGAAGTATTGTGCGATGAAACTAGAAGTAGCAAGTAGGTGTTCTGTTAAAGATCAAACACCCAAAAGTATTTCTCGTTCTTCTTTGTTCAGTTTAATTTGGTTTTCGATTGCTTTCTTTTGTGTTCCTTTGGTTTTTTGCTTCCTATTGCTTTTTTGTTTGTTTGTTGTTTGCTTTTAAAAGAAACCCTCCTTTTGTTCTTTTGGTGTTTTGAAGTTCTTTTAGAAAACAACAAAAAAAAATCTTCGTTCTCTTTGCTTTTTCTTTGAAAGTTTATTTGATTGCCTCTTCGTTAAAACTTTGGAAATCTTTTATGTTTGCGTTCTTTTTTGCCTTTGAGAAAAACCAAATATTCTAAATAATTTCTGTTGTGTTTCTCTGAGTTCTTTGCATTTTATGTTTCAGAAAATTCAAAAATATTTCTCTTCTGTTGTTCTTTTGTTTTCTTTTGGTTGTTCTTTTTTACTTTTCTCTGTTTTCTTTTTGTTGTTTCCTTCGTCTTTGTGTTTAAGTTGCAAAACCCAAAATTTCCAAAAAGATTTTTTGTTTGCATCTTATTGAGTCCCAAGTGTCTGTAGTGTTTTCTTACTTGCTATTGTTTCTTTTGTTTGTGTGTTGTTTGCTTTTGAAAGAAACCCAAAAAGATTTCTTTTTTCGTTTCGTTCTTTTGAAGTTCTTTGAGAAAACAACAAAGATATTTCTTCATTCTTTTTGCTTTCTCTTTGGAAGTTTATTTGATTTCGTCTTTGCTGAAACTTCGGAAATCTTTCATCTTTGCTTCTTTTTGCGTTCTTGTTTGTCTTCTTTGAGAAAAGAAAAAAATCCAAAAATATTTCTGAAGTGTTTCTTTGAGTTCTTTTTTGCCTTTTATGTTTAAGAAAATCCAAAAATATTTATCTTTTGTTGTTCTTCTGTTTTCCATTGTTTTCTTTTGGTTGTTCTTTTTGGCTTTTCTTTGTTGTTTTCTGTTTGTCGTTTCTTTCGTCTTTGTGTTTAAGTTGCAAAACCCAAACATTTCAAAAAGATTTCTCGTTTGCGTCTTATTGAGTCCTAATTGTTTCCATTATTTTCTTTTGGTTAGCCTTTTTGGCTTTTCTTTGCTGTTTTCTTTTTTCATTTCTTTCGTCTATGTGCTTAAGTTGTAAAACCCAAACATTCTAGAAAGATTCTTGTTTGCGTCTTATTGAGTCTTAGTTGTTTAAAAAAAAATTTGCTCCCTACTTTTTCTTTTATTTGTTTGTTGTTTTCTTTTAAAGAAACCCAAAAATATTTCTTTGGATGTTTATTTGATTGCCTCTTTGTTGAGGAAACCCAAAAAGATTTCTTTGGATGTTTATTTCTTTGGATCTTATTATTCTTTTGATGTTATTTGAGGAAACCACAAAAATATTTTCTCGTTCTTTTTGCTTTTTCTTTGGATGTTTATTTGATTACCTCTTTGTTGAAACTTTTAAAATCCTTTATCTCCGCTTCTCTTTGCCTTCTTTGAGAAAAACCAAAAATTCCAAGATCATTTCTCTGTCTTTCTCTTAGTTCTTCTTTGGATCATTTTCTGTGTGTTTCTCTTAGTTCTTCGATGATCATTTGTTTTTTCTTTGTTTTCTTTTGATTATCTTGTCATCTTTTTTGTGTTTTCTTTTTGCTGTTTGTTTCGTCTTTGTGTTTAAGTTGCACACGTTCAAAAAAAGTTGCAAAACCCAAAAATTCCACAAAGATTTCTCGTTTGAGTCTTAAGTGTTTGTAGTGTGTTTTTGCTTCCTATTGTTTCTTTTGTTTTTTGTTCTTTGCTTTTAAGAGAAACCCAAAAAGATTTCTTTGTCCTTTTGTTGTTTTGTTCTTTTGAAGTTCTTTGAGAAAATAATGAAATATTTCTTTGTTCTTTTTTGCTTTTCCTTTGGATGTTTATTTCATTTCCTCTTTGTTGAAACTTTGGAAATCTTTTATCTTTACTTCTCCTTGCATTCTTGTTTACCTTATTTGAGAAAAAAATTCCAAAATTATTTTTATTGTGTTTCTCTGAGTTCTTTGCCTTTTATGTTTCAAAAAATCCAAAAATATTTCTCTTTCATTGTTCTTTTGTTTTCCTTTGTATTTTGGCCGTTCTTTTTGGCTTTTCTCTGTTGTTTTCTTTTTGTCGTTTCTTTTGTCTATGCGTTTATTTAAGTTGCAAAACTTAAAAATTCCAAAAAGATATCTTGTTTACGTCTTATTGAGTCTTAAGTGTTGAAGTGAACGAATTTCTGATTGGCTCTTATGTGCTTTATTGTTGAACTAATGAAAAGACCAAAAATATTTCCCTTGTCTTCTCTTTTGTACAAATTGTCCATTAGTAAAACCTACAAAACCTGTCGATGGAGAACCAAAAGAAGCAGCTAGCAGACACAGAAGTCGCGTAATCCCGAGTGTAGTGAGGGGCTCAACTGAAGAGGTTGACGAAGAAGCACAAGGCTATGAATAAAAATTAAAAGAACCAGGTGTCGAAGTCATGTAATCTCTGTTCCTCGTCGTCCTGGTTTGGCATCCTTCCCCTGGTTGCAGGTTCTGTGCCACGGACTTGATATTGCATCCCATGTTCCCTGTGGTGGCCCTTGGCCCCAGTGGCAGGTAGCGTCATGCACACATCCTGTGGGTTAGTAATGTTGAGGAAATCGTTAACTGGTAACTGCTCGCTCAGCTTGGGAGTAGTGATTAATCGTTGAATCAGTTTATTAACTAGATTAATCAGTCCACCACTAATTGGTGGAATTTTCAACTCAATAGAAGCAAATTTTCTATGGAGGGAAAATCTACATTGCAAATAGGAGGCAAATGGCACCATTTTCTTTTCTCAATAGATCACAAACATGTATACAACAACAATCATCCATGTGGCCATCAAAAGTCATAAACAAACATGTATACAACAATATTTTTTGCTAATTTCTGCCTGTGTTGCAACTCTGAGAGATGGTGGCCACACGATGACAATAGACAGAGGGAAGGTGACGGCCTCCGCGCTGAGCATCCGAACGAGTCGGTTGCCGAAGGTGGTAGGTCATGAAGGAGGGGAAGTAGCGGCGCGTAGAGGGAGAAGAGGAAGCGGCAACACACAGAGGAGGAGGGGAAGTGGCAGCACACCGACGAGCACCTGGTCAACCGCCATCTAGGTCGGGAGGGGATGAGAGGAGTAGGAGGGGTTCTAAACCCTAGCTATTTAGGAGCGGGAGGGTTTGTGGGCCAAATAATTAGGCTTTGTTTGCCCACAAGTTAACAGGCCAGCAACGATTAATCAGCCTAACAACAGATTAGTCGGTCTAATCGAGCATTTAATTTGCCTGGTAAGTTAAAGCGATGAATAAGTGTTACTCGAGTCAGCCACCCGATGAGTAGCGATTAACTGGCCAATTAAATGATTAATCGGGTGAATTCTTGAACAATTGGTTAGACATTGCGGTGTCGACCGCCCCTGCTCTTGCTTTGCCGATAGGTGGTGCTCGAGCATTCGCCTATGGCGCCCACCTGGGGAACACGGGTTGTGGGATCGAGACAGCGACAGAGCAACCCATAGCCAGACAAAGGATGCTCAACCGGACTAACAAGGAGCAGAGCGTGCACGAGGGGTGTGGTGGAGGGGTGAAAAAGTCGTCGGGAGCAGAGCGCCGCCGCCATTTAGCTTTTGGACCTGGAGTTGAGTGGTGAGGGGATGGCGATAGGGGAAGCGAGGAAGGCCGGAAGAGGGCACCAAGAGGAGAAAGGCATCATCCATCCTACGCTTGTGCGTTAGCCGCAACGGCAGGCGGCTGTGGGCAGATCCGGTGTCTACACATGGATCTACTACTCGGAATGACATGGCATGCTTGTTGAGTGAGGTGTCACAACTATTGGGCCGTGTGGTGGGTTTGGAGAGTCTGTGTTGTGCTCCGGTTAAGCCTTCATGAAGAAACAAGCCAAGTGAGGTGTCACAACTAGGGGAAGCGAGGAAGGCCGGAAGAGGGCACAAAGAGGAGAAAGGCATCATCCATCCTACGCTTGTGCGTTAGCCGCGACGGCGGGCGGTTGTGGGCAGATCCGGTGTCTGCACGTGGATCTCCTACTCGGGATGACATGGCATGCTTGTTGAGTGAGGTGTCACAACTACTGGGCCGTGTGGGTGGGCTTGGAGAGTCTATGTTGTGCTCCGGTTAAGCCTTCATGAAGAAACAAGCCAAGTGTAAATCAAAAGGCACATATTGAAGAGTAATAATATGATCCTCCACTCTGGAGTGCACGAACGAGGCATCAACATTAATATGCTTCATATGGTGAGGTGCAATCCTGATAGCACATACTCCCTCTGTCCGGTGAAAAGTGTACGTTTGGCTTTAAAATTTGTCCACAAAAGAGTGTACATCTATCTTCCCAATGCATATTAATTAGAAAAAAATGCTTCTCTCTCATCACACGGTAATCAAGACCAATAGCATTCTACACATGGTCTTCTCAATTTTAAAATTTGTCCACAAAAGAGTGTACATCTATCTTCCCAGTGCATATTAAAGTAGAAAAAAATGCTTCTCTCTCATCACACGAAAATCGAGACCAATAGCATTCTACACATGGTCTTCTCAATTTTTGCATGCACTTAGGTCATTGGGGGTAGGATAATTAAAGAGGAGAGAGACGGTGGCTTGCACCTTTCCAATGCATTTTTCCATAATTTGTCCTAAAATTTTTGTATGTACACTTTTCACCGGGATGAGGGAGTATACTGTATGGTGTGACAAGAGAGGAGTAATGTAGTGATAGAAACAAAAAAATCCTCAAGGTCGTTGATGAACGACACCGGGTTTGGAGAGAGAGGGAAGCCGTGTGGTGTGCTTTGTCTGAGTCTTTGTGAAGAAACGGACCAAGTGTAAATCGAAAGGCACATACTAAAGAGCAATTATCTGATCCTGCACATTGGAGCACACGAAGGACGCATCAACACCAATATGCTTGTTGAGTTCATGCTTCACAGGGTCATGCGCAACACTGATAGCATTTGTACTGTTTGACAAGGAAGGCGTAGGTCTAGTGACAAAAACACAAAAATCCTCAAGCAACCGTGGGAACCAAGTCACCTCTATTGTCAACAGATTTGTAGCTTGCAACTCAGCCTCCGCACTCAAAAGGGAAAAGCGCAGTCTGTTTCTTTGTCTTTCGGGCAATGAGAAAACCATCAAGAAAAACTTAGTAAGTAGAAAGGGATGAGAGAACTTGAGCATAGGATTAAGAGAGAGACGGTGAGAGGTAGTTCCACAAAGATATCGTAGAACAGGGGGGGAGGTGACTCAAGTGGATGAAAGTGGGAGCAGAGACAAACTAACTTAGAATGAGAATGTGATATGAAATGTCTAGACGAGTGACATCTAAATAGACAAGACTCCCAACAAGATGACGGTAACGTGTCAGATACAATAAAGGCTCATTGTCGAAAGCACAAAGGTGGACGTTGAGAAACATGGGAGTCTCAACAATGACCTTATCACTAAGAGCATCACAAGTAAGAAGATACTGAATGTACTTCTCTTTGGGAAATAAAGAAGCCATCAGAGGCAGAAGAAACCTCAATTCCAAGGAAGTAGCGAAGAGGACCAATATCAAACATAAAAACTATTCACTAAGACGAGCCTTCAAAAAGGCAATGCACTTAGAGTTGTTGGCAGTGATGGTCATCTCATCGACATATAGAGGCAACATTCGACCTTGAGCTGAAAGATGGATATACAGTGTAGATCATGACCATTTGGCAAAAACTAGTCGCAATCATTGCTGAAACAGAACACTCAAATCGGACAATACGGGCTAAAGGCATAGAGATAGCGACGAAGATGCCAGATCGTGCCATTAGGAAAAAGATATCTAGGTGGTGGCTACATGTAGACCTTCTCATGCAACTCACAATTAAGAAAGACAATCTCGACATCAAGCTGAGAGACAGATCAGTGACGAACAAATATCACAGCGAGAAGTGTGAGAAGAGTGATCATGTGGGCCATATGAGCAAAGATTTCATCTTAGTCATAGCCATGATCCTGTTGAAAGCCGCGGGTCACAAGAGGAGATTTCTTATGCAAGAGAACCATCGGAGTCTAAATCTTGTAGACCAACTTACAAGATACAAGTGATGGGATAAGCATAGGGAGGAAGGGAAATGAGATCCCATGTGCCGGTGCGTTCAAGAGTAGGAATCTCCTCTTCCATCGCATGTTGCCATTCGGGATGAGCATGGCGTCATGGTATGTCGTATTGAGAAGAGCAGCGCTAGAATACCCATAGCGATCAATATGCGGAAGCGGGCCAGTGTAGAAGCCATAAGTAGGTTGAACTAGAGGCGGTGCATTGCCAACAGAAGGAGTCATAATAGTCGAGGGAGATGGCTCATCGAAAGATAACACATTAAAAGAATCCACAAGATGCGGACGACTAGTGCAGTAAAGAAGAGGATTGGGGGAATCACCAAGGAAGTCTTAGGGAATGAACGAGGTGGGGAAGCCACAGGTGACGATGAAGCGGGGTCTACAACAATATTACAAAAAGACACATTGGAATTGTAGAGGACAATACGTGAGTGATAGGACACATCAACACCATTATGGTTGGTGAGTTCAAGCTTTTCAGGGTCGCGCGCGATATTGATAGCATTTGCACTGTCTGACAAGGGAGGAGTAGGTCTAGTCACAAAAACATCAAAATCCTCAAGCAACCATCGTAACCAAGTCACCTCTGTTGTTAACAGAGGTATAGCTTGCAACTTAGCCTTTGCACTCAAATTGAAAAGCGCAGTCTGTTTCTTTGTCTTTCGGGCAATGATAAAACCATCAAGAAAACACAGTAAGTACAAAGGGATGAGCGAACTTGTGCATCTCTACTCCTAATGGAGCAGTTGGTAGTCTCTCTTCTAGGTTTTTTTTCGTCCCACCTCTCATGGTTTTTTTGGTACCTCCTCCCACCTTCGCTGGTTTTTTTTCGTCCCCTCCCCCTACTTCATCGGTTTATTTTCGCGTCACCCTCTCACACAACGAAAGAAATCTGAACAGATCAGAACTTTCCATACTGGCGCAAGTTATATTTAGTAATGTAGAATCAATCACGAACAATCTCTAAAGATCAAATCTAAATTAATTAACCTTACCTTAAATCACTCAATCACATTAACCTTACCTTAACTCACGGATGGTAATCAATCTCCAAACAAAGGAAACAATACATCGAGGGAGCAGTAAATAAACTCCCTTTCTTATGACATGTATATGATCTTCCCTTCCCTCTCCGTTGTTGACCGTTCTTGATTCTCGAGGCCGATGCTTGGGCTGCGTCACTGGGTCGCGACGGTGCCGGAGGACGAGGATGGCGAGGCCGGGTGCCGCGACACCGCGTTGGCCGTGGCCGATGAACGGGGTGAAGAAGGGCGGCTTCCCTGGCCCTGGCCGTGGCCCTGGGAGTTGGTGCGGTGGAAGAGGCACTTGAAGGACCCGGCGTGGGTGGCCGGCGCGCAGACGCACTTGGAAGCGGGCCCGTGGCCCGCGCTGGACGGCGCCGATGCCGCCCCGGGCCACCTCCTCCCCGTATTCTTGGAGCTGTGGCTGGCCGATTTACATGAAATTAATTCCCTCAGTTGTGGTGGCAAATATAATACACATAATCCATATTGTTATGCACTAGCATGTGTGTGTGTGAAATAGATGGATTATGGTCCCATACCCAATAAGATGGATATGTGTGTGTGTGTGTTAGAGAGAGAGAGGGAGAGGGGGAGAGATAGTGAGGAAGAGGGAGGGAGAGTGTGTGTGTGTGAGGATTTGATGGTAAAAAAGGTCGCCAATGTCACTTGATATGTATGAGAATATTAATATTGAACTCTTAAAGTTAATGTGGCCCCGTTGCAACGCACGGCCGTTCTTCTAGTAGGAATAAGAGAGAGACGGGGAGAGGTAGTTCCACAAAGATATTGTAGAATCAGGAGGGGGGTGACTCAAAGTGTATTAAAGTGGGAGCAGAGACAAACTGACTTAGAATGAGAACGTGATATGAAATGTCTGGACGAGTGACATCTAAATACAAGACTCC
Source organism: Thinopyrum elongatum (assembly GCA_011799875.1). NCBI lineage: Eukaryota > Viridiplantae > Streptophyta > Magnoliopsida > Poales > Poaceae > Thinopyrum > Thinopyrum elongatum. The sequence goes on from CM022298.1 coordinate 608,870,758, forward strand.
CAACAAGATGACAGTAGCGCTTCAGATCAAACAAAGGCTCATTGTTAGAAGCACAAAGGTGGACGTTAAGCTCCATGGCAGTGTCAATAGTGACTTTATCACTAAGAGCAGCACGAGCAACAAGATACTGAATGAATTTTCTTAGGAAATAAAGAAGCCATCAGAGGTAAAATAAACCTAAATTCCAAGGAAGTAACAAAGAGGACCAATATTAGACATAAAAACTATTCACTAAGACGAACCTTCAAAAAGGCAATGCACTCAGAGTTGTTGGCAGTGATGATCATGTCATCAACATATAGAAGCAAAGTTTGACCCTGAGCTGAAAGATGGTATAAAGTGCAGATCATAAGCATTTGGCAAAAACTAGTCGCAGTCATCGCTGAGACAAAACACTCAAACCAGACACGAGAGGCTAAAGGCATAGAGAGAGCGATAAAGACGACAGATCGTGCCATCAGGAAAAAAATATCTAGGTGGTGGCTACATGTATACCTTCTGATGCAACTCACCATTAAGAAAAACATTCTTGACATCAAGCTGAGAGACAGACTAGTGGCAAACAAATATCACAGGAGAAGTGTGCGAAGAATGGTCATGTGAGCCATATGACTAAATGTCTCATCGTAGTCATAGCCATGTTCATGTTGAAAGCCACGGGTCACAAGACGAGCTTTCTAATGCAAGAGAACCATTAGAGTGTAAATCTTGTAGACCTACTTACAATATACAAGTGATGGGATGAGCATGGGAGGAAGGGAAATGAGATCCCATGTGTCGGTGCGTTCAATAGCAGCAATCTCCTCTGCCATCACATGTCGATGTTCGGGATGAACATGACATCACGGTAAGTCACATTGAGAAGAGCAGCGCTAGAATACCCATAGCGATCAATAAGCGGAAGCGGGCGAGCACAGAAGCCATAAGTAGGTTGAGCTGGAGGAGGTGCGTTGTCAACAGAAGGAGACATAGTAGTCGAGGGAGATAGCTCATCGAAAGATGGCGCATCGGAAGAATCCACAAGATGTGGACGACTAGTCTAGTAAAGAAGAGGATGAGGATGAATCACCGGGGAATCCTTAGGGGACGAATGAGGTGGGGAAGCCGCGGGTGACGATGACGTGGGGTTTACAACAGTCGTACAGGAAGAGACTTTGGAATGGATGGACAAGGGCAATACATGAGTGATAGGTGTATCGGCAAAAGCCAGGAAAGAAATATCCTCACTGAGAGAGGCCGAAGGAGAGAATTGACGTGGATAGAAAGGACGAGGCTCATCAAAAGTCGCACCCCGAGGAATGCTTATCTGCCTATCGATACGATCCCAACACTGACAGCCCTTGTGCTCATCAACGTAACCTAAGAAGACACATTCAATATACTAAGCAGTCAGTTTGAGGGGCAAGAAGAACGTATTAAATGCGACAAAACAAACAAAGCGCTGTGTAGCGATGAGAACGACCAAAAAGACACTCGAGAGGAATATCACCCTGCAAAGCAAGGAAGGCTGACTGTTGATCAGGTAGGTGGATGTAGAAACAACCTTAACACAAAAGTGACCTAAGAAGACACATTCAATATACTAAGCAATCAGTTTGAGGGGCAAGAAGAATGTATTAAATGCAATAAAACAAACGAAGCACTGAGTAGCCATGAGAACGACCAAAAAGACACTCGAGAGGAATATCACACTGCAAAGCAAGGAAGGCTGACTGTTGATCAGGTAGGTGGATGTAGAAACAACCTCAACCCAAAAGTGACCTAAGAAGACACATTCAATATACTAAGCAGTCAGTTTGAGGGGCAAAAAGAACGTATTAAATGCAACAAAACAAACGAAGCGCTGAGTAGCCATGAGAACGACCAAAAAGACACTTGAGAGGAATATCACCCTGCAAATCAAGGAAGGCTGACTGTTGATGAGGTAGGTGGATGTAGAAACAACCTCAGCCCAAAAGTGAGGTGGAAAAGATGTGTTGATCTTCAATGCACAAGCTGCCTCAAGAAGGTGAAAATGCTTAGCAAACAATTCTGAGCATTAGGACAACAACAAGAGAACTGAGAAAGTGCGCCCTGCTCAGCAAGGAATCCGTGCAACAAATGATTGGTAAACTCGCAAGCAAAATCTGCATGGAAGACACATATAGGAGTGGAAAACTGGGTATGAAGCATGGCGGCAAATTTCTTACTGATAGATAAGAACTCACTAGAATAAAAGCATAAAATATATTCATGTGTGTCGAGAGAAATCATCTATAAAGATAATATAGTAGCAATGTCCTCCTTTTGAGGTAAAGGGACCTGGACTCGAAACATCAAAGTGAACAGGATGGAAAGGACCATGAGACACAATCTCACTATGAGGATAATGTAACTTAACCTGTTTGCTGAGCCGACAAACTGATAGCCTAAAGACACACCGCTAGATACAGATCCAAGAAGACCACGTCGAACTAAGGATGAGAGACTAGAGCCACACAAGTGACCAAGACAATGATGCCAAAAGAGCCGGTAAACAAAGTAACCGAGGCAGAGAGACTGGCGGCGGTGGAAGCAAAGGGAGGGTTAAGCCAGATAAGCTCTCAGAGGACCTAGGAATTACAACATCGAGGGCCAACACCAAGAAGAGCATCTGCGTGAGGATTCTAATCAGAACATGAACATGAGAATTTGGAGGTCGAATGGCTGACAAACTGGAAGAATCGTTAGTTATATGAAAATACGTCCAATACCAAAGATCCATGGAGATGTACCTGGTTGTGTAAAAAGTAGTCACTCGATACAAGAAAAATTAGTAGCAAAACCTGTTGATGTTGAACCAAAAGAAGCCATTAGTAGATATTGAAGTCGCCTAACCTTCCGTGTAGTCATGGTCTCAACTGAAGAGGTTGACAAAGAAGTACCGGGCAATGAAACTAGAAGTAGGAAGTAGGTGTTCTGTTAAAGATCAAAAACCAAATGTATTTCTCGTTCTTCTTGTTTGGTTTCATTTGGTTTTTGATCTCTTTCTTTTGTGTTCTTTATGGTTTTTTTCCTTATTGTTTCTTTTGTTTATTTGTTTTCTTTTACAAGAAACCACAAAACATTTCTTTCCCCCTTTTTTCTTTTGAAGTTCTTTGAGAAAACAACAAAAATATTTATTCGTTCTTTTTGCTTTTTCTTTGGAAGTTTATCTGATTGCCTCTTTGTTGAAACGAAGGAAATCTTGTATCTTTGCTAGTCTCTTTGCTTTATTGTTTGCCTTCATTGAGAAAACCAAAACTTCCAAAAATATTTCTATGGTGTTTCTCTTAGTTCTTTGCCTTTTATATTTCAAAAAATCCAAAAATATTTCTCTTTCATTTTTCTTTTGTTTTCCTTTGTTTTCTTTTGATTGTTCTTTTTGGCTTTTCTTCCTGTTTCTTTTGTCTTTCTGTTTAAGTTGCAAAGCTGAAAAATTGCAAAAAGATTTTTTGTTTGCGTCTTATTGAGTCTCGAGTGTTCAAAGTGTTCCTTTTGTCCTTTTTCTTCCTATTTTTTCTTTTGTATGTTTCTTTGTTGTTTTCTAGAAACCCCAAAAGATTTCTTTGTGCTTTTGTTCTTTTGATGTTCTTTGAGAAAACAACAAAAATATTCCCTCGTTCATTTTGCTTTTTCTCTGGAAGTGTATTTTATTGCCTCTTTGTTAAAACTTTGAAAATGTTTTACCTTTGCTTGGCTTTACGTTCTTGTTTGCCTTCTTTGAGAAAAATAAAAATTCCAAAAATATTTTTGTTGTGTTTCTTGAAGTTCTTACTTGCCTTTTATGTTTCGAAAAACCAAAAAACATTTCTCATTCGTTGTTCGTTTGTTTTCCTGGTTTTCTTTTGGTTGTTCTTTTTTTTCTTTTCTTTGTTGTTTTCTTTTCATCATTTTTTTGTCTTTGTGTTTAAGTTGCGAAACCCAAAAATTCCAAAAGATTTCTATGTTGCTCTTATTGCGTGTCAACTGTTTGACGTGTTCTTTTTGTTTTTCTTTCTATTTTTTCTTTTGGATGTTTGATTGTTGTTTGCTTTTAAAAGTAACGCCAAAAGATTTCTTTGTCCTTTTGTTCTTTCGAAGTTCTTTGAGAAAAAAAATATTTCCTTGTTTGTTTTGCTTTTCCTTTGAAACTTTATTTGATTGCATCTTCATTGAAACTTTCAAAATATTTCATCTTTGCTTCTCTCCACACTCTTGTTTGCCTTCTTTGAGAAAAAAAAAATTCCAAAAATACTTCTGTTGTGTTTCTTTAAGTTCTTTTTGGCCTTTTATGTTTCTAAAAAATATTTCTCTTTCGGTGTTCTTTTGTTTTCTTTTAGTTGTTCTTTTTGGCTTTTCTTTGTTGTCTTCTTTTTGTCGTTTCTTTCGTCTCTGTGTTTATGTTGCAAAACCTAAAAACTCCAAAAGATTTCTCGTTTGTGTCTTATGGAGTGTCAAGAGTTTGAAGTGTTCTTTTTGATTTTTTTCTTCCTATTTTTTCTTTTGTTTGTTTGTTTGTTGTTTTCTTTTAAAATTAACGCGAAAATATTTCTTTGTCCTTTTGTTCTTTTGAAGTTCATTGAGAAAACAACAAAAAAAATTCCTCATTAATTTTGCTTTTTCTTTGGAAGTTTATTTCATTCCCTCTTTGTTGAAACTTTGAAAATATTTTATCTTTGCTTCTCTTTACGTTCTTGTTTGGCTTTGAGAAAAAATCAAAATTCCAAAAAATATTCCTGTTGTGTTTCTTTTAAGTTTTCTTTGCCTTTTATGTTTTCGAAAATCCAAAAAATTTCTCTTTCGTTGTTCTTTTGTTTTCTTTTGGTTGTTCCTTTTAGCTTTTCTTTGTTTTCTTTTTGTCGTTTTTTCGTCTTTGTGTTTAACTTGCAAAACCCAAAATTCCAAAAAGATTTCTCGTTTGCGTCTTATTGAGCGTTAAGTGTTTGAAGTGTTCTTTTTGATTTCCAAAAGATTTTTTTGTTTGTTGTTTTCTTTTAAAAGAAACCCCAAAAGATTTCTTTGTCCTTTTATTCTTTTGAAGTTCCCTGAGAAAAGAAAAAAATTCTCGCTCTTTTTATGTGAAAGTTTATTTGATTGCCTATTTGTTGAAACTTTTAAAATCTTTTATCTTTGCTTCTCTCTGCATTCTTGTTTGCCTTCTTTGAGAAAAAAAATCCAAAAATATTTCTGTTGTGTTTCCTTGAGTTCTTCTTTGCCTTTTATGTTTCCGAAAATTCAAAAATATTTCTCTTTCGTTGTTCTTTTGTTTTCTTTTGGTTGTTCTTTTTGGCTTTTCTTTGTTGTTTATCGTGTCTTTCGTCTTTGTGTTTAAGTTGCAAAACCCAAAAATTGCAAAAAGATTTCATGTTTGCATCTTATTAGTTGAACTGTTGTTTGGATCACTCTTCGAACTTCGTGACTGTTTGGATGTTAATCCCCTCTTGATTACTTTGTTGTTTTTTTTATCAAATTTTGGTCCTTGACATTCTCACTTGGATTATTTGAGGTTCTCTAGAAACTAGGATTATCACATATGTTTAAGCATTAGCAACTTATGTGTTTATTAATCTTCATTTGTATGATCTCTCCTTCTATTTAATTTCTTCTTCGTCTATGTTTTCAACAATTCTTGTTTGCATTTTTGTCCTTTTGCCTAGAAATTTGGATTATACGTCTTAACGGGAGCATCTTCATGATGAGTTAGGATTATAGTTATCATATTTCTTTTCTTTTCTTCAGGGTTTAACTTTGTCATGAATTCTGATTTGGATTTGTTGGTGTTCTTTGAAAATTGGAAATATAAGGGTTGGTAGACTTCGATGATCTCGTTTTGGTATGTATGTTTTCTTTGGATGCCACAGAAATGGAGGGTAGTAGTCACGTAGAGATGAATCAATGGTTGGAGAGGTTTTGCTTTTGTTAATGGCTAATTTGACTTCGATGATCTCATTTTGGTATGTATGTATGTCATCTTTGGATGCCACAGAAACGGAGGGTAGTAGTTCTGTAGAGATGAATAAATGGCTGGAGTGGTTTTGTTTTTGTTAATGGCTAATTTAATTTGTTATGGTTCAACTGTTTTTTTATTTGGTCAGATCTTCTTGGATGATGTTTTGGTGTGGAACTGGAGTTTTATTATTTGGATTATAATCCCTTTTGATTACTCCTTGTTTGCATAGTATAATTTAGCCCCTTATGATTCTTACTTGGATTATTGGTGGTTATAAATATGGCTTGGCGGGAGCAACCTTTTTGTTAATCTATTTTGGATGAACTAATCTTTATTTAATTTGTTCTCAGCTTTCACCTTGTATGTATCCCTTGCATATGTAGGGTTGGGTACTCTCCGATATGCATAGAGATCAGGTTCTTCAAGGGCATCATCATATTCTTCACCTTCTAAAGATTCATCTTCCTCCTTGTTGCCGCCATCGTCATTTTCCTCCTCTTCAGGTTGTGCGTCAGTCTTCCCCTTGGTAGGGGGACCGCGGCGAGCCGCAGTCACGTTCACTGGCTCCAGCTCGAGCAGTGCTGCCATCGCTGGGCTCAGAGCTTGCCCGAGCAGCAGAGGTACGGATAGGAAGGCGGTGAAAGCCGCGAACTACTGCAAACATCAACAAGTCAAGGCAGGACGAAGAAGAGAAGAAAAGCCACTATGAATCTTAAGGCCACACGACCCCGGGCTCGAGAACACTTACGTCACTTGTGGGCTGGCAGTGCTAAAAGGCTCCATTACGATAGTGAGTGGAATTTTGTTTGACCCTAGATCTCTTAGGATGTCGATGCAGGATCGCAGCTCATCGTTGCTGAGCTCTCGTGTCGTTGCTTGAGTCAGATCTTAAGGCCCCATGTAAAGATACATGGGATGAGCCACAGGTGGCTGGACTCGCTGCTCGAGTCACGTCTTCAAGACTTGCTACCCAGTCAGCCCGCGGTCGATCAGGCTCTCCACTTCGTCAATCAGCCCGGGCGTTGTTGGATGTCTTCTTCATCGGCTTCCAAGATCTCTCAGACGCTTGGGTGGCTCATTGATGAAGGGTGACAGATCTTCCATAAGCCCCGAAGCATAGAACCAACCCTTATGCCAGTTGCAGACTGACTTCGCCAAAGCAATCTTGAAGTAGTCCGATTCAAGCTGGAGCTGGAGGTTGGCGCCTTCAAGGTTGCGAATATCATCGCCATTCTTCTGGACCTTCACCAGGAAGTAGTATCAAAACAACTCAAAGTTTCGGTTCATCCCGATGAAGCATTCGCAAAGGGTGATGAAGTTGGCGATGTGGAGAATGGCGTTGGGTGTCAAATGATGCAACTGACAACCGTAGGAGAACAGAAGCCCGCACATAAAGCTTTGCAGCAGGAAAGCCAAACCTCGACAAAAGAATTGCTGGTGCAACACTCGCTTGTGCCGGCCGGCGCCGGGATGGCCTTGGCACTTGTCGTCCAACATTGAAGTACCTCCAAAGCCAGCAGAAAGTCGCCTTGAACCAACACAGTGGAGGAGAACCACTTGCCTTTGGTCTCGCTCGCATCCTCGTTGGAGGAAGCGTTTTCCTTCCGCTCGTCAGCGGTGGTGGCCTTGGGAACGCTCCGGCCACGACCTCGACCGCGGTCTCCCTCGCCTCGCACCATCAGGGGCTCGCTTGGGAGGAGAAGGAAAGAATGGGAGGGCTCGAGGAGCAAGAGCTTGCGACAATGGCGGTTCCGACAGGGGAGGGAGAAGCAGTAGCGGGATCTGTGAGAGGAACAGAGGAAGTGGGGAAATGTCTCTCTCCCCCCTCTTTATATCCCACCGGGTAACCCAAGCAACGACTTCGGTAGGTCAACATGTGCCCCATTTCCTTCGCGGTTTCCCACTATGAAGGATGTGGGCGTGGAGATCCAGGCATTATCATCATGATGCAACGGTCAAAGCGGAACCAACTGGCCATCTCCCTATCTTTCGACAGGGATGACGGGATGTGACAAAGCGAGTGGCAGCAACGCCTAGTTTCCTATGGCTAGCAATAAATGATTTGAAGAAGACAAGACACCGGAGGCCGTGCATCCATGAATCTGTGAAGACGCAATGCCGGAGGCCGTGCAGCCGCAACATTGTAAAGACGCAGGCCGCGAAGCTGTGAAGGTGAAAGATGCAAAGCCACTAGATCGGGGCACCACAAAATCAAGAGCTACGAAGCCACAGAGATGAGTTGCTGGGGGCCGCGCGATAGCCAAGTATGTAGATTTTGAGGTCGAGCTACTGGGAGCTAGACTGTCTCCATCACTGAAAAAGAGCCTGCCTGGATTTTGTTCTCAAGGCAGCAAGACTCCACAACTTGAGACAAGCTCGGGCGCTACTGATGGTAGAATATACCGAGGGTGGCCCGTCCGCCAGGAAGCTTGAGACTTGGCTGGCTTCAGGGCCCAAGAGGCCTAGCGGCAGCCTTACCTAGCGATCAGTCGAGGGGTCCAGGCTTGGAGATAAAATTTATCCTTGGCGTGCAAGCCAAAAAGCTCTCACATTGAGGTCGGTTAGGATCCCTATCAACACTAGCTCTCATCCCCTTTATAAGGTGAGGCTAGGGGTAGTTCGAGGCATCTGTTCCATTGCTCAGACCTAGGTAGCATTCATCATCCTCCACTTGTAACCCCCTCGCACGAGGTGCTCCCACATCAATCCAAAACAAAGCAGGAGTAGGGTATTACCTTGATCATGAGGTCCCGAACCTGGGTAAAACCCCCGTGCAAACTCCCTTTACTTTCGACAACGGTCTCCATCCTAACGGGGGCACTGACGGTTTTCTGCACCATCACTGGTACTCTGGTAGTGAGTTGGAATCTATTTAAATCGTTTGGTTTGCGATATATCTCTCAAGGTTCGGTCCATTATATGTACCCTTCATCCCCGTGTTGGTCTTCTGCACCTGTCGGTTGCATGATATATTTAGGAGGTTTGGTCTCGTGGGCAAACCTTTGCTCTTTAACTAAGTCAGGTCAGTGCCTTTTCGGTGGTTTCTTCGATTCATTTGTGTTGGCCTCCATTCATTGGTTGCAGGACTGAATCTGGTATGTGGAGATCATGTCAAAGGGGGTTTGAGGAAGGTCTGATTTGATTTCATGAGTTCCATCATTCATCATTTAATAGGAGGTGGATTCAGTGTCCTGATTGATTCTTATTGTAGCAGTTGATCTTGCTTTTGGTATGTGTGTATGTTCTCCTTTAGTTGTAGTAGAAGCAGGAGGGTAGTAGTTTGATGACCCACAAGTATAGGGGATCTATCGTAGTCCTTTAGATAAGTAAGAGTGTCGAACCCAACGAGGAGCAGAAGGAAATGACAAGCGGTTTTCAGCAAGGTATTCTCTGCAACCACTGAAATTATCGGTGACAGACAGTTGTATGATGAGATAATTCGTAACGGGTAACAAGTAATAAAAGTAAACAAGGTGCAGCAAGGTGGCCCAATCCCTTTTGTAGCAAAGGCCAAGCCTGGACGAACTCTTATATAAAGCAAAGCGCTCCCGAGGACACATGGGAATTGTTGTCAAGCTAGTTTTCATCATGCTCATATGATTCGTGTTCTTTACTTTGATAATTTGATATGTGGGTGGACCGGTGCTTGGGTTATGTCCTTCCTTGGACAAGCCTCCCACTTATGATTAACCCCTCTCACAAGCATCCGCAACTACGAAAGAAGAATTAAGGTAAACCTAACCATAGCATGAAACATATGGATCCAAATCAGCCCCTTACGAAGCAACGCATAAACTAGGGTTTAAGCTTCTGTCACTCTAGCAACCCATCATCTACTTATTACTCCCCAATGCCTTCCCCTAGGCCCAAATCATGGTGAAGTGTCATGTAGTCGACATTCACATAACACCACTAGAGGAAAGACAACATACATCTTATCAAAATATCGAATGAATACCAAATTCACATGATTACTTATAACAAGACTTCTCTCATGTCCTCAGGAACAAACGTAACTACTCACAAAGCATATTCATGTTCATAATCAGAGGAGTATTAATTATCATTAAGGATCTGAACATATGATCTTCCACCGAATAAACCAACTAGCATCAACTACAAGGAGTAATCAACACTACTAGCAACCCACAGGTACCAATCTGATGTTTTGAGACAAAGATCGGATACAAGAGATGAACTTGGGTTTGAGAGGATATGGTACTGGTGAATATGTTGATGGAGATTGACCCCCTCTTGATGAGAGGATCGATGGTGATGACGATGGCGATGATTTACCCCTCCCGAAGGGATGTTTCCCCGGCAGAACAGCTCCGCCGGAGCCCTAGATTGGTTCTGCCCAGGTTCCGCCTCGAGACGGCAGCGCTTCATCCTGAAAGCTTCCTTATGATTTTTTCCAGGGTAAACGACACCATATAGCAGAAGATGGGCGTCGGAGGCCTGACAGGGGGCCCACAAGGTCGGGGGGCGCGCCTAGGGGGGTAGGGCGCGCCCTCCAACCTTGTGGCTGGCTGGTGGCCCCCTCTGGTTCTTTCTTCGCCCAATATTTTTTATTAATTCCAAAAACATGCTCCGTGAAGTTTCAGGACTTTTGGAGTTGTGCAGAATAGGTCTCTAATATTTGCTCCTTTTCCAGTCCAGAATTCCAGCTGCCGGCATTCTCCCTCTTCATGTAAACCTTGTAAAATAAGAGACAAAAGGCATAAGTATTGTGCCATAATGTGTAATAACAGCCCATAATGCAATAAATATTGATATAAAAGCATGATGCAAAATGGACGTATCAACTCCCCCAAGCTTAGACCTCGCTTGTCCTCAAGCGAAAAGCCGATATCAAAAAATATGTCCACATGTTTAGAGATAGAGGTGTCGATAAAATAAAATACGGACATGAGGGCATCATGATCATCTTTAGAACAGCAACATATATTGTCATATAATTCCTTATGCTAAAGTAACAATTCGTTCACAAGGTAAAGTATGAATCAGAAACTTCATTGAAAACTAACAAACTATGATCTCAGTCATTGAAGCAATTGCAATTTATCAAAACATCGGAAAGAGTCAATATAAGAGCTTTTCAGCAAGTCCACATACTCAACTATCATTTAGTCTTTCACAATTGCTAACACTCACGCGATATTTATGGGTACAAAGTTTCAATCAGACATAGAGAAAGATAGGGGCTTATAGTTTCACCTCCCAACCTTTTACCTCAAGGGTAATGTCAACAACAATACTTTATGATAACCTACATCTGAGTGGATATATATATCTGGATCTTTCTCCAACACATAGTGCTTGCCAAAAGGAAAAAGTGTAAAAAGGAAAGGTGATGATCACCATGACTCTTGTATAAGGGTAGAAGATAAAAGTAAAAGATAGGCCCTTCGCAGAGGGAAGCAGAGGTTGTCATGTGCTTTTATGGTTGGATGCACAAAATCTTAATGCAAAAGAACGTCACTTTATATTGCCCCTTGTGATAAAGACCTTTATTATGCAGTCCGTCGCTTTTATTTCTTCCATATCACAAGTTCGTATAAAGCTTATTTTCTTCACACTAATAGATCATACATATTTAGAGAGCAATTTTTATTGCTTGCACCGATGACAACTTACTTGAAGGATCTTACTCAATCCATAGGTAGGTATGGTGGACTCATGGCAAAACTGGGTTCAAGGATGTTTGGAAGAACAAGTAGTATCTCTACTTGGTGCAAAGAATTTGGCTAGCATGAGAGGGAAAGGCAAGCTCAACATGTTGGAGGATCCATGACAATATAACTTCTATTCGGATATAAGAAAACATAACCCATTATGTTGTCTTCCTTGTCCAACATCAACTTTTTAGCATGTCATATTTTAATGAGTGCTCACAATTACAAAAGATGTCCAAGATAATATATTTATATGTAAAGCCTCTCTTTCTTTATTACTTCCTATTAATTGCAACAATGACCAAAACTATGTTTGTTAACTCCCAACATATTTTATTCATCATACTCTTTATATGTCAAGTCATTACTCTCCATAAGATCAATATATGATCTTTTTATTTCTTTTTATTATTTTATTCCCTCAAGATCATAGCAAGAAAACAAAGCCCTCAACTCAAAACTACTCTTTATTATATAACTCACAGACTCAATTACATAGATAGAGATCAAAACAAAACTCAAAGCTAGATCATACTAAAACTTTATTCTACTAGATCAAGATATAACCAAAAGGATCGAACTAAGAAAAACGATAAAAGTAAAGGTGTGATGGTGATACGATACCGGGGCACCTCCCCCAAGCTTGGCAGTTGCCAAGGGGAGTGCCTATACCCATGTATTTATATCTCTTTCTTCGGAGGTGGTGATGATGGAGTTGTTAATGAAGTAGTGCCACACATCAAGCGTAGGAGATGCTCCAGTTTACGAATAATGCCCTTGAGTGCGGTGATGTACTCTTGCAACAGAATATTATCATGAGTGAGATATTTATTTTGCACACGCATCAATTCAATAATCTTGAAAGCTTCAATTTCAGTAGGGGTAAGATGATTGTAGTATGGTTGAAGGAGATCTTCTTCTTCTGCTGCCGGAACTTGATCTTCCGCGGCCTTCTTGATTTTATCACCCTCATTGGTTTCCCCAAGTTCTTCTTTCTTCATCTCCATCTTCATTAGCCAAGCATCGTTGTCCACATTGTTGAAGGAGGAGGAAGACATGATGCCTGGCCTTGAACACTCTGGCAGAAAAACAACTCAAAACAAAAACAGAGGATTTTGTCATGGTACGATGGTCAAAACCCTCGGGAGATTATATAATGAATTTTTACTGACCAAAAGAAGTATTATGCAAGAAAACGGAGTCCATAGGGCACACGAGGTGGCCACAAGGTCAGGGGGCGCGCCCAGGGGGTAGGGCGGGCCCTCCACCCTTGTGGATGCCTCGTGTCTCTTTCGGACTACTATTAATTTTCCTAAATTTTTAAATATTCCAAAACAGAGAAAAATTCTCATTGGAAACGTTTTGGAGTCGGTTTACTTACCGTACCACATACCTATTCCTTTTCAGAGTCTGAAACATTCTGGAAGGTGTCCCTTATGTACTCCTCCGGTGTTACGATGTCAATAACATTGGTTTCAACATTTATGGGAGTACCTGAGATATAATGTTTGATTCTTTGACCGTTTACCACCTTTGTTGATTTTTATGGCACCGAAACGATAGACCTCCTCGATAATGTAAGGACCTTCCCATTTAGAGAGAATATTTCCTGCAAAAAATCTTAAACGAGAGTTGTATAGCAAAACATGATCACCTATATTAAACTCACGCTTTTGTATCCTTTTGTCATGCCATCTTTTAACTTTTTCTTTAAACAACTTGGCATTCTCATAGGCTTGGGTTCTCCATTCATCAAGTGAGCTTATGTCAAATAACCTCTTCTCACCGGCAAGTTTGAAATCATAGTTGAGCTCTTTGATAGCCCAATATGCCTTATGTTCTAGTTCAAGAGGTAAGTGACATGCTTTTCCATAAACTATTTTATACGGAGACATACCCATAGAGTTTTTATAAGCTGTTCTATAAGCCCATAATGCATCATCGAGTTTCTTAGACCAATTCTTTCTAGATCTATTAATAGTCTTTTGCAAAATCAATTTAATTTCTCTATTGCTCAATTCTACTTGACCACTAGAGTGAGGATGATAAGGAGATGCAATTCTATGGTTGACATCATATTTAGCAAGCATTTTACGGAAAGCACCATGAATAAAATGTGAACCACCATCAGTCATCAAGTATCTAGGGACTCCAAACCTCGGGAAAATAACTTCTTTAAGCATCTTAATAGAAGTGTTATGATCAGCACTACTAGTTGGAATAGCTTCTACCCACTTAGTAACGTAATCAACAGCAACTAAAATATGTGTATACCCATTAGAGGAAGGAAAAGGTCCCATATAATCAAAGCCCCAAACATCAAATGGTTCAATAACAAGTGAATAATTCATAGGCATTTCCTGATGTCTACTAATATTGCCAACTCTCTGGCATTCATCACAAGACAAGACAAACTTACGAGCATCCTTGAAGAGAGTGGGCCAATAGAAACTGGATTGCAATACCTTGTGTGCAGTTCTATCTCCAGCGTGGTGTCCTCCGTAAGACTCGGAGTGGAACTTGCGTAGGATCTGTTCCTGTTCATGCTAAGGTACACAACGTCTAATAACACCATCTACTCCTTCTTTATAAAGGTGTGGGTCATCCCAAAAGTAATGTCTTAAATCATAGAAAAACTTTTTCTTTTGCTGGTATGTGAAACTAGGTGGTGTAAATTTAGTAACAATGTAATTAGCATAATCAGCATACCATGGAGTATTACGAGAAGCATTTATGACAGCTAATTGCTCATCAGGAAAGCTATCATCAATAGGCCGTGGGTCATCAAGAACATTTTCTAACCTAGACAAGTTGTCTGCAACGGGGTTCTCAGCTCCCTTTCTATCAATAATATGCAAATCAAATTCTTGTAGCAAGAGAACCATTCTAATAAGTCTAGGTTTAGCATCTTTATTTTCCATAAGATATTTAATAGCAGCATGATCAGTGTGAACAGTTATTTTGGAATCAACAATATAGGATCTAAACTTATCACAAGCAAAGACAACTGCTAGAAATTCTTTTTCAGTAGTAGCATAATTTCTCTGGGCACTGTCTAGAGTTTTACTAGCATAATGAATAACATTCAATTTCTTATCAACTCTTTGCCCTAGAACAGCCCCAACAGCATAATCACTAGCATCACACATAATTTCAAAGGGTAAATTCCAATCAGGTGGCTGAACAATAGGTGCAGAAATCAAGGCTTTCATAAGTATTTCAAATGCTTCTACACAATCATCATAAAAAACAAAAGGAACATCTTTTTGCAAGAGATTAGTGAGAGGCCTAGAAATTTTAGAGAAGTCTTTAATAAACCTCCTATAGAAACCAGCATGACCAAGGAAACTTCTTATACCTTTGATATCTTTAGGACACGGCATCTTTTCAATAGCATCTACTTTAGCATTATCAACTTCAATACCTCTTTCAGAAATTTTATGCCCCAAGACAATACCTTCATTAACCATAAAGTGGCACTTCTCCCAATTCAAGACAAGATTAGTTTCTTCACATGTCTGCAAAACTCGATCAAGGTTGCTTAAGCAATCATCAAAAGAAGTTCCGTAAACGGAGAAATCATCCATGAAAATCTCAACAATCTTTTCACAAAAATCTGAGAATATAGCAGTCATACATCTTTGAAAGGTAGCAGGTGCATTGCATAAACCAAAAGGCATACGTCTATAAGCAAAGGTACCAAAAGGGCAAGTAAAAGTGGTCTTTTCCTGATCATCCTTTGACACAGGTATTTGAGAAAAACCATAATAACCATCTAGAAAGCAAAAATGTGTATATTTGGATAATCTTTCTAGCATTTGATCAATAAAAGGTAGAGGGTAATGATCTTTTCTAGTAGCTTTATTTAATTTGTGAAAATCAATTACCATTCTATAACCTGTAACAATTCTTTGTGGGATCAATTCATTCTTATCATTAGGAACAACAGTAATACCTCCCTTCTTAGGGACACAATGAAAAGAACTTACCCACTGACTATCAACAATAGGATAAATTATACATGCTTCTAGAAGCTTTAGTATTTCATTTCTTACCACCTCTTTCATCTTAGGATTTAACCATCGTTGGTGATCAGAAACTGGTTTAGCATCTTTCTCCAATTTAATTTTGTGCTGGCATAGAGTGGGACTAATGCCCTTAAGATCATCAAGAGTATATCCAATAGCAGCACGGTGCTTCTTCAGAGTTTTCAATAATCTCTTTTCTTCATGCTCTGAAAGGTTAGCACTAATAATAATAGGATATATCTTCTTTTCATCAAGATAAGCATATTTCAAAGTATCAGGTAATTGTTTAAGCTCAAACACGGGATCTCCCTTGGGTGGAGGAGGATCCCCAAGGATTTCAACAGGCAAATTGTGTTTCAAAATAAGCCCTTGATTAAAGAATACTTCATCTATTTCCCTTCTTTCATTCATAGACAAATCATTTTCATGGTCTAGCAAATATTATTCTAAAGGATCAGTAGGAGGCACGGCAATAGAAGCAAGACCAGTAATTTCGTCCTTACTAAGCAATTCTTTATCATGGGGTTGTCTACGAAATTTAGAGAAATTAAAATCATGAGACATATCCCCTAAACCAACAGTAACAATATCTTTCTCGCAGTCTATCGTAGCATTAACAGTATTCAAGAAAGGTCTACCAAATATAATGGGACCAAAGTTATCTTGTGGGGAACTAAGAATAAGAAAATCCATAGGGTATTTTATTTTCCCACACAAGACTTCAACATCTCTAACAATCCCAATTGGTGAAATAGTATCTCTATTGGCAAGCTTAATAGTAACATCAATATCTTCTATCTCAGCAAGTGCAATATCATTCATAATTTCTTTATATAAGGAAAAAGGAATTGCACTCACACTAGCACCCATATCACATAAGCCATGATAACAATGATCTCCTATTTTAATTGAAACAACAGGCATGCCAACAACGGGTCTATGTTTATCTTTACTATCGGGTTTAGCAATTCTAGCAGCTTCATCACAGAAATAAATAACATGCCCATCAATATTATCAACCAAGAGATCTTCAACCATAGCAATACATGGTTCAACTTTAATTTGCTCAGGGGGTGTAGGTGTTCTAGTATAACTCTTACGAACCACAGTTGAAGCTTTAGCATGATCCTTTATTCTAACAGGAAAAGGTGGTTTCTCAATATAAGCAGCAGGAACAATAGGATCAACATTAAAAGTAATAGTTTCTTCTTCAGCTTCAATAGGTTCTACTACTTTAACTTCAATGGGAGGATTATATTTAAACCACTTCTCCTTAGGGAGATCAATATGAGTAGCAAATGATTCACAGAAAGAATCTACTATCTCAGAGTTAAGTCCATATTTAATGCTAAAATCACGAAAAGCATCGGTATCCATAAAAGATTTAACACAATCAAACTTAAGGTTTATACCTGACTCATTACCTTTGTCGAGATCCCAATCTTCAGAGTTACGTTTAATTCTTTCCAATAAATCCCATTTGAATTCAATATCCTTCTTCATATAGGAACCAGTACAAGAAGTATCGAGCATGGATTGATCATATTTTTTGAATAATAAGTTCCCGTGGGAGATCATGATTGGGGCATGAATATAACATTGACTTAAGCCTCCCCAAGCTTGAGCGATACTTTCTCCTTCACGAGGCCAAAAATTATATATATAATTCCGATCATGATGAACCAGATGCATAGGATAAAACTTCTGATGAAATTCCAATTTCAACCGGTTGTAGTTCCATGATCCAATATCATCACATAGCCTATACCATGTCAATGCCTTCTCCTTCAAAGATAAAGGGAAGACCTTCTTCTTGACTTCATCCTTGGGCAAACCTGCAAGCTTAAATAATCCACAAACTTCATCCACATAGATTAGATGCATATCAGGATGTAATGTTCCATCTCCTGTGTAAGGATGAGCTAGCAGTTTCTCTATCATACCCAAAGGAATTTCATAATAAATATTTTCAGTAGGTGCAATAGGTTGAGGAGCAACTCTTTGCTCTTCTGGTCGAGGTGAAGATACCCCGAACAAACCCCTCAAAGGATTACTTTCCATAGTAACAAGTGACAGTAAATTTCAGCACACTATATAAATGTTTCCTTATCAAATTCCACTCACCAAAGGCGCTTCACTCCCCGGCAACGGCAACATATGATCTTCCACCAAATAAACCAACTAGCATCAACTACAAGGAGTAATCAACACTACTAGCAACCCACATGTACCAATCTGAGGTTTTGAGACAAAGATCGGATCCAAGAGATGAACTTGGGTTTGAGAGGAGATGGTGCTCGTGAAGATGTTGATGGATATTGACCCCCTCTCGATGAGAGGATCGATGGTGATGACGATGGCGATGATTTCCCCCTCCTGGAGGGATGTTTCCCCGGCAGAACAGCTCCGCCGGAGCCCTAGATTGGTTCTGCCCAGGTTCCGCCTTGAGACGGCGGTGCTTCGTCCCGAAAGCTTCCTTATGATTTTTTCCAGGGTAAAAGACACCATATAGCAGAAGATGGGCATCGTAGGCCTGACAGGGGGCCCACAAGGTCGGGGGGCGCGCCTAGGGGGTAGGGCGCGCCCTCCAACCTTGTGGCTGGCTGGTGGCCCCCCTCTGGTTCTTTCTTCGCCCAATATTTTTTATTAATTCCAAAAACATGCTCCGTGAAGTTTCAGGACTTTTGGAGTTGTGCAGAATAGGTCTCTAATATTTGCTCCTTTTCCAGTCCAGAATTCCAGCTGCCGGCATTCTCCCTCTTCATGTAAACCTTGTAAAATAAGAGAGAAAAGGCATAAGTATTGTGTCATAATGTGTAATAACAGCCCATAATGCAATAAATATTGATATAAAAGCATGATGCAAAATGGACGTATCATAGTTCCGCAGAGATGAATCAAAGGCTGGAGAGGTTTGGTTTCTGTTCATGGCTAATTTGATTCGTTACGGTCAACTGTTATTTTCATTTGGTCAGATCTTTTGAATGTGGTGTTGAACTACTCATCAACCTAGAACTTCATGATTGTTTGGATGATTTAATCCCTTCTCGATTCAGCTGCTTCATTTGCACAGTACAATTTAATCCATGATTATTCTTACTTGGATTATTGGTGGTTCTCCAGAAATTGGGATTATATTATTTGCTGCATGGCCATCATCTTTTTGGTTCTGTTTTGGTGTGGACCAGTTGGTTATTGGGTGAACAAATTTCACAAGTAAGGAGTAACATTTTAACTCAACCTTGATATGAGAAGTGTTAGTTTCATACTACTGTCCTATTTGGTTTAGATAATTCAGTTCCTCTACTTGGTGCCAGTTGCCTTCAGTAAAAAAAATTGTGTTCAAAGCTAGCAAATATTATGCAACTTAACTAAAAAAATACTTGATTAATCTCTTTTCAACCTTAACATGGAAGATTGTGATATTTGTTTGATTAAACCTGTGAAGAAAATTCAGGTTCGTACAGATTTTTGTGTAGACACTCTTTGCTGCTTGACCATGATCTTTTTTGTTTGGTTTTGGTGTACACTAGTTGGTTATTGTGGGGACAAATTTTATAAGTAACATTTTACACTAAAACTTGATTCAGATAGTTCAGTGCCTCAATTTTTCGTAGTGACCTAATTTGTTATAGAAGTGCATATGCAAATCTCGTATGTCCATTCTTAACATCCATTTAAATTTCTGAATTTGTTGTTTGATCTTTAATGCGATATTGGTGCGCTATGTCATCTGGTATACACAGAAATCTTGGGTACTCTTTGGGTATTTGATAGAGATTTGTACTTGTGACCCTTCTTGTACTTGTAAACTAGGAAAACAAATTAGTTTTACTTAACTGTTTTGTCGTATGAAGCTCCGTTGCAGAGTCAAGCATAATGTTAACCCTATCTGGTTCCATATTATGATCATAGGAGAGCGATTAAAGAATATAAACAATGTCCATGGTGCTGTAACATAAACCACACTGATCTGACATTGTTCAGTTAAGCTAACATACACACCGACGTGCATATACATACAGGATTGAGGGAAGCACACTGTTAATTCTAAAGATACTGATGCTGATGCAACTATGGAATGATTGGGAACTACAGCTACTGGTGCTCCTAGGCTTCACGCTACAGATTTTCATATTCTTTTCTGGTGGCCTCCGGCGGTGCAACACCAACTCAGGACTGAGGCTTCTAATTTTGTTGGCTTACTTGCTATCTGACATGGTCGCAGTCTAAAGCTTAACAGTGATGTGCCTTGAGCTGGAGAAATGCACTGGCTCTCATTTTTCTAGACGCCTTTCCTCTTCATTCATCATGGTATGATTCTACTTGTGTGGAAACAGGTCAATTTCCTGATCTAGAAGGCAGCCTGGAATTGGACTATCTGATAGTTGTGAAGTGTGCTTTATCTAGCGCACCTGGTGTCAGAAATCTATTGGTCGCAAGCTTGCTAAAATGGAAGGTAACATACAAAGAACATTTACTGCTGGTGTTGTTTTTCAAGTACCAGCAGATGGACAGCATATATTCAAAATTCTGAAGATTGAGCTAGGGATGATGTATGACAATATGTACACCAAGGCAAGGGTGGTTCGAACATGGCTTGGGGTTGTACTCCAATGTCTCACTCACATTTCACTGGTAGTTGCTTTTGTGCTCTTCCTTGTGGGTAGCAAAGCAATGGTATTACAGTAGAGTTGATGTTGCAATAACCTATGCATTGTTCACTGGAGCATTCTCCATGGAAGTTTGTGCCGTCTTCTTGATGTTGATGATGTCTCCATGTACATGGGCATTCTTGGAATCCTATAAGTGCCGGAGGCTTGCCTGTGTTGCTTGGTCTATTTTCGAGAGCCTACAACCAGAGTCAAGACCATGATGGATAAATTTTCTCAATTCCTGCTTCTCTGAGTCGATGATGGGGGAAATGATGAATTTGGCAGGAGCCAAGGAGCTCTGGCGCAACTTTCGGCATACCAAGCAGGTTCAGATCAAGGCATAGATGGAGAATGTAATCTTTGAAACTAAGCATCATCTTGGGTTACTTAGCGGTGGTACAAGCCCGTCACCGGGCCTTGGTCCAGCATTGGACACAATACTACAGAAACCCTTTGAGGAGGCCATCCTATTCCTACCTGTCTACACATACATATTCCTGAACCGGTATGACATAGTACAAGAATTCCTCAGGGACTAGTTGCGACATCACGGAGAAGACACGTCAGCTTAGGGATACATGTAGGAGACTATTTGAATACATGGTCTACCTGTTGGTTTTGCATCCTGCCATGCTCACCTTGGCCATCAGCAACATAGGTGATGTACCGAAGGAAGCTTCGGAGAGCGTGGCCAATGCTAGTGTTATTGGTTGCGCAAAGGAACAGTTCCTGGACAAACTAGCGACGGATGAGTTCCTCTATGCCCCAAGCAGCCCGGCTTTGCTCGCAGGCTCTGTTTTTCAAGGTGATCATCTTTGCCATGACCATTGGAATTTCTTGCATGTGTGTGGGCAATGATTCTCATCTATGTCGCCGGAAAATCCCACGGGGAGGAGCATGCAAAGCAGCTTAGCACAGGAGGGGAGCTCCTCACTTTCGTTTGGTTGTACATGGCACATCTTTCACTTGGAGATGTGGGCTCTGTTCCGCTCTAGCTTGTTAGATCAAGTGGGATAAATGAGGAAGGGGGCGGCTGTAAGGCTTTTGTCTTTGATAATCAATGTCCCAGGTGAAGAAAACCCTAGCTAATGTTGCCTTCCAAAATGCATGGCTGGCTTTGCCCCCTCGCTTGTCCAGTGGTTTGTAATTTTGTCTGCATGACATGTGATTCTTCTGCTCCCTACGTTAACTATTAAAAGATGTTTTTGATATTTCAATATGAACTATATACATATTGAAATAAGTTAACAAACACACAAACGTGTTTACATACATTTGATTTTAAAAAATAGAACATCTTATAAAAGTGAACGGAGGGAGTAGCATTTTTTCATCCCCTTTTTTTTGTATTGCTCCATTTTGATTACTAATGCAAGGGATATATTTGTTGGATGACTAGAAGGATGCTTTTGCTGCAAGTTTGTGCTAACTTTGTATATATTCAGATGATTGCTGATTCATTGTACTAAAAGCAAAGGGTTTCTAGAATTGAACAAGTTGATGCTGTTGTTATGTATTGTTTATGCATCACTGATCAGGCTTGCAACCATAATCCAACTCTTGTTAAGTTCCTCTCTCAATTTCAATAGATCCTGCAAACTTGTGAAAATTGCTATTGAACAAAGCTACTGTATATTTTTTGAAAGGGATAAGCTACTGTATTGGTAACCAACCAGGAAGTATGTGATGATCCGCTGATGGTGCAAGATGCAACCAAGTGATGTTCCATCTTGGACTGGAAGCTGATGGAGTTGACATTGAGTTGTCGCAACCAAGTGATGTTCCAGCTTGGACCGGAAGCTGATGGAGTTGACATTGAGTTGATGAGGTTGACATCGAGTTGATCGATTCCAGAAGCCTGCGTCCGGTGCTAGTGCTGCCGGAGAAGAAGCCAAACATGATTTTGGGGAGCCTTTTTTGGTGGTCGTGGTGGTGCATGAGTCGCAGCCAGTTGCTGGAGACGCTGTCCGGCTAGGGAGGAGCAAAGGTTGTGGGTATTGATAGTGATGTTGTCGACGAGTGGGAGGCTATGGCAATGGCTAAAAAGTTGTATTGCGGCACGAGGCACTGGGCTGACTCACTGATGGATCAAACTTTCATACCAGCGGTTCTTACAAACTAGGAAAACGAAAGGAAACAGTGCACTAGAATGTAACAGATGGGGCCTACTGAAGCGGGACGACTCACACAAGGGTGATCGCCCTAAAGGTAGAGAACGGCGATTAGGAGACCGATGGACAGTAGAAGAGCCGGGATTTGATGGGTGAAATAGACCCATGACCAGAGGCGGAACAAAGGTGGTAACTACCCCGTTACCAGCTCCCGGTGTGATGTTTCAACGAAGTGGGCATCTGTCCCATTGGTTGTTGCGGTCGACAGTGTAGAGCGGCGCTCCTCCCGGATGTGGTTGTTAGAAATATTCCCTAGAGGCAATAATAAAATTGTTCTTATCATATTTCCTTGTTCTTGATAGTATTTATTCTCCGTGCTATAATTGTATTAACTGGAAACTCAAATATATGTGTGGATACATAAACAAACACATTGTCCCTACTGAGCCTCTATTTTTTTAGAGAAAAGGCCGCAGCCCGACTTTAAATTAATAAAACCATCAAGAAACCGAGTAGCACAGACAGATAAGGTTTAGGATAGAAACAAAACACAACACAAAAGTTATCAGACGGCCACAACCGGCATAATGGCATGCAGGCCAACAAAAGGAGTCCCCGAAGAACTAAAGCCAAACAACGACAAGGAGCACCCACTACTGCGACCTGAGTCAATCACCTCCTAAAATAGATAACGCAGAAGCATGAACATGGGAAAATGAGCAACTCCACAGCCGCCTTGTCGCCCTCCTTAATCAGAGATTTCCATCGCATCAAAAAAATCGAGAGTTTGAAAATAGTGAGCCTCTACTAGACTAGCTCGTTGAATAAAGATGGTTAAGATTTCCTAACCATAGACATGAGTTGTTATTTAATAACGAGATCACATCATTAGGAGAATGATGAGATGGACATACTCAATTATAAGCTTAGCTCTGATCGTGTCACTTAGTTTAATTTGATACAACTTTCTTAATGTCAAGTCCCTGTTCCTTAGACCATGAGATCATGCCACTCCCTAGTACCGGAAGAATGCCTTGTGGTCATGGAACAAGACTGAGATTTGTCACTCCATGTGAAGGAGAGATATCTCTGGGCCCTCTCGGTAATACAACATCCTAATTAGCTTGCAAGTTTGTAACGAATGTGTTTGGTCACGGGGATATTGTATTACCGAACGAGTAAAGAGAACTTGCCAGTAACGAGATTGTAATAGGTATGTTGATACTGACGATCGAATGTCGGCGAAGTAACATATCGCTAGACAAAGGGAATTGTATACAGGATTATGTGAATCCTTGACACTGTGGTTCAAACCGATAAAGATGTTCGTTGAATATGTTGGAGTCATTATTGGCATCCAGGTCTTGCTATTGATTATTGATCAGAGAGTTGTCTCGATCATGTCCACATGTTCTCGAACCCGTAGGGTCACACACTTAACGTTCAGAGTCGCTAGGGTTTGATGAGATAATAAGATGGTGTTATCGAATTTTGATTCTGTGTCTCGAATGGAATCCTAGACATCACGATGAGCTTCGGAATGGTTCGGAAACAAATAAAACAAATATGGACAGTATTTTCAGGGATACCGGAAAAGTTCAAGATTTTTCGGTATTATACTAGGAAGGTTCTGGAGTGGGGCCCACCTGCATGGAGGGACCTACATAAGCATGGGTAGTGGGCCAAGTGTCGGTGTAGTAAACAGGGGGTGTTCACTACCCCTGGACACGCACCGGCAAGTTGCAGCTTCCGAGCGGGAAGGGCATGGCGGAGAAGGAATTCACTCAAGGACGTATTCAAGGACCGGTTTACAGCAAGGTTTACTTGCCGGGAATAGGTCTGCGCATCGCCGGCAAGCTCAGGGCCGGCAAGATCGAGATAGACATTCCGGGAAGCAAGCCTCCCCGGCAAGGTACCCTCCACATCCACAGCAAGGCTTGCCGGGGGGTTAGCTGGAGAAGATTCAGAATAAGGCGAAGACGTTAGGATCAGAAGACAAGAAGACTGAAGATCGAAGGTTTGGCCTCCCCCGGCAAGATCTTGCCAGGATGGCTAGCGAGAGCCCGGCAAGGTTTGTGCCTCGCAAGGTTTGCGCCCGGCAAGGTTTGTGCCCGGCAAGGATCACACCCGACAAGGTTCTGCCACTGTGCCACCGCTCCAGCGCAGCAGCCGGCCTGCCATTCTGGCCCCTTCTCCTGGCATGCGTGGCAAGGCACTAGTGGAGGAGAGCTTAAGCGGTGCTGATGGGACGGCCCCTTTTTCCGTCCCCAAGAAAGTGAAGACACCTAAGCGGACACCTCATAGAGCATTAAATGCATTTGTCCTAACCCGTCAGTGGTTAGGTATGATAATCCTGTAGCTACTTTACACCTCGCATGTGTACTGTACGCCACTGTTGGAGTCCCCTTGGACACTTAAAAGGAGGCCCAAGGCGTAGCTACGGGAAAAGGGGAGGAAAGGGGACGCCTCTGGCTCACATTGCATGCGTAGCAGCTGTATACTGTAGCCCACACAGCGCTCCTGAGCCAGAGCGCAAGACGAAGTTCTTCTGGCCCAGTTCATAAGGGTAGCTGCTGTGTACTGTTCATGAAACAACGTTCCTGGAGCCAGAGCTCAAGAACAGATAATAAACCAAAGCAGGAGTAGGGTTTTACGCTTCCGAGCGGCCCGAACCTGGGTAAAAAAGAACGATCCCTCCCTCGCGCTGGTCGCTGGTTCTACTCGTTGCACAAGCCTCTCCTGCAGCCGGATGGTAAAGGGGTCCCCCGGATCCCATAGGTGTCGTACGCCGACATATTTGGCGCGCCAGGTAGGGGTGAGAGGTTGTGTGAACCTGATCTAACGGTCAGTGCATCAGCTTCATCGTCCATGGCGACTTCGCTCTACTTACAGAAAGCTAAGTCCTAAAGCTCTAATTGCTTTTTGCTGTTTAGTCTCATCCTTGATGGTATTTTTGTATAACATGTGCGCGAAGGAGCGCTTTCGAAACACTCTGCACTCCTGGTTGTTCTGGGTCCGCCCAACAACACAGATGCAGCCGCAATTGTTCCAGAGCGTTAGGCTCCCGAAGAGGCGGCGTTCTTGATAGGTTGCTAGACAGGATCCGATCCTGAGCTCCATCGACCAGGACGTGCGCATTCGGGGAGTATTCCAGCAAGCATAGGGATTCATTGTACAAAAATGCAATCGTTCAAGGAGAAGGCTAAATGAGTTTTGTTTTTAAATTCCTGCGTAACCTCGCATGCTGAGGGGCCTCCCCGGGGCTAGTCGCGCTCCTAATTGCCTCGAGTCCGCTCGGCAGTATGTGCAGCTGCGCTAAAGCTAGAGAGGTAAATCTTTTCGGGAGGCGGCATTCCCAGCAAGCTGCTAAGGACCCATTCCTCAAAGCGCTGTTTACTGGGGCATGTGCACCGGAAGGTGTCCCGGCAAGCAGGCAGGAGTCGAGATTTCAACAGATTAATCATAGATCAGGAGCTAATTAACTTGTTGTGCTGACGTGGCATTACATGCCCGAATCAGTGTTGCGGGTATACATATGAGCGATTACTTCGCAGCCTTCCCCGGCAACATTCTTGCCTAAAGCTGGCGTCGAGAACGTCATAGTTCTCTGCTAGAATCATGAGCCTTTCCCGGCAACATCCTTTCCGGAAGCTGGCATCGAGGACGTCAAAGTTCTCCGCTAAGATCATGAGCCTTCCCGGCAACATCCTTGCCGGAAGCTGGCGTCGAGGACGTCAAAGTTCTCCGCTAAGATCATGAGCCTTCCTGGCAACATCCTTGCCGAAAGCTGGCGTCGAGAACGTCAAAGTTATCCGCTAGAATCATGAATTTCCCCGGCAAGCATCTTGTCGGGAAGCCAGTTGCCGGTGGTTCTTTGGTCAGCCAGAGCAACACCAAATCGAGCCACTGGCCAGACACCCCTCGCTCTGGTTTACCGAGCGGAAGCAGTTCGCCCCACGGAACTCATATACGGGTTACCTCGAGTGCTCGCTTATGATGAGCTTGAGCAAGAGCAACTGCGGCAAGATGACGCTGTGCTCCTTGAGGAGGATCGTCTTCAGGCTGTTGTGCGAGCTACATGCTACCAATAAGCTTTGCACCGCTACCATAGCCGCAAAGTTCATGCCTGAAGCCTTGAGGAAGGCGACCTTGTTCTTCGGCGAATTCAATCCACCAAGAATTCAAACAAGTTGACGCCGAAGTGGGAAGGCCCTTATCGGGTAATACGAGTCACCAGGCCTGCCGTTGTCCGCCTGGAGACCGAGGATGGCGTTCCAGTGAGCAACTCCTGGAATGTCGAACATCTTCGCAAGTTTTACCCATGAGGCGCGGTTGCCGGGGGCTCCCGACAACCATCTTTTGAACGAGTCTTGTCAGAAAGGCATGTAATCCTCTGTTCAAAGCCAGAAACTGGCGTCAAGGACGTCGAAGATCTCCAACAAGAGATGAGCTCGGGGGCTTGCAACGCCCTGCAGAATAATATCGCCATGCGGGATGAACGGCAGGAAAAGCTAAGTTGCAAAGATTTTTGATAATTACATTTATCTTCACTTGCTTCTTATACCTACATTCGAAGGGGCCTTCTCGGGGCTAGTTGCGCCCCTAGTTGTCTCGAGTCTGCTCAACAATTTAGGTGGTTGCATAAGCACTGAGGAGGTAAACCTTTCCGGGAGGCGGCGTTCCCGGCAAGTTGCTTAGGACCCGTTCCTCAAGCACTGCCGACTGGAGCGTGCGCACCGGAAAGCTTTCCGGCAAGCATGGGTCACCTTGATTGATTCTTTGTCCTTGTACATCAACCTGCACGCGGAGGAACCTTGTCGTGGTTAGCCGGCGCTCTAGCATTCGCCTCGAGTCTGCTCGGCAAGCTTAGCAGCTGCGTTCTGGCATGGCAAGTCGCCTTGCCGGCGGCGGCGTTTCCAGCAGGCTGCTAAAGACCCGCATCTAGCGCTCGCGGCAAACGTGCGCACCGGCAAGGTTTCCAGACAGCGTAGGGACTAAAATATGTGCAAGGACTGAATTAATCAAGGGGGAAGCATACATTCATTCAACATAAAGTAACATGCATTGCATGCATAAAGATTGACTTAACTAAGATAAATTGCTTCTTTGTATGTGCCATTGCAGCAACAGGTATGCAAAAAGCACTACAGTCCCGGCGGCAGCCTTGTTCTTGGCGGCACGCGGCAGGCGAGTAGGCCAGGGACGCCATGCTGGAGGAAGGCAAGACGGCAGTAGGACACTCGCAGTAGACGGCGGCAACAACAGAGATGAGTGTATGAATCGAGCGGCTCACCCATAGTACCCTTTTTGGGGAAGGCTTGAGGGCTGGCTCTTCATCACACGGTGTGGAGCTCCCTTTCGGGCCCACAACTCCTGCTGCTGTCCTGTTCTGTCTGCCCACGCTGCTGGCAAGCTCGAGGCCCGGCAAACCACAAGCTCACATGCACCATTCATTGGCGTGCAGTTAAAAGTCATGGATGGTGGGTAATTCTCGCCGCGCATTTACCGGTGCGTGTTCTTGGGCCTGGCCCGGACAAACACCGTGCATGCTTGCCCGGCCCAGGCCTGAGGGCTCCTGTCGGTGTAGTAAACAGGGGGTGTTCACTACCCCTGGACACGCACTGGCAAGTTGCAGCTTCCGGGCGGGAAGGGCATGGCGGAGAAGAATTTCACTCAAGGACGTATTCAAGGACCGGTTTCCGGCAAGGTTTACTTGCTGGGAATAGGTCTGCACATCGCCGGCAAGCTCAGGGCCGGCAAGATCGAGATAGACATTCTGGGAAGCAAGCCTCCCCGGCAAGGTACCCTCCACATCCACGGCAAGGCTTGCCGGGGGTTAGCTGGAGAAGATTCAGAATAAGGCGAAGACGTCAGGATCAGAAGACAAGAAGACTGAAGATCGAAGGTTTGGCCTCCCCCGGCAAGATCTTGCCGGGATGGCTAGCGAGAGCCCGGCAAGGTTTGCGCCTGGCAAGGTTTGTGCCCGGCAAGGTTTGCGCCCGGCAAGGATCACACCCGACAAGGTTCTGCCACTGTGCCACCGCTCCAGCGCAGCAGCCGGCCTGCCATTCTGGCTCCTTCTCCTGGCATGCGTGGCAAGGCTCTAGTGGAGGAGAGCTTAAGCAGTGCTGATGGGACGGCCCCTTTTTCCGTCCCCAAGAAAGTGAAGACACCTAAGCGGACACCTCATAGAGCATTAAATGCATTTGTCCTAACCCGTCAGTGGTTAGGTATGATAATCCTGTAGCTACTTTACACCTCGCATGTGTACTGTACGCCACTATTGGAGACCCCTTGGACACTTAAAAGGAGGCCCAAGGCGTAGCTACGAGAAGAGAGGAGGAAAGGGAACGCCTCTGGCTCACATTGCATGCGTAGCGGCTGTGTACTATAGCCCACACAACGCTCCTGAGCCAGAGCGCAAGACGAAGATCTTCTGGCCCAGTTCATAATGGTAGCTGCTGTGTACTGTTCATGAAACAACGTTCCTGGAGCCAGAGCTCAAGAACAGATAATAAACCAAAGTAGGAGTAGGGTTTTATGCTTCCGAGCGGCCCGAACCTGGGTAAAAAAGAACGATCTCTCCCTCGCGCTGGTCGTTGGTTCTGCTCTTTGCACAAGCCTCTCCCCCAGCCGGATGGTAAAGGGGTCCCCCGGATCCCATAGGTGTCGTACGCCGACACCAAGGCGACACACCTCTTGTCCATGCGCACCAAAATCTCCCCCTAAAAACAATAGGATCAAATCCCGAAGGGATAAGATCAAGATCCCTAAAAAGGAGGGATCATGATCGGTGGGGAAGGAAGGAGGGGATTTCCTTCCTCCTTTGGTGTGCAACTAGGCCTCATTTGGTTTCAAGGGATCTGAGGGGGATCCATGCAATTTCCCCGGGTCGGAGAACCACGGGCCAAACCGGCCCAGGGAGATCGACCGCGTCATTTGGACCGCGTCACACGAGGGGCAACCCTACCTGACCCACGTCCTTTCCACAGGGAGGAAAGCCACGACCCTAGACTTCGGGGAGGAAAACCACGACTCGAGCGAACAACGACACCCTCGACCAAGATCCAGTGCCCTGCCTCCAAGCTCCTGCACCAGCGACATAGGCGACGCCCTCGACCCCCTCCGTCCGTTGCTGAGGATTCAACCTTCGCCCCTCCAGCGGCGGCGATGGACCACGGCCGTCACCGTCCTGCTTCCCCGGATCTCTACTCCGCCTCAAATCTCCGGCCTCCTCCAGGGACCGCGACGATGACGGTTCTACAGTAGTTTTCTACCACCTTCGGTCAAGGTTAGCACCCTCCTCCTCCCCCTCTTCAACCTCTATATATTTCTCCAATTCATGCCTTCACCTTCCCTGATGAACTTGAATGTCCAGATCCAGGAACATGAGTACCACCTCCTTCTCTTGGATCATTTCCACCATCGTCAATCACCGGTGAGCACCTAGATCTATGGACAATGCTTCGTTGCTGATGTTTTAGTGGCTTCCAGAAGAACTAAGCAATGCTAGATCCAGGAACATTTTATTTGATTGTTCAAACTTCTTGCCTAGATAGTATATGAATCATTCATGTGTCTCAGTTTTCATTTTCATAGTTATATCTAGTGTTCATCAGACTTTATGCATGTCGCTGTAACACACCGTTTCGTCTCCTTTGTGAATGGCCATATTAAACACGTTGATATGTTCTTATAGCAAGTCTGAATAATGCTTGGTAGATCAGTAGATGGTACATGTGTTGTAAATTTATAACTCCTTTGATAAGTAACCTGAATATTGGACTCTCCTGAGAGTAATATTCTGTCTATGATAGGAGCAAGAAATATATATATATTACGCATGCATATTAGGACAAAGCGGTCGTGCTTTTCCTTCCATCAAGGTTTCGACGGCGAGAGGAATCTATGTCATGTACGGCCATGGCGATGACTCGGTGTCCATCTTGCTCCTTCCGTCTTCCACCTCATATAGCTTATTGCCATTATCGTCCCTGCACTGATAGTTGTTGCTCCAGATCCCACTCATATAGTTAGCCCCCTCTTCCACCACATTTTTTTTCTCCAGATCATCACTACAAAAAAAACACTTCCGTGATGATACGTGTTTGTCACAGTAGGTCACGTTTTCTGTCATGCATGTACATCCATGACGATTTTATGACAGAATCAAGATAGTCATACAAGTGCTGTCGTAGAAGTGTTCCATGACAATACTCAACTTATCATCACAGAAGTGTCCACTTCCATGATGATAAATTGCGCGTCATGGAAGTGTTTTCGTCAAGAGTAACCGACACGTGGCATTGACCAGAACAGGTCATCGTTAAGCTATCGGGTCCGGTTTTGGATCTGATAACCCATTAACAGCAATGACCAATGGCGATTTTCCACGTGTAAAATTCTCATTGGCCGAAAGAACCACGTGTCAACTCCTTGTTGGAACAGATGTCATCCAGCGAATGGACGGGACACGCCTATGATATGTCGACACATGGCTCGGCCCAATAGTGGCCCATTCAGGTCAAAAGGCCGGCCTGTTTGACTTGGTCAAAAGGGAGCGGACCGGCCCACGGAAAGCCTGTTAACGGGCTGTTCGCATATAGCCCATTTACAGCCCACAAACTCATGGCCCATTATGGCATATCTGAATTAGGCCTAGTAGCATCATCTAGGCCATCCAATATGATTCCAGCCCATTGTAAGTTTCGGCCCATGTCTGGCCCATGACATCTTTCAGCCCGTATGAGGCCCTTTGTAGCTCTGGGCCCATTAACGGCCCGTGGTGAAACTGGCCCATAATGAAAACATATCGCTTTATACCCATTAATGGCCCATTATAGCATTGGGCAGTTTCTAGTTCGTGTTATCTTTTGGCCTTCTAAGGGCCCATTTATTCTTGAGCTCATTTCCAGCATTCGATTACTTACGGTCCTTTACTGGCCTGTTTCGCTTGAGGGCCAAATTCAGCCCATGGTTATAGTCGGCCCGTTTGTGGCGCGTTAATCCGTTGGGCTGTTTTCATAGCATCATCAAATACGGCTCATTAATGACTAGTTATGCCTGTGGACAGAATTAAGCCCGATAAACATATCGGCCTATTAACGGCCCGTTATGGTCGGCCCATAAACCGACAATTCCCATTCTAGCCCGTTTACGACCCATATTGTGGTTCGTTATTGGTCCTCAAATAGTACGGCCCATGCTTGGCCAATTGATCATACGACCCGTAGAAGGCCCATTGATTCTACAGCCCGTAGAAGGCGCATTGATTCTATGGCCCATAGAAGTCCCATGGATCATTCGGCCCGTAGGATGCCCATGGTAACTTCAGTAGGTAGCAGGACCACGGTTACAATGGCCCGTATGTTGCCCATGGTTATTGTGGCCTAGTTTACAAAAATAGGTTATTGTGGCCATTAGCAAACCGCGGAAAAAGAACTACAATGACTACAAGCAAACAAATAAACAAGACAATAAGGAAATAAATAAGCAAGCACCTTACGCTAGGCTATTATGGCTATTACACATATTACATCCACTGGGCATCAAAGTTCGCCACCGAGTGCAAATATAGGGAACAAAGTAGAATATTACATACACTGGTCATCTAAATTGGCCACCAGTGCAAATAAACGAGATAGCAAAACAAGTCCATAACTGAAACAACTTCAGAAGAGCTCCAGAAACGTTATCCTGGGTATCCACCATGCTGGCAATAAGCTTAGCAAGCTTATTAGCTTTCGCCTGTTTGGCGCTAAAATCCTCCACGCTTGCTGTTGCACTAGAAAGTATGCATCTGAATTCTCCAGGGACTTCCACAGTCCTTCGACTTCTTGTCGCAGCACAGCTGATCGATGTCTTTCAGCTTGTAGTTGAGACTCAAGAAACCGAACTGATTCAGACAACGAGTTCAAAGAGCTTGTGCCAGTGGTAGTGGCCAGTAACTCGAACACTACATCAAGACAGGACTTTGGGGTTGTCTCAATGTCTTCAAGATAGTTTTTCTTAGTTGTTTTATCAGCTTTGTTGGAGACCAACAAGGATATCTCACTATCCTGAACCTTATCTGCATTACTTCCTTTAACATTGCTTAATATGGTACTTGTCGTGGATTTAACACGGCAGATGCCCTTGTGAAAGGACTTAGGTGTGGAGCCATCGCACATAGGTTAGCTTAAAGGGGTTGAACGGGACAAAGGACACAAGGAGCTTACCCAGGTTCGGCCCCTCTTAATGAGGTAAAAGCCTACGTCCTGCTTCTAGTTGTATTACTTGAGTTTCGACTACAAGGGAGCGAATACGCTTGACCTAGCTCTCGATTGGTTGTTTCTTGGGTTTAACCCACCGCCGGGTCTCACCTTTATATACACAGGTCGAGGCCCAGAGGCTTACAGAGTCCCGGCCGGCTAACACAACATGGCCGGCTCGGTTTCTAACTAGTCATGCCTTACAGGGTAAGTCTCCGTACGGCGGTTCCTAGGCCCAGGTCTTGGACTTTCACCAGGCCTGCCTTCATAAGCCACCATCTTCGCACCTCCTTGGGCCTTCTTCATTTTAAACCACCAATGGTGTAACCCGGCCCCTCCTGGGCGGGTCACACCTCGGAGCTATATCCCCAGCATTAGGCCCCAGGTTGATTTGAACTTGTTCATGTCAATCTTCAGTTGTTTAACTTAACAAACTATGCATCAGTGCCGAACTTTATGCAGACTGCTATAACCCGCCATGATGTCATATGCATTAATCTCACACAAGACCCCGGATATTTCAACAGATCTTTATCTTTAATGGGCTTCCCGAAAATCGAGGCGCCCACATGGTTAACATAATCATTTTACCTCCTCAATTTCCGCGCATGCCTTCTTATCACCTCTCTATAAATAGGGACAGGGGGCCCTCTTTTTCACTTTTACCCATCTCTGCATCTTCTTCTTCTTCCTCGCGAAACCTGACGCCACCGGAGCTCCGCCGCCCCTGTCGACAACGTCGTCTTGGCCGCTGCATCAACCTGATTCCGACCAGAGAAACTGCAGCGCGCCTCCGCCGTCCATCAGCATCACCAGGTACCCTTCTCTCTTTGCTTCCCATCTGCATTAGGGTTCCCCTAGTTCTTCGATGTTCATCAAGGTTCATCACGCTTTCCCGTAGTTCATCTGCCATGTTGCTTAGTCGAGCCTAGATGCAATGCTGAAGTCATGCTTCGATTATTTTAGTATCCGTCATTAACCATAGATCTATTTCCTTCTATTGAGATTCGTTCCCCAACGCAGTAGTTCGTCCTCCGTGTTTTAGGTTTAACAATTTCTGCCTGTTTTCTAACTGCCGTAGATCCAAAATTATAAGCAGAACCTATGAAACTTGTTTGTTTAGCACTTGGTGAAATTTCATTCAACTCGAGATCTATAAATGCCTGCTTGACCATTGCTGTATGGGCGGCTCAAACGATACTTTGTAACCCGCCAAATGCCAACCGGCTTACTTATGAATTTTTAAACCGCCAGTATTTATCCAATGTTAATATTACCCGACTGTGCTTTGCCGATTTAGCCATGCCATTTGTTTTCTTCTTTCATAGCAATCAATCTCTGCACATAACCAAATCTACATAATAAACTTGCTTTCTTTAACCATTGGGCGGCTTACCATCACGAATTTGACCCGCCAATACTTCATCTCTAGGCCTTTCGTGACAAAAAATGACTAAGACTGTCAC
Organism: Thinopyrum elongatum; assembly: GCA_011799875.1. Lineage (NCBI taxonomy): Eukaryota > Viridiplantae > Streptophyta > Magnoliopsida > Poales > Poaceae > Thinopyrum > Thinopyrum elongatum. The sequence continues at coordinate 608,904,872 of CM022298.1, forward strand.
CTCATGCGACTGGGATGCTTCCACTGTTACGGAGCAAACCCTTAACGAATATGTTGAAGTGGGCGTCCTGGCAGCCAAAGATGTTATCCACTGGCGAGTTCCAGGGATAGAAGTGAGACCTCAGCCAAAGGAAGGTGAAGTCATAGTTTTTGCTGACCATATGATCCGTGGCTTCTCATCGCCCGGCTCAAAATTCTTTCACGATGTACTGCACTTCTTTCAACTTCATCCTCAAGATATTGGACCCAATCCCATTTCCAACATCTGCAACTTTCAAGTCTTTTCTGAAGTGTACCTTCAAGAAGAGCCCAACATTGACCTTTTCAGAGAGTACTTTTATTTGAACCGCCAGACCGAGTTTACAGACGGACCCAGCTTAGAACTTGGTGGAATTTCCATTCAAAGGCGAAGAGATGCTTTCTTCCCTACAGCCGCACTTCCCAGTCATCCTAAAGACTGGAACCAAACCTAGTTTTATTGCCAAGACACATATCCACCTGGTGAAAATCCTCTGCCGGGTTTCCGCGACTGCCGGCTTAGCCCAAAGCACCCACTTCCAGACCGGATTAGCACTGCTGAACGAGCTAAGTATATGCCTACCTTTTCGAAGGTAAGAGCCTTGCTGGCTAATGGATTAACCGGAGTTGACTTGGTCCGATGCTGGGTCGCTTGGAGGATCATACCTTTGAGCCGCCGGCCCAGCTTAATGTGTGATACACTTGCGATGTCAAAGATCCACAGCGTCACTGTCAAAGTACGCCTGGAAGATAAAGAGATCAATGAGATGACTAAGACACTGCTCGGGGAAAACTTAGAAAGCTGTAGCAAGACCGGGTTGAATCCCTTCTGCGCTCTTAACCCGGCTCCAGATGTAACTGTTTCAAGCCAATTTACTTTATTCACATAACCTGCCCACTCCTTATCATCTCTTGCTTTCTTCAGGCTGACTCTTCTTTCTGGAGCAAGAAACTGCAAGACAAGCCGGCAAAAAAGGCCAGGGAAAAGTCCAAAGCTCCAAAGAAAACCAAGAAGAAAACGGATACCACGAAGCTATTTTCCCTGGATGATGAGTCGGAAGTAGAACTTGATTCTCTTGGATCCTTTTTTGTGCATCTTATTGACGCTGACTACTCTCAGGATGACGCGGAGACCAGCCAAGCAGATGTTGAAGAGGTAACTATTATTTCCTCCGACTCAGAGCCTTTGCCAAGACAGAAAGTTCGGCACGTGACCCGGAAAGTAAGGTTTTCTCACCCTTTAGCTTACTTGGATCCAAATTTTATTTTGAAGAAACAACAGCATGAAGCCCGGCGGAGAACCCGGAATAGCGGAGGCGGAGATCATGCTGCCGGCTTACCCAACACGCCGGCGCCTTGTAAACGCCAAAAAGAGGTGCCTCAGAGCTCAATCCTGTCCCTTACAAAGGCGGGTCTTATCCGTCAACCACTTAACCCTTCCGACTCAAATTATCAGGGAACTTCTCACTCATCCTCTGGCGACTCTACCGGGACTCAGATGCCCCCCTTCAAGATTGCCCCTGAGTAAGAACATTCGACCTCTTTGTTTTAATACTTTTATTAAACTGATATACTCACATCCTCGTATGTCTCATTTTCAGTGGTATAGCCAAACCAAGCAAGAAGTTGAAGATAGGTAAATCGGCCGAAGATCCTAAGGTCAATGAGTCGGAGAAAGAGACGCCAGCCTCGGAAGTTTCACATCAGAATCCTGAAGCCACTGCCAATGACCCGCCACCAGAAACTCATGACACTCCAGTGGATCCAATGGGTGTTGACCCGTCCAGTGCTAAGCCGCCAAGCCCTATCAAGCCTGCCAAAGAAGATACTGAGGATGTCATGGTTACTGGCACTGGTTACACAGAACCAGGAAACCCCACGGTCTTGGCTAAGCATTCTGCCAAGGATGAACTTCTTGCGTCTGAGAAGAGCAAAGCCAAATCTGACATTGCGAGCTATTCAAACATGGGCAACAATGAATTATATTTCGGCTATCTGACCCGCCTGCATACCAGTCGTGACTTGGAAGCTGATTTAGTTAAGAGAATGCGACAGAAGTACAAGGTATGAACCTCTGCTTCCCTGTATATATAGTCATCCAGCCCCCAAGTCTTATCCATAGGAAAGAATATGTTGAGTATGGTGTAAGACTTATCAATATACTACTGCAAATTTCAAGTCATAGCCCTCATGGGCCGGCTTATCTTGAGAAAGATGAACCGGGTTATTTTTGTTCAGTCAAAAGAATAGCTTCAATTCCTAGCCCTCAAGGGCTGGCTTATCTGAGAAAGATGAGCCGGTTCTTCAGCAATATAATTTGAAAAGAATTTCCTCGTACATTAGCCCCCAAGTGCCAAGTGTATTGCTTGCAATGTACTTGGGACTTGTATGAAAACCATGCCCTGATTGACATACTTATATCCTTTGACTCTTCTTTGCAGGATGTCTTAAGCCTGAATGAGTCCCAATTGGTGGAACTGAAGAACAGACTTGAACACCAAGAAGCTGAAACACGCAAATCTGACTCCAAATTTTAATTTAGCCTGGATGAAAATGAGAAGCTCAAAGCCGGATTTACCATAGAGAGAGCTGGCTGGGAGAAGGAGAAGGTCACCTTACTGCAAAGGGCAGAAGCTGCTGAGTCATCCTTGAAGGAGACCACTGCGGAGCTGACCGGCTTAAAATGCCATATCTCACAGATGACATCTACTATCTTTGGTAAGCAATTCGCAATGTTTCAACCTTTCCAAAATTTTCTCAATTTTTAACCTGCCTGGTGACTCATCGGCATGTTTACTCAATAGGCCCAGGAGCGCCAATCTTGGCCAAGACATGCTGCTGAAGCTCAAAGCCATGTACACTCTGGTGGAACAATTATACACAGGCACACAACGGACTCTTGTAGCTATCTCCAATGGTAAAGAGCCGCCGACCCTCCTCAGGGAGGTGCTAGATAAGCTGTCTGTCATGCCCCAAAAACTCGAAGAGATCAAACGCTCAGCCGCCCGTGCTGGCGCCATTACCGCTCTTACCCGAGCCAAAGCATGGCAAGCAGAACTTGACCTGGAGGAGATGGCCACCGGTTGTCCAAGCCTTAAAGAAGATGGGTCTCCTTTTGATCAGACAGATTTTGCAAAGTGCATAAAGGAGATGCGTGCCCTGGCATGCAAGCTGGCCGAGGAAACTGATTTATCCATATATCAGTCGGCTTACACCATGGAGAATACCAAATTAAAAACACCGGCTTATGACGTCGTGAACCTCACCCCTCCAACGCGTAAGCATACTTTTGCTCCTGATGTTGATCCGTCCCCCATTATGAATGATGAAGATGTATTCAAAGCCTTAACCGGCATCGACTGGATGTCACCTGACCTCCAGATGGGCGAAGAGGAAGAGCCGGATCAGGATGACCCGGAGTCATCAACCCGCCGCGACGAAGGCAATTGACTCCAGGCGGCTCTTAAACCAGGACATAAGCACAATGTTCTCAAAAAACACGTTCCATTTGGTAGGTCCACTGTGGCCTGGTAATAGCCTAAGTTTGCAAACAATGATCTGATATGCCATCGCGCATATCTAGCCGTTTAACTGTTAAACCGCCAGTATAATCGTTTTGTGATTCGTCGTTGTTCCTTTTCATAATATCACCATCCATGTGGGGCAGATCGATGTTTTCGTATTTTCTGCACACAAGGTAAATAGTATACGCCCGGGCGGTTTAAGCCAAGGCGGGTAACAAATCCTGATATAATAGTCTTTGAAATATTGGATAAAAAGACTAGAATAAAGGCCATTTAAGCCGGAAATATGCTGGCGACTTTAAAGTCGAAAGCCAGGGCGGGTTACCAAATCCCGAATATTCATATAATTGTTGAAGGACATACCTGTAGATTGATATCATGATGATACCTTGATAATGAGAATCCAGAACGGGTATTTGAATCATAGGTATGAAATATCATGATGTGAATTTGCTCAAGGCAAATATCTTGGCGACTTATAATCCGCTATTAGGGCGGGTTACCAACCCAATATGCTCAATTATGAGTCATATAATCAAGGCTACATGGCCTGAATCATACCAAATGCACTTGAGCAGAAGAAATCTTTGATGGACGCAAATTCAAAATGTCCAGAAGAAAAGAAATTCAGAAAAAGTCAAGTGCTTTCATGGGCCGCACAACCACTAAGATTCAAGTGCTTTCATAGGCCGCACAGCCTTAGAGTCGTCCTCGCTCACTGTAAGCCGGCCCTCACATGACAACCCGCCATTTTAACCTTAATAAGTTCAGGGTCTTATTTAAAAGATTGACTGTTAAGAGTACGGCGGGTCATTCAGGATTACCTGGTGGAGAAGCATCTTGCATACAGGCAGGTCGAACTCAGGTTTCAGCATCTAGCCTAGTCACAAGGGTAAGAAAGCTAAACCCGTTGGGTTGGAAGCCCCCAAGCAACCTATAACATGGCGTGGAAGCCGATCAAGAGGGTAAGAATAGCTATGCTCATTGAGCAGGAAGCCCCCAAGTGACCTATAATATGGCATGGAAGCCGATCAAGAGGGTAAGAATAGCTAGGCTCATTGAGCAGGAAGCCCCCAAGTGACCTTATGAACAAACAATAAAGACTCATATACTTAGAAATGAAATGACAGAGGCCCCGAATTATCAGGGATGCCGGCTTTACTATATTGATCATAATATATACATAGATGAAAGTATGTACATCACAAGAGCCGGTGGCTCAAGTGTAATAAGGCCGAAGACGAGCGATGTTCCAAGGCCGGCGGGTCTCCTCCTCTGTTGTGCGCGAATCCTTGTGTTCTCGAATATCAATGACGTAGTATGACCCGTTGTTCAGGTTCTTGCTGACCACAAAAGGTCCTTCCCAAGGTGGGGATAACTTATGCATATCTGTTTGATCTTGGATTAACCGGAGCACCAAATCGCCTTCTTGAAAGGTCCGGGTCTTAAACCGGCGGCTATGATAGCGACGCAGATCTTGCTGGTATATCGCCGAATGAGCCGCCGCAAGGTCACGCTCCTCATCCAACACATCAAGTGCATCCTGAAGTGCTTTTTCATTAACAGCTTCAACATAAGCCGCCACACGGGGCGAGTCATGACGGATATCGCTTGGAAGAACCGCCTTTGCCCCGTAGACCATGAAGAAGGGCGCGTAGCCTGTGGATGTGTTGGGAGTTGTATTGATACTCCAAAGTACTGAAGGTAACTCCTCAACCCAACAACCCGGCGTTCGCTGTAAAGAAACCATAAGCCGGGGCTTTATGCCCTTCAAGATTTCCTGATTGGCCCTCTCAGCCTGACCGTTAGACTGTGGGTGAGCCACTGATGAAACGTCAAGACGAATATGCTCCCGTTGACAGAACTCTCTCATAGCAACCTTAGACAGATTAGTGTCATTATCAGTTATGATACTGTGAGGGTAGCCAAAACGGAAGATGATTTTCTTTATGAATTGAACCGCCATTGCCGCATCACACTTGCTGACCGGCTCTGCCTCAACCCACTTGGTAAATTTGTCAACCGCCACCAAGAGGTGGGTCTTTTTATCCTTAGATCTCTTGAAAGGTCCAACCATATCAAGCCCCCAAACTGCAAATGGCCACGTAATTGGAATCATCCGCAATTCTTGAGCCGGCACATGAGCCCGTCGTGAGAATTTCTGACAGCCGTCGCATTTACTGACAAGATCCTCCGCATCAGCATGAGCCGTCAACCAATAAAATCCATGACGGAAAGCTTTAGCCACCAGAGATTTAGAGCCGACGTGATGACCACAATCACCTTCATGGATTTCCCTTAGAATCTCACAGCCCTCTTTCGGAGAAACACAACGCTGGAACATGCCTGTGACACTACATCGGTGTAACTCACCATTGATGATGGTCATAGACTTAGACCGCCGGGTTATCTGCCTGGCCAAAGTTTCGTCCTCAGGAAACTCACCCCGGGTCATATAAGCCAAGTATGGAACTGTCCAATCAGGAATAGCATGGAGAGCTGCCACCAACTGTGCCTATGGGTCAGGAATAGCAAGATCCTCCTCTGTCGACAACTTAACCGAAGGACTATTCAATACATCAAGGAAAACATTAGGGGGCACCGGCTTACGCTGAGACCCCAGCTGGCTTAAAGCATCAGCCGCCTCATTCCTTCTGCGATCAACATGCTCCACCTGATAACCTTTGAAGTGACCAGCAATATTATCAACCGCCCAGTGATAAGCCGCCATGAGCGGGTCTTTAGAGTCCCAAGTGCCTGAAACATGCTGAGCCACCAAATCTGAGTCGCCAAAGCACCTGACCTAGCTTAAATTCATCTCTTTGGCTACCCGAAGGCCATGGAGCAGAGCCTCATACTCAGCTGCATTATTAGTGCAAGGAAACATTAGCCTTAAAACATAGCAAAATTTGTGACCTCGTGGGGAAGTCAAAATAACTCCAGCCCCTGAGCCCTCCAATTGCCTAGACCCGTCAAAGTGAATTGTCCAGCAAGTGTTATCCAGCTTCTCCTTAGGCGTCTGTAATTCTGTCCAGTCATTGATGAAATCCACAAGAGCTTGAGACTTGATAGCTGTCCTTGGCATATATTTCAAACCATGGGGCCTGAGGTCAATGGCCCACTTGGCCACTCGGCACGTTGCCTCTCTGTTCTGAATAATATCCCCTAAGGGAGCAGAGCTGACCACAGTAATGGGATGACCAAAAAAATAATGCTTCAGCTTACGACTGGCCATGAACACCCCATACACTAGCTTCTGACAATGTGGGTATCGCTGCTTAGACTCAATTAACACCTCACTGACATAGTAAGCCGGCCATTGGACTGGGTACTCTTTTCCCGCTTCCTTGCGCTCCACAACAATTGCCACACTAACAGCCTTACTGTTAGCAGCCACATATAAGAGCAAAGGCTCTTTCTCAATAGGAGCTGCAAGAACCGGCGGCTCAGCTAACTGCTTTTTAAGCGCCTCAAACGCCTCATTAACAGCCTCACTCCAGACAAAATGATCTGTTTTCTTCATCATCTGGTATAGAGGAATAGCCTTCTCTCCCAGGCGGCTTATAAACCGGCTTAAAGCTGCAATACGACCCGCCAAACGCTGGACATCATTGACGCACGCCGGCTTAGCTTCAATACCTCTCTCAGACACCAAAAAACCCAAGAGCTTGCCTGCAGGCACACCAAAAATGCATTTGGCCGGGTTAAGCATCATTTTGTAGACCCGGAGATTATCAAAGGTCTCTTTCAAATCATCCAATAGAGTCTCCTTCTTTCTAGACTTCACAACAATATCATCCACATAAGCATGAACATTACATCCAATCTGACTGTGAAATCAATTCTGGACACAACGCTGATAAGTCGCCTGGGCACTCTTGAGCCCAAAAGGCATAGACACATAGCAGAAAGCTCCAAAAGGTGTGATAAAAGTCGTCTTCTCTTGGTCTTTGACTGCCATCTTGATCTGATGGTAACCAGAATAAGCATCCAGGAAACACAAACGCTCACAACCCGCTGTGGCATCTATGATTTGATCGATACGGGGAAGAGCAAAAGGATCAGCTGGACAAGCTTTATTGAGGTCTGTATAATCCACGCACATATGCCAAGTGCCATTCTTCTTAAGTACCAGCACCGGATTAGCCAACCACTCAGGGTGAAAAACTTCAATGATGAACCCGGCCGCTAAGAGCCAGGCCACCTCTTCTCCAATGGCCTTATGTCTCTCTTCATTAAAACGATGAAGGAATTGCTTGATTGGCTTAAATTTAGGATCAATATTGAGAGTGTGCTTAGCGAGTTCTCTCGGTACACCTGGCATGTCTGAAGGCTTCCATGCAAAGATGTCTCGGTTCTCATGGATGAACTCGATGAGCGCGCTTTCCTATTTCGGATCCATACTAGCACTGATAGTGAACTGTCGAGACGAGTCGCCAGGGACAAAGTTAATGTGTTTGGTATCATCTGCCGATTTAAACTTCAACAAAGGGTCTTGCTCTGTGGTTGGCTTCTTTAACGGAGTCATGTCAGCCGGGTCAACATTATTCTTATAAAACTTAAGTTCCTCTGTAGCACAAGCAGACTCAGCGTAAGAAGCATCACCTTCCTCGCATTCCAAAGCAATCTTTCTATTACCATGGACCGTAATGGTACCCATATGTCCTGGCATCTTGAGCTGTAGATACACATAATAGGATCGTGCCATAAACTTGGCGTAATCCGGCCGTCCAAACAGAGCGTGATAGGCGCTTTTGATCTTAACTACTTCAAACCATAATGTCTCTACCCTGTAGTCATATTCATCGTCAAAAGCCACTTCTAAGGCAATCTTACCAACTGGGTATGCCGACTTACCAGGTACCACACCGTGAAAGACTGTAGAAGACGGCTTAAGATCCTTGTCAGTCAAATTCATACGGCGAAAAGTATCGTAATAAAGGATATTGATGCTGCTGCATCCGTCCATAAACACCTTAGTGAATTTGTAACCCCCAACCTAAGGGGCTACCACTAATGCCAGCTGACCCAGATTGTCAACCCGGGGCGGGTGATCCTCACAGCTCCATACGATTGGCTGCTCTGACCATCGTAAGTATCGAGGCACTGCCGGCTCAACTATACTGACTGCGCGTTTATGAGTCTTCTGATCTCGCTTGCAAAGGTTTGTAGTGAACACATAGTACTGGCCACTGCTAAGCTGGTTAGGATTGGACTGATATCCAGACTGTTGTTGCTGGTTACCCAGACTAGGTTGCTGATTATAGCCGCCGTGGTTGCCTTGTCCTTGATATCCAGAACCTGAGCCACCACCCCCAAAGCCAGGCCCGTGTGAACCGGATCCTGACCCGCTGTGTAGGCCATTATTATTATTGTGGTCCTGATGGGAGACGAAACTCTTATATTGCTTCATGATAAAACAATGTTTCCACAAATGAGTCGATGGTCTATTCGGGAAACTATGTTTTGGGCAAGGTTCATTCAACATCGCCTCCAGGTTGAATTTCGGTCCACTAAATTTTGGCGTACTCTTACGATGCTGATTATTATGTTGTGTATTGGCATTGGCCACAAAGTCTGACCCGCCGTCGGCTTGCTTCCACTTACCGTTGTTGCCCTGGTTATGCCCTGTCATATTTTGCTGCTGACCTTTCCCATTGCCGTTCTTCTTCCCTTTGCTGGACTTCTCTTCATTAGACCCAGGGTCCTTAATATTGTCTGAGTCGGCGTATTTGATGAGAGTCACCATGAGCTCTCCCATGTCATTGCAGTGACATTTAAGCCACCCTAACTTCTATTTGAGGGGGAGGAAACGGCAATTTTTCTCCAAAATTAGAACAGCAGAACCGACGTTCATGCTATCCAATGAGTGAATAACAGCTGAGACCCGGTGCACCCAGTGGTGGGCCGACTCATCCTTGCGCTGGACACAAGCGTCTAGGTCGATGATCGACATAGGCTGCTTGCACGTGTCTTTGAAATTCTGAATAAAACGCGCCTTCAACTCAGCCCACGAGTTGATGGAGTTGGCAGGCAACCCTTTCAGCCAAGTTCGAGCCGGCCCATCCAGCATCATTGTGAAGTATTTGGCACATACAGCGTCGTTAACATCCAGCATATCCATGGCCAGCTCGTAGCTCTCAATCCAAGCCTCAGGTGGAAGATCAGCTGTATAATGAGGTACCTTGCGAGGACCTTTAAAATCCTTAGGCAGACGCTCATTACGCAGAGCCGATACTAGACATGGCACAACTACCGTCCTGGAAGTCATCTCGGCCTCCACAGATGTTGAAGGGTTTCATTGAAGTTGCTGATGAGCCGCTAATTGAGCCGCCTGTTCGGCCTCTTGGCGTCCTCTCGCCTGATCCCTGATGGCTTGAACAATGTTATCATCTCGGGGCGGGTTATGCCCATAGGGCGGGTCGCGACGACGCTCGCTGCCGCCGGCGACTCAATGCGCCGGCTGTAACTTCGACTCTGGCACGGGGTTGAGTGAATCCGCTAGCGGCTGTATGAGTAAGCCGCCTGCTGAACGACCGCCTTCTTAAGAAGTTCCACGGCATTCCGGGTCTCTATCGCGGCGGGCGACTCACCTTCAATTGGAAGAGCCACCAGCCGTGAGGCTGCAGCAATCATGTTATCCAGCGGGTTGGAGTAATGACCCGGAGGTGTTGGCACTCGCTGAGGCGGGGTCAGGTTCACACGAGGCGGGTCTGCTATACGAGGCTGAGCCGCCGCCCTGGTCCCAGGCGCCTCAGCAGCCCGGGTCACACCGGGCGGGTTACTCGGCCCTGCTCCAGGTGTAATAAAAAAGTTTCGCCCCTCAAACTGCGGAGGTAAGCGGCTTTGGTGCCTCCTTCGAAGGACAACATTAGTAGCATTCTGATCCAAGTTTAACCGAAAAGCTTCTACCTGAATCCGCTGTGACTCGGCCTCCAACGCGGCTCGCTCCGTTGCCATCCTGATATTCTCCGCATTAAGCTCCACTCTAGCTTGGGCTATCTCATCCCGTAGTTTCGCAACCTCCGCATTATGCTGTGTTTGATTCGCCGGAGTCACCTCTGCGGCTAACAGAGTCGCCAAAGCATCCAAAAGCTCGGATAAGACTTGAGCTGGCGGGCGCGCAAAGCCGCTCGCCCCAGCCATTGAACCGGAGGTCATAGCCGCGGCGGTTGATGAATTCACCATCTGCTGCGTACCGGCCATGAAGATAGCGGCCCTGCTCGGCGGCTCATAGGGGTCCGGAATACTGTCACCATTGGAGTAGCCCCCAAGCCCGCCGTCTTGTAGTTGATAGATTGACTCGGTTTCGCCGGTTGAAGACTCATCACCTGAATAGATGGCTGTCTCTCCACCAGACACAGAACCTTCCTCCAGATCTGCCCCATGAACAAAGCCAATGAAAGCACACTTCCGGGCAGGTTGGACCTTGGCGGGTCGTGCGCACCGAGCCGTCTCAATGCTGTCAGTGCAGGTGTCCGGCTCATGCTCCGACTCACCAATCTTGCTGATGAAGACGTGGATTCAGCCGAAGGGGACCCGGTACCCGTACTCGATTGAATCGGCCTCGAGACCCCAGCCAGCATCGTCGATGTAGATTTTGCCGCAGCGGCTCTTGGTCATCCAGCCCACAGCGTATCCCTTGATCCCTGAGAAGCTGCCCTTCAAGAACTCAAAGCCACCATGCTCAGGCCCCACGGTGGGCGCCAACTGTCGTGGATTTAACACGGCAGATGCCCTTGTGAAAGGACTTAGGTGTGGAGCCATCGCACATAGATTAGCTTAAAGGGGTTGAACAGGACAAAGGACACAAGGAGCTTACCCAGTTTCGACCCCGCTCAACAAGGTAAAAGCCTACGTCCTGCTTCTAGTTGTATTACTTGAGTTTCAACTACAAGGGAGCGAATACGCTTGACCTAGTTCTCGATTGGTTGTTTCTTGGGTTTAACCCGCTGCCGGGTCTCACCTTTATATACACAGGTCGAGGCCCGGAGGCTTACAGAGTCCCGGCCGGCTCACACAACATGGCCGGCTCGGTTTCTAACTAGTCATGCCTTACAGGGCAAGTCTCCGCACGGTGGTTCATAGGCCCAGGTCTCGGGCTTTCACCAGGCCTGCCTTCATAAGCCGCCGTCTTCACACCTCCTTGGGCCTTCTTCATTTTAAAACGCCAACGGTGTAACCCGGCCCCTCCTGGGCGGGTCACACCTCGGAGCTATATCCCCAACATTCTGTCAGCATTCTAAAAGAAGAAACAAGTAGATACATAACAGGTTTAGCATGTAGTATGTGAAACTCATTTCGGTGAACCAGTTCAGTAGTCAGGTGAATCGGATTAAACTACCAAGTCTTCTATTGCCAAGTAGTACATAATAAAAGCATGAAACAAACATATATGTATGTCCTATGGTCACTGCATTATCTTGCCAAATCAAAATAGAGACACGGTTCAAATCATATCAGTTCAAGACAAAGTAGTATTGAAAGAATACAAGTGTGGGAAACTACACGGCGCAACAAGATTTCAGATGGGTACCACAGGTATACATGTACAACAACACTATTGGCTCTATTGTGATGCTAGTAATGTACATGATATGAGAAGTCAACTGTATAAACAACTAAAATTGAAATCAACGGAGCAATTTAGAAGAGCAAACCAGTTAAATAAACATGTTTAAACATATCTGTTGTGCCATTGGAGTTTCGATTGGATCCTTCAATTTAAAAATAAGTTTGTATGAGTAAATACAGTGATACAAGAGCAAAGCAGTATGCACCATAGCAATGGAATCTTAAATGAGAATAGTTGTTCTTCAGGTTTAAGCACTTGTTCTACACGAACAGAGTACACTAAGACGCGAGCATATAATACTTGAAAATAAAAAATGATCTCATAGACCTTACCAAATTCTTGGTTCAGGACCAGTACAGAACAAGGCGTTCCCAGTCAACGTCCCGTAAATGTGTCTCAGGAGAAAGTAAGGGAATTTGATGAGTTTCCTTGGCAGTGAAGTACATTTTCTTCAGGTAATTTTGATACTGCCATAAAGCATTCTTGAAGATAGCAGAGGTATTAGCACAGGTTACCTCATCCTGAGTTTCCAAATCGGTCCTTCTCTTTAGAGAAAAATGGGAACATTTGCTGTATTAAAGCGAGCATGGAGGTAGAATGTATGGGACAAAGCAAAATAATTTCCATGAATAACATTACTTACACATAACTCCTGGATGAACACCTGCAACTGGCTTTTTCCTTCATCTTCAGTATAATATTTCCATGATGGGAAGATACGCACATAGGATTTAACAACATCAAATGTGATAGATGTTAAACTACGAATGCCTGGTTGTGCTTCGTCCACAGGAATAGGTGTACTAGCTGGTGGAGTTGGTGTTCACCGTGGTAGTACTGGCGCTTTGGACACTGGAGCTGCCTTACTAACTACTCTTGTTTGGGAGCTCTATGGTGGAGATGGTGTTGTCTCAACTGGAACTCGGTTATTATCTGCTGGGGTTAGGGTTAGATTGGGTGAAGCTGGTTCTCTGTCCATTGGAGTAGGGGTACAACCTGCGTGAGTCTGGGTTATGTGTGGTAGGGCTGGTTCTTGTGCATGTACAACCGAGGTGCTATCTCCACAAGAGGTAGCACTGTTTTATTTGAAGACCGTGTTTTTACTCCGCTAGATACTGCCATCACCCCCTCCAATTCAAATGGCTGATAAACAAGAAAAGTAGTTGAATGTACAGACCTTGTATGAGAGACAGATGCAATAGATAGTGTGGAAAAAAGAGGGCATGAAATAATTCACATATATATTGTTTAACTAAAAAGGATAGCATGACATAATGTCACATATATGATGTCTATCTAAACTGGATAGCATAGCATGACATAATTCAAAGATATGATGACTAACTAAACAGGATGGCATGAGATAATTATATGATGTCTTTAGTAAACAGGTTCGCATGACATAATTCACATACATGTTATCTAAGTAATCAGGATCGCATGATATAATTCACATATGTGATTTATATACTAAGCAGAGGGCATTCGCATATATGATGTCTGAACTAAGAACATGGTGTTGAACATTGTGTATATGATGTCTAAACTATGCAATGCAAGACACCATATGCATGATATGACTAGTATAACTGTTCCAAGTTAGAGCGTACACCTCAGTGGGGGAATATGACCCGTCATATGTTGCTGAATCCATCACTGAGGAGCTATCTGGACCCAGCAAGAGATCTGCTTCGACAGGTAGCACTGTCTGCTTTGAAGACCTTGTTTTCACTCCAGATTTTTTTTCCATCACCCACTCAAATGGCTAATTCATAGGAAGAGTAGTTGAATGTACAAACATTGTCGACAAATGTAAATGTAATGAAGAAAAGGAATGGCAAGATATAATTCAAATATATTATGCCTGGCTAAATAGGATGGCATTGCATATTTCACATATATTATGGCTGGCTAAAAAAGATAACATTTCATAATTCACATATATGATATAGAAACTAAACAAGTGGCATTACAGAACATGTCGAAACTAAGCAGATGACATATATGATGTCGAAAGTAAGCACTGCAAGGCAACATATGCATGATATATGACCAACATCATGATGCCAAGTTAGAGCAAACACCTCGGGGGGTAAATAGGAGTGGTCAGCTCCGTCTGAATCCGCCTCCGAATAGATATCTTCCTCAGGATTACAATCTGGAGGAGGGTGGGGGAGGGTTTGCCGTTGCACCGACCATGGAGCGATGTCTGCATGACATTGTATTGCCGCGCAAAACTCTTCTATTTTTCTCTACATATTCAGCATGACTGTGTACAATATCTGACATTCATACGGAAAAAATATAGTGAGATTATGTAAGGAGAGCATGCAGAAATCTAGAGTGATGGTAACAACCAGTGGATAGATCCAAAAATGATGATAGCAGGTTGATGATAGCTTTAATTTAATAAAAAGAAATATGGTGATTGCTTTACTGTTTGCTTCCCACCCAAGATGAACAACATAGACATACCCTAGGTGAACCAGATAATAGACAAAGATACTATTCATTGCTGCCTCGATATGTGCCCCCCAAGCATTTTAAAACTCAAGTTTGAACATTAATTTGGACCTGATGTGGAGTCTAAGAGGTGAGCAGGACGATAAAGTAGCATGTAATATTAAGCAATGCCTAACATAAGCAGAAACAAAAGAGTACAACCTCTCTTGCAGACCCGTGTACTCCTCAAGTTCATATGCTGAGTCGATGATGGTCATGAAGTTGCGCTGGGTGCTGGCGGCAGGGATGGTCAGGAGCCGTGATGTCTATTAGGGTGGACGCTTCTGTCGATAGAGCAGCTTAGGTGAGGTGGACAACGTCGCGGCAGTAGCAGGACAAACCACACAAAGTTTTCTTCGACACCTATCTGTAACTGAAATAATTTTGTAAGGGCTCCTTTGGCTTGAAGGATTCTAAAAATGCAGGGATAGGAAAAACACCGAAAATGGATAGGAATGCACATGGGAAACAGAGCATTTGTAAATACATGATATCTGTCAACTTGGGTGTTTGGTTCACAGGAATTGGAAAAGTAGAGGAATGCAAAGAAACATGGCCAAATTAAAGTGAAACCATATGAAAATGTGTACAGTTAGAATGTTATTCTGCCACTAATGCACTTAGTCTTGTTTTCATGCATAGGATTTTGAAAAGTAGGTCGAGCTGGATGTTTTGCTCCATTCCTTTCAACCAAATGCATGAATAATTGAATAGTAGAGGACCATAGGAAAATTTCCTATTGCTATGTTTTTACTTCACTTTTTCCTTTGAACCAAAATAGCCCTAATGGATCGACATGAATATAGAGTAATAAGTGATGCAACAAGTGTACAATCTCTTTGGCGTAGTTGTGTCGACCTCAGCATCATTGGGTCGGCTGCTGAAGAAGTTGTGGCAGATGTGGCTGTCGGAGGTATGGAGGAAGATCTGAGGCATCTGTAGACGGTGTCCAGGGCACTACTCTGTTGTGATGGATGGTATCATCGTTGGAGCAGCTCAGGCGAGCTGTAAGACGTCGAGGTTGAAGTAGTACAAGACAGACGTCGTTAATCTCAAGTGGGATTCTAATAGCATATCCAATAGATGTTGTAAAATACATTACCAAAAAGTGGTAGATGTAAAATTTACATCACTAAAAAAAACCTGACGCCAACAGTGAGGTAAAAACTGTTGAATCTGAACTTAACGGTCGAAATTGAAATTTACTGTGGAATCTGAATGTTACTGTTGAAACTGAACGCGCTAGTAGCAGAGAAGCACTTCACATGTAGTTTAGGCCACTCGAGCACTAGTAGTAGAGAAACAGTGGTCTAAATGAGCAGGCGATCGACAAGGAAGACACTAGCAGATAGCAGCCGGAGCAGCAGAGCGAACTAGAGCCAGAGCAGCAACTCGTGTAGCTGCAGCAGCCCGTGTACCAGCATCAGCAGCGCGAGCGAGAGCAAGAGCTGAGCAACAGCATGAGGGAGAGAAAGAGCAGTGCAACAGTGCGTGTGAGCAAGAGCCAAAGCAGCACCAGCAGCTCCGGCTGGTATGGACGCCGCAGCCGAGGAAACCTCGCACTGGGGAGAACCGCCGTGGAGATGTCGCCGGCGGCGCTGACGTCGAGGCAGCCGCGCCATGGGGGAGCGGAACCGAGCACCGGCGGTGCCGGGAGGTCGAGTTAAGGAGAAGGTGCGATGCGATGAGTGTACAACCTCTTTGGTGGCGCCGAGTAGGCCTCGGCTTCGTCCGAGGAGTCGGTGAGGATGTTGTGGTCCGATGGAGTAGGTTAAGGTGGCGCGCTGTGGGGATGGAGCAGCCGCGATAGACGAGGTGATCATCGGAGCAGCTCCTTGGAGGTGGAGGACGGGGCGGGTGAACCGGCGGGATGACGAGATCGACGACGGATCCTCATTCGGAGCTGTGGATGAGGGACGTCGAGCTGTTGCGGTGGATGATGCCGTCGGGGAAGAGGCTCCAGCTGGGCAGCGGTAGGGTGGCGGATGGAGGAGGGTGGGGTTTCGTGGCTGGAGCAGAGAGGTTATGGCGGCCTGTGTTTTTGAATGACGAAAGGAGGTGATGGGAGGGGGAACCATGACTTAGGGACGCACTTGTCCAAAATGTAGGGTGTGTTACGAAAGTACCCCCACCGATTTGAACTAGCGGCCCTTTCGGCTCAGGGTTAGAACGGGGATTTCGCGTGTCGAGATTTGGCAGCAGGAGGGAGTTTTCGCGCGCGTTGTAATTTTGGGATAACAAAGCGCGGGTTGAGAAGGAGTGAGTTTTCGGAGCATAAAGAGACAAACAATATCTGAATTTTCGGGATAACAAGGCGCGGGTTGAAATTTCGGGATAACCCTAACGTGTAATGTACCAAATCAATTCGCCCTTCCCTCAACGAAAAAAACAAAAAAAATAGTATTTGCACCACACAATTAAATAGAGAGTCTTGTCCCGTTATACTGTACAAATATTATTCAAAACTCGGAATCCATGTTATGCCCAATTAATTTTTTTTGCTAGATGTATAATGCATGTAACCTACTCAGATGAACATTTTAGTGCATTCAAATGTATATACTACCGCTGCAATTCAAACTAAATTTGAATTTGTTTCTCTATTTGAATAAGAATCTACAATCATGATTATTGCCAAGTTAAACCATCATCTGTATATTATCTTAACAACACACCACATGATTATTGTAGAGTTATATATGAGCTATGTGTACTATATGAACTCAAATTTAAAATTTTGAATACACTTGATGTTGATTCCAAATAATAGTACATTTGAAGTACTAGCTATATTTTCATAATCTAAACCATGTTTCATATGTACACTGTGTTTATCACACCAAGTATAGTGCCCCACCCCCTATATTATGACAAGTATTTAGCCGTGAGCTGCAAAAGCCACACATTCACAAAACTCAAATAAATGTTATATGTATATTATATATAGTATAACATGTTCATAACCACACCATGCGTATCACTATTATATTCATGCATGCGTGGGTTTAATACACTATGATCTCTTGCTCAAATATCCAAATCCACTTTTATAATGAATTATGATCTATGTTCATCTTTTACACCCACACAACCCTCTTCTCTTCGTAGCTAGCGCTAACTTTGTATCGTGCATGCACACGCCCGCCTCGCCGTCACCCTCCCTTAGCGTTCTCTCCATCGCGCATATTCATTATTTTTCTTTAGGTCGTTCTCCCACGGTGTTTGCAGGTCTCCCCAGCCCCTTCTTTCCGGCACACACCGATCATTATACCTCTCTAGCCAGGTCTACCTGCCTTAAACGCACGCTTTCCCTATTCTCTTCTCCCGTCCATTCCTTCATGTGTCTAATACAGTCCCACACACATGCACACTCTCACCCCTCTTTTCATCGATCTCGCACTCGCACACTCGTTCCCCTCTCGACATAGTAGGCCTCTCGCACCACCTCCTAGCCGCATACCTCTCTCTCTCTCTTTATATATATATATATATATATATATATATATATATATATATATATATATATATATATATATATATATATATATATATATATATATATATATGTCTCTCCGAGCCTTATTTGCCCCTAACACAAGCATGCATACCGATCGATCTCCCTACATATAGCTAGGTCGACTATAAATATTTTTCCCCACGCACCGATCCATGTACCTCACTAGTTATGTCTCTCACTTTCTCCGACACACGACGATTGATTTACCTATCTAGTTAGGTCTGCTTACCACACACATATCGTCCCCCCTCATCATCCATGCATGCCTCCCGACCCGTCGATCACATGCACGTGCACACACAAACACGCATCCCCTCTCTTATTGGTATTGCAGTCATACCCTCCGTTTATCTAGTAGGCCTCTCCCACACTCTCTGAGAAGCAACTCCACCAACAACCCTCCCACACTCTAGCTCTGTCTCTCTACCAACCTTGTTCCTCTCATACACATATGCATGGATGTCAATCGATCTCCTTCAATATATACCTAGGTCTCTCTCCTTCTCCACACATATACCAGTGGATCTACCTCTCTATAATTAGGTCTCTGCCCCCCCCCCCCCCAACACACACACACACAAACAGATAGTCCAACGTTGTAGGTAGGTATCCATGCCACACAGACAAACTGCAACTCTCCCCTCTCATGTTCCAGTAGGTCAGTCGCCCTATATCTTTGACGTGGGCACACACAATTTCGCTGGGTCTCTTTATCGATCGCGCACCCATACGCTTCAACCCTCTCTTCGATTCTATCGATATCTCACGCCGATGATCTCTCCACTCTCTTCTCGTGGATCACGCCCTCTATATATGATATACCTAGGCCTCTGTTTCACACACATCACATATGTTATATTTTTTGTTTGAGATATTATCGACACATATTCCTTGTCTATCTCTCACGCATCCCACAAAAAAACACTCACGAACCACACACCATCTCTCTCTAGGTTTGTTCTCTCTCACACACCCCCACATACATGGGGGACGTGCACGTAGAGAAGAGGTGCACGCACTACGCACTTACTCACATCTCGTTCCCGGCCACACCCGCGCGGGTACACGGTGCAACTCATTTCTGTACGAAAAGGCAGCCCACGTGATAATTTGATGCGTGTAGCAGTTTTTTACTTGAAGGAGGGACGTGTACCACGAGTACACGAAACAAAGTTTGACTTGACGCGTTATTTTTAAATAAAGGTATATTCTTCGATGGCACGTACAGAATATAAAACGATTGTTATCGACAAAAAAGAAATCCGCTCCACTATATACAATGGAGCGTGCCTGCTGGGGTTTGTCTCTTTCACACTCTCTCACACAAGGTGGTGGTGGCCTCTCTCTCTCACCGTTGGTCACTCATCCGGCCACGTCCCGTACGCCGGCGGAAAGGGAGGATATGCGTCGTTGCTCCGTTCGACGGCTCGAAGAAGCACGTCCCGATCTGCAGTACCCGCCGTTCTCTCTGACCGAGCTCCGGCGCGGTAGGGCCTTCGCCACTTGCTAGCTGCCGCAGTATGGGCAGATCTCGGCCGCCAGCGCCGTCCTAGTTACATCCCGACGACCCTCAGGTACAGCTTCCTCCGGCCTTGCTCCACTGCCCATCTTCCCATGTTGCTGCATGTGGAAAATCCTGTATGTGGATCTTCTTTAGTTCTTTGCCTAAAACGTTGCTCGGCTGGCGTACTTTCCATGTTGCAATCTCGTCCTCACACCGTTTTAGATAAACAACTATGTTGCTATCTTCCCGTAGGACAAGGAATATGCTTCTGTTTTGTCGGCGTATGTGTCATCAACTGTTATTGGCCAGTAATTGTTTCTTTTCTACCTCTTTTTGTAAATAGGGCTATCCATTTCACCTCGTTGCTATTGCGACCTTTTGGTGAACTGCACAAATCAGTTTTTTCTTAAGAGTGTTTTGTGCAGCTTTGCTAAAAAGTCATACGGGCAACGTTTCTACATTTCAGTGGGACTGCACAAGGGGAGATTGGTTTTGCTCTATCCTCCTCATCCAACTACGAGCCTAATCTGCTCCAACTATTTGCTTAATCTTCTCCAGCTAGTTAGTCTTAAGAGAGACTGCAAAGGTGACCGACTTCTATTTGCGTGTTTATTGTTTCATCAACAGTCCTCTATTATTGTAATCACACTTACTCAATATCTCTGGAACAGGGACGCTCAGCTCTATTTTAGTAGAACTGCACAAAATGATCGGAATGTTCCATGCTCCTGACAACTACTTTTTTCCCAACATGTCTTGTTGATTTAGACAGAGCTGCAGGAAAGTTGATGCTAATGAAAGCATGGAGCAATTTTAATTCTTTTTCTTTATAACACCTTCTCACAACTTTGTCTTCAGTGGTGATGTAAAAATTGGTTCTGATATGCTAATAATTGAGATGCATTAGCAAGGAAGTTAATTTTTTATTTTTTGCGAAAGAGCATGGATGTTAGTTTCCTTTTTATTTGATTGATGATGCTGTAATGAGACAACCTTCCAGCTGGCAACACACATGAAACAAAAACTGAAAGCTTCAGAGCATTGTACAATTTCATGGTGCTGGAATATTATGTGTACATCAATCTATTTATATATATAAAGTATTTTACGGGCTAACAATAAAAAAGATAAATAGGATAGAAATTCCCACAATAATTAGAATCATCTGGCCATCTATTAGATTGGCTTAAAATCTACAGCTGTTTGATTTAAGTAAAAGAAAATTACCCACCTTTGCCATTACGTACCCAACCAGAAACATTTACCTGTTGATTTTCACATTATAACTATCAATCCCAGTTGATTCTCCAAAAAAAAAATATCAATCCTAGCTGATAGATTAGGTAACCTAATCTTACCTGTGTGCACGTCTCTTACCCAGGCAAAGAAATACCACGCCCTAGCGCCGTCTCCGTACCTGGCTGCCATGGCCGCCGGAAGTGACAGCCACGTGATTGCCCCTCCCATACCTTTGATAAACTGCTCTCTGAAGGTCCAAGTGCAGCAGCGATTCTTGGTTGTCCTGTCCAAAATTGGTGAGCTATTCTTCATCTATTTTCGCCCAGCAGTTGGAGATTTATTTACGCATCACCATTGCTGAGGCAAAGTTCCCATCGGTCGCCGCCTTATCAGGATCTCTTCTCCTTGCTAACCCTGATGATGCTATGGCCTATCCTATTTAGTCAGGTCATCTTTCCAATGTGTCGCTGCCGCACCACATCATGGCCAATGGTAGCCGATCTAAAGCCTCCCCCGACTTTATAACTTTCAAGTATTGATCACCACGTGATGATCCCATCGAAACTCTTAGTAGGTTTCTAGAATTTGCTTTCGCGTTGGACTGGACGGCAATGTCCAACGTGGCCCTACAGACTGATGTCGCGTGTCCACACCACCTAGCTAAGGCACCGAGGAAGCTTTCATGTGCATGTGTTGTCCCAAACATCACTGCTGTGATTTTGTCAGTCTTTTGCTGTGTTGCACGCCCCTGGAGTAGAAGCAGAGATGTTCCTATCGCTTCGTGGTTAGACAGGTGGACCGAAGAATTGCTCAGAACTGACAAATTCCACACTTTTTGACCGAGACAATACCATACTTCTTGCAGTTTGTCCACATCCCTGTCCAAACTCACCATCGTAAGTGATGAAGCGCTACATGTGCCTCCTCAGCGCAAAACATATTGCTGGGATGTACATCTTGCTTGGCTACGTCAATACATACTGTATCTACTTTCCTTCGTCTTCCTTTGGTACAAATGCAACATCTTCCAGCACAAGAGAAGAAAAAAGCAATCATCCCATGACATGCAGGCTTTGTACATAGATCGAGGGTGCTAATGAGATTTTGGATATGGTACCCGGCCAGTTGCAAGTGCTACAGTTTATATGTCCAATTTCGTTATTTTGATTTATGTGTGACTAAACTACCTTTTGTTATTAATTTTCAATGCAACATCTTCCAGCACGAGAGAAGAAAAAAGCAATCATCCCCCGTGACATGCAGGCTTCGTACTTCGATCGAGGGTGCTAATGAGATTTTGGATATGGTACCGGCCAGTTGCAAGTGCTACAGTTTATATGTCCAATTTCGTTATTTTTTATTTAAGTGTGACTAAGATACCTTTTGTTATTAATTTTCAGGTGGTCTTCCGAAATAAAAGAATTTTAAGTTGCCTTTCAAGCGTTCGTCTGCCAATGTTTTCACCTCTTCTCTCAACTACATTTATTGTCTAGATAGTTTCCTTTTGTTTCCTTCAGGAACCACATAGATCTGAACCAATATGTACATACCTATCAGTACATTGCTATAGAAAATTTTCCCTTTTCTATTGTTGGAAAGGTATTAATCACACGGTTCTTTCACCATGAAAGATATATAGAGTTGCATAGACAACGCATTACCTTTTTCTTGTAGCATATTATATATTGGATGGTGCTAGAAAATAGATATTAATGGCAAACGACCCTGTATTATGTAACTACAAGTGATTTCTCTTTTCTACACCTATTTGTTTAGTGAAAGGCAAACCCAGTTTAGTTGCCTGCACCCCCAACATCACACGCTGGAGCTCCAGTAGTGTCGCCCATGGTCCTCCAGCAGAACCTTGAAGTCAAGTGGTAGGTGAGGAAGACCAGCGAGTGTGGCGTCAGCTTGATTTTGGGGGCAGGCAGCAGGAAAAATTTCGAGGCGCAACAGGACTTGGAGGGCAGCGCTGGAAGAGAAAATGTTGGCAGAGGCAGAGAATTGGAATTGGGAAGGAGTACGCGTGAACTATGGGAAAAAAGGTATCTTCTTTAATTTGATAATATGCAGCTGTCCTCATTACATGTGTGCACTTAAATGAATAAGCAGGCCATTTCACAATTCATACTATGTTACTAGCAAGATAGGAATGAAATAATTCAGCTGCTTGAGTTGTACACTTTTGTTTTTTTACTTTAAAGAATAGAAAACCCATTGTAGTGCTCGCTCTGTTGATCAAGGGCATCAGTCACCTATGTATCAAGGGACTGCTTCAAAATTTGTTTCAGTTTTACGCATATTCTAGAAATGAAATATCATACTCTACCTTGAAGCTACAAAATATTTGTTGTAATTATAAGAAAAGAAACTAATCACCTAACATACACTTAGTTCTATGCTAATACTATAAAATTGTACATATGCCTACATTATACAAATGAACACTATGGTACTTTCTGTCTAATAAAAAAATTATCTTAAAATCAAAGAGAAACAATAAAAATAATTGAACAAATTAAGATAGCATATGGGATTGATCATACAATAATTCAATTAGTACAGACTCTGCATAGCAATTTTACATGTCATTAATGCATATATCATCATATATACTTAAATAGTAAAGATTAGATACCTAAACCAAAATTATATTGCCAAAAGGTATAAAAGTTCAAGAACCAGGAAAAATTTGAGGGGCAACAACTGAAAAGAGAAACAACAAATAAGGGCACACGATGGAGCTGACACAAAATAAATCAATAACTATCCAATTCCTTCATAGCCAGCCATGCCAAGGTTACATGCTCGCTATTATTTCAAAATTTCCTTAAGAAATGAAAACACCTTTTCAAATTTTAATTGATTGGCATGATATACAAGCGACTCCAATGGTAACGTGATGTACATGTATGTGCCACATAAGCAATCTCTATGGAATGGTCAAAACTACATAAGTATGTGATGTTGTTCATTGACTGGAATGCACATTTGTTTAAAATCCAAAATGTTTACTTAGAAAGATTTAGGGCCAGAAATGCAATCTTATCTTGAAAATTCCTCGATATGTATAGACGACCCGTATCCAGGTCATGAAATTGATAACTACATTTATGCAGGATTAAATATATGACATGCTTATGTTTGAACTCCAAGTAGAAAAGAACTTTTTCAATGTCTATATTACATATCTATTGTTCATTATTGAAGATTTTTATATATTGCAAATAAGGGAAAAGCTACGACAAATAAAAATGAAACAAGCAAATGTATACCAAGTGGGAGGGAGGAAGCTAAAACAACATGACACGCTTTATTATTTTGTGTTCCATGTTATTGATTTTTGATTATTTCTTTTATAGCAACCAAAACATGCCAAATATAACAAAAAAGGCTATAATCCCATTCTAAAACTAGCACAAAACTACAATATTTAAAAATGAGTAACAAATATACATGTGTGATGCATATTTTCCCAATATATAAAATAAGTTCCAAAGTTTAAACTATCTTCCAAATTTTTTCCTTGAGAAATGAACTTACCAATATTTTAATCGTATTAGTAGATGATATAGCTTATTGCCAGAAAATATCGATGATATGACAAACACATTATCTTGCAACAATGCGACGTATGTTGAGGACACGAAGGTAAGGATTGTACCATCATGACTAAGAATAGGTTATTAAATTTCTCATAATTTTACTATAATGATTGTAAACACTTAGTAATATGTGTAAGTAAATGATCTTAAATGTGCGATGAGACACTTAGATATTGAAATTAGTTCTTGATAGGTTGTACGGTTCGTGCTGGACCCTAATTAAGACTTTTTATGTTAATACCCATGCACCATTAAATATCAACATATTACTTATTGGGAATGATAGGAAGAGAGCCTAAAACATCGCCCATGCAAATTACTATCTATAACAAACATGTTTTTTAAGTTGGGCATGGGCCCATGCACACAAATTAAATATGCTTCACACCCAGGTGATATTAGCTTTAGCATAGGTTTGATGTAACTATAAACTTATATTATTTCCAATCCATAATGAAATAAAGATACTTATGAAAACATAAAAATATTTACAAGCACTCGCAACACATAAAGATGATGCCCTCGCAAGATTGAGCTGTTGTTGCGGATAACATATATATTTATATATCAATAAAAAAAACAAATAGAACTAACATAAAACTATGCTCCTAAAAATCTTATATTTGTTAATGTAATCGCATATGGTTCCAATTTTTCTTTACACAAATCAAATAATATGTTCAAATTAGTAAACTTTATAAATTTCTAGCCCGCGCATCGAGCGGGCCACTATGCTAGTTATGTAAATAAATACTGGAAGCTTGATAGCATTGCCAGAAGCCATTCAGCATCCGGGTCCATGTGCCATGCACCAAATTAGAGTGCACAACCGCTTGGTAGACTCAGCCCGGTCATTGCACCGTAGTAATAGTGAGTAATGAGCAGTCAAATCATAAGCCCCACCTTTCCCACAGTAAGTTGCTCGGATGAAGCAACCATCAATACACTCTTCTTTGAATTAGCTCCTACTAGTATGATGGTGCAAAACCAAGTGCGCGTATGGCTTGTCGGTCAACGCGCTTCCTCTTGGCATATCACTGATATGTGGGACTGGAGTGTGAGCAAACCGATCTCAATTGACGGCAAAATGGCCAACCCGCCGCTCCTTGAGAGAGACGAGGAGCGAGAGCACAGACGGGCTCTTGAGAGACATGAGGAGCGATAACACAGACGGGCTAGGTGTCGCACGGAGGCCAAGAAATATTAGAGCATGGTTGATCGATGTCATCTATACATGTTCGATGTTTTTGAATAGTACCACTTCATTAGGCTGCCATTTTCCGCACTTCTCCGGAATAAATATGTACTTTATCACAGATTAAAATAAAATAAGAGTGCAGACGCTCCACCACGCGGTTCCTAGTACCTGTATACTAGTACTACTCGTACTACTAAACCTTGTGCTTGGCTCTTCGCCTCTTCGGAAAGTCGAACAATAATGGTACTACAGTGTATGCTTTTGGCAATCTGACACCGAATGAACTGTTGCACGTCCACCGCTTGGGCGAGGGAGATCTTGCATTAGTCAAAAGCTTCTCCTCGTCCTATGAGCCACCGTGCGTGTGGTAGATGGAGAGGGTGTAGTAAGCAAGCTTCACCTCGTCCTGCAACCTTCTCCTCGATCTGCGAGTTGACGGGACACAACAAAATAGTGCTAGCCCGTACTGCCTCCTTTCCGATTAATATGGCTTAATTTGAAACGAGATAAATACACTGGCGGTCACTGTATATTTGTAAAAATACGGTCAGTGGACTTCGTAATACGCTCATTGCAGGCAATATATACATTTTCTGATGTTTATACGGTTACTAGCTCACCCTGGTTGTGTATGTATGTGCATGCACATGTAGGCTGAGCACTTGAGCATGAGCATGTGTGTTCCGTCGTGTGCTGTACACATGCATGAGTGCGTGCATGTGTACGTTTGTGTGTTGCATGCATGCATGCATTAGGGCGTCGTGCGTGTTTTTGTGTGCATGTATACGCGTGACTGTTGCATGCATTCATGAGGGTTTTAGTCCCTCACATTCACATGTTCACATGTCAAAGCTTCATTAAAACGTTGCACGCAAGGTTTAATCATTCGTTGTTCACGCACGCATGCATGCATTGCCGATATTAATACGTTGGCAAAGACAATTTCTTGAGTAAACCGAGCCCATGAATTGAGTACATTTGCAAAGTAGTAGTACAAAAAAGTATTCCAGGACTCATCATCTACTAGTATTTGTTGTTGTTATTGGACAGTGGTTGTTGTTATTGGCCAGTGGTTGTTGTTATTGGACAGGATGCGCGTAGAGGCATTGTTCCTCATCGGTCAGAGAAAACTATTCAACCAGTCTTCATAGTGAAGTGACAATACATGCCTTACTCTGTAATGCCATCATGTCTGCCAGTTGAGCACGCTTCCGCAATTACGCGTACGCACCTCTCTCTTCCATTAACTGACACATGGGCCCGGTATAGCCGGATTACCAGCTAGATCCACTACCATCCGTTTGATGTAGTATGCTCAAGAATCCTCTACCACGCAACATGCATTAGTGCATTCTCAATGGGTTTTAAATCACAATGCTTCCACATGAACATGCGTAAGAAAACAACGCGCCACAACATGCAACATACTCCCTCTATTCCGTTTTATAGTGCGCATAAGCTTTTGGCCAAAATCCCATAATTTACTGCGTGGACGCAGTTTTAGACGGCATTACCCCTTGCTGAAATGATGGATGTTCGAGCAGGTAGGGCACATAGGAGTGAGACAAACCTGCACGTAGGGCGGTAGGGGTATTTTCGTCGATAACACAACAAACAACTCATGCATCATAAGATCCGTTTGCATGGAAATACTACTTCTCGATCGTCGGAACTCGTTCTTATTCCTTTCACTGACACGCGGGATATCCAGCATCCGGGTCCACGTGTCAGGCAAGAAAATATAGAGATAAGTACAATTGAGAGTCAGGAACGGTCACACACGTAGGGGGAGTACATGCAGGGGCCGCAGTAATATGACTAATGAGCAGTCAAATCACACAGTAAGAGCAAGTATAATAAGCTTATGTAAGCGGGCTATAAGAGTTAAAATATTATTTTTCTGCTGACATGGAGGGGAGAGAAGAGGAGCCGGCTACAGAATAAGAACCAGCTGCAGCACGTGCTCCTAGGCACTATGTGAGAGTGAGAGGTGGACCATGCATGAATAAAGTAGCACATCCTTATATCTAACTATTGTACTTGAAGGCTATAAGCTTGGCTATGTGTGACATGGCAACATCATATAGCCAGTAGTTGGCTATACTATTAACCATGCTCTAAGTTGGTCAGACGAAGCAAGCATCATTTCACTCTTCAATGACACGTACGCAATATAAAAAGGTTGATATGGAGAGAAAAATAAAACCGCTCTCCACTATATATACACTAGTACATAATAACATAATACTAGGCAGGAGCCTAAGCTACACGCCTGCTTGCTGGGGCTTGCTCTCTTTCACACTCTCTCGCATAGAATGATGGTGGCCACACCGCTGGTCACATATCCGGCCGGATCCCGCCACCCGGGGAAGGGGAGGATGTACTGCGTAGACGCGGCAGGCAGCGGCAATGGCAAAACCCACTGTCGGTACGTCCGGATCGGGGCTCCCCGCGGTATGGGCTGATGCCGCCTCCCACCGCCTTCCTAGCTACATCCCGACGTCCCTTAGATACAACTTCCTTTTGGAGCTGGCTTGCTCCACTGCTGCAGCTCCCCACGTAGCTCATCTCCATGTGGATCTTTCTTTACTTCTCTACCTCACTACCTCAGGTTTGTCCAAATGCGACAGTCCAATCAGAGACCCTTCGACGAAACTGTGTGCGATGCATTAATCACAAACGGTGATCTAATAAAACCGTCAAAAAAGATACAAAACGTTTGCGATGGCGGTGACATCAAACACGGTTCAGATTAGAGTTCCGTGTGTGATGCGTGGCAAATGGTTAATCCAGCAGAACTGTTTGTGATGAGGCAGAACAACAGATACAGGCAGCCAGATGAGGGTTTGTGCGATATACGGCATACAGTTCACTAGCAAGAACTATGTGCGATTAGGCAACACAATAGAAACGGTCAGCCAGATCAAGGTGTGTGCGATGGAGGGCATACAGTTCACTCGGATGAACTGTTTGCGATGAGCCAAGACAACAGAAACAGTTCAACTGAACAAGATGTGTGTGATTCGCGGTAAACAGGTCCGTAATCAGAAATGTGTGCGAAGACCAATAATAACACAAACGATTGCTGCTAATGAGCCGTGTGATTTGCTTTGTCTACAGAAATTACATAAGTGACTATACAGATCATTCACACACACCTGAATAAACAATTGCATGCATTCTAAACTAGGAGAAATGATCGTCTAGTCATCTACTCCTTGTGACTCTTCCGCCACTGCTCTATGGCTCGATCCCTCGTCTGGGGTAGGAAGAAGACACTTCATCATGTCAACGATCCGCCTGTACATCTCGTAGCTTGTGTACGCGTACTTGACGTGTTGTTCGTCCAGTCTCTGATGCCAGACACTGTGCCAGGTGTTCTTGTCCTTCTTGCTCTCATCCTTCATCTTCATGTAGTAGGCGTCGATGATGGCCGAGGCGAGGTCAACCAGGGAGTTCTGTTTGTTGTTGTCGCTGCCCCAGACCTTGTAGTGGTCCTGGATGTTGACAAGATTCTGGCATTTCAAGCCCGAAACCTTGAGCGCTTTTAGATCATTGGTGGTGTCTACCGTAGCAAAAATGTAGTCGGAGTTGTTGATAAACCTGGAGAAACGCTCGCAAGGCCTTGTGGCCAGGTGGTAGCGGTAGACGAGGACATCATGTCGCACGCACAACTGGGCGACAGCAACCTTCTGATCGTGCCCGGCACGACCGCTGGTAAACTCGAGGTCGAAGCCGACCACTTGGTACTTGTCCTTAGCAAGCAACTGCTCCATAGTTTGGATGGAGCTCTCCACCGAGACCGGCTCGTTCGTGTACACCACCGAGAGGGCTTTCCCCCTCACGTGGGTGTCCACTACGTGATGCGTGGTGAACTGCCCCCCGTTGTTGTCGTCGGCCGCTGGGAGCGCCATTGGAGCCACGGGGAGCGCCATTGGAACCGCTGGATATCCTCCCTATATGTGTCGTCATGGGTGTCCTTATTGTGTCGTGTGGCCTGTGAGATGAAGGTAAATGGCCGCAGGAATAAATGGGGGCCGGGCGGCCTAGATTCTCGGCGCGTCCGCATGGAAGTTTTTGCAGCGGGTAACTGCATCGTGGCGCCGCGCCGGGCACAACCGTATGCATAATGGTAGCACGAACGTACGTGATCGTGCGCCGGCTCCAAACACTCGCAGCGCGCTTGGAGGAATGAGGGCAGAGCGCCTGGAGGGACACGAGAGCAGAGCGCGCACGGCGGGACGCGAGCAGAGTGCGCCGCGGCCGCCTCAACCGCAAGCAACCACACACATAGAGCAGTTGAACACGCAGGGAATGATCGTCTACAAGCCGGACGGCAGTTGCGTCGCTGCATAGAGAGCGGCCGTGTGCTACTACCTCCGTCATGGTCTATTAGTCCCCTTTATATTCTGTGCCATATTTTGACCTTAAATTTAACCAACAAAATGTTAATGCATGTTATGAAAATTATATAATTGGAAACTATATTCAAATACGAATCCAACAATATAATCTTTGGTGACATGCATTCGTATTTTATTATTTAAATCTCTATTCAAAATTTGGCACAAAAATACATTGACGACTTATAAACCAGGACGGGCCTAGTAGGTAATTAAATCGCAAACATTTTTTTATTAACCATATGTGTACGTGTCCTTTCGTCCTCCTCTCGCACGTCTTGTCACCCCGCTACCGCAGACGGCTTCGAGTGCAAACTTGAGCAGCGCGCGGGGGCGTTGTTTGGGCAAACGGTGGTGAGCCCGTTCCCGCGCAACCGCGCAGGTTCCCACGCAAGCTTCCCGCTCGACTCGGTGAAATCGCCCAAAATCCCAATGCTTACCAGCCTGCTATATAAACCCTCATGGCCAGCGAGTCCTGCGTCGCATTTTCCCCTCCCTCCCTGTATCTTATCTCGTCTGCTTCTCCCACAATCGCCAATGGCACCAGTATGTCGTCGTCGCTCAGCCACTCCACCGTCATCAGAGGACAACTCCAGCTGGGAGGCTACACCGCGGCGGCAGCTCAGTCCCGGGCGTAGTGTAGTGCGCGTGGCGTCCCTGTTGGGTGTGCGCGGAACACCCACCACACGCTCCGACGCCGCTGCCTGTCGGCAGCTGTTGCCGCCACCCCACCGCCTACCGTCGTGGCCGCCACACCACCGCCGAAAGCCAGGGCCATCGCCCGCTCCGCCGCCGCGGCCCAAAGGCGGGAGGTGGCCGTCGTGGCCGCCACCCCACTGTCGGCCACCGTGGCCATCACCCGCTCCGCCACCGCGACCCGAAGGCGAGAGGTGGTGGTCGTGGCCGCCACCCCATCATCGGCCGCCGTGGCTGCCAGCCCACCTTCAACCGCCGGGGTCATGACCCGCTCCGCCACCGCCGCCCGAAGGCGGGAGACGGAGGTGGAGGCCCGCATGTGCGTCAGGGACCTTGCGTGCTACATCAAGTTCTTGCGGGAGGAGGAGGAGTATCTCGTCGAGCACGCAAAGAGCCTTACCGCCGCCGTGGCTACAGCACAAGCCGACGTAGAGGCAAGGAATCAGGAGATCTACGAGGAGTCCTGCCGCTTTGAGAGAGGTCGTCTGGAGTAGCAGAGGGCGTTCGAGGTGAGCGTCGCTGAAGGTGCAGTAGCGGCAGGCACTGTATTGCAGTTGTCCAACTCATCGGCAGGCTCCTCCTCCTCTGCCTCTTACTGAGCGCGCTCGGCAGAGGAGAGGCTGCCGGAAGTAGTACAAAGCCCCTCCATAGTAGTAGTAGCATTTAGGGGCTATTTTGTTCAATTCATCTAACTATAGATGTGGTGGAACTGTACAACATACTTAAAATTAGCTAGTATATATAGTTGAACTAGCTATTTTAGTATGTGGTTGGCAACAATTGGGGACAAGTTTGGTCGGTTCAGCTCTCGAGTTGAACTGTTTGTATAAAGAACGACTGCTTAATCTATGAATGGAATCTATGCTTAATTACTGAATTTTAGTTGCAAAAATTAGATAGTGCTAGTGATTTTTAGCTGCATATTTCGACAAATGGCAGTGTTACAAGGTTGACAAAGGGCAATGTTACTAGATCAACAAATGTCAATCTTTCCATTTTGACAAATGGCAATATACCCAATATGACAGATGCAAATCTTACCAAATTGTGTGTACGTGGTTGCACACGGGTCATCCAGAAAAACCGTTTGCGTTGACGGGATGTACAAATCCTGGCTGCCAAATTTTCTCTTGGCTTAGCGCCGAAGTCTCGCTTTGCATACCGTATTCAATCTGAACCGTTTGCGTTGAAGAGATGCACAAGTCCTGCGCGGTGAATTTTCCCTTGGCTTACCGGGGAAGAACATAGCTCTCACTTTTGCATACGGGTGTTCTATCTAAAACGTTTGCGATGAAGAGCTGCACAAATCCTGCTCGGCACATTTTTGCTTGGCTTCCTGGGGAAGCTGTTGGTTTGCATACGGGTGTTCTAACTAAAACATTTGCGATGAGTGTTTTATATTTAAAAACCAATGACCTTTTTTTAAAGAAAATCGTTTGATAAGTCTGTACATTCAGAGAGAAAAACGCAAGTTCGTTCAAACCATGTCTTTCATTCAGTCACATAGTGAATTTATATTCATTTGATTGAGGTACAATATTAAACCCAAAAAAACTAATTCCGGCGGCGGCGTGCCGCGCCGGCATTGTCGTTGACGTCCTCCGGGACGCCGTTGTTGAAGTCTTCAAGGCAGCACAGAATGTTCTTCACTTGGAAATCAAACATCATGTCATCACGCGATCGACGGGCGAAGCGTGGGAGGACGGCAACTCGTGGCGCTGCGAGGTAGCGGTCGACGGCGGCGTCCCATGCCGCTGAGGGGGGCGCGCGCATGGCGGGTGGAGGCAAACGCACGGGGACCGGCGCCGCGGTGGGTGCAGGGGCGCACACGGGCACGGGTACGGGCGCTGGCATGTACATGAGCTCGCGCGGGTCCGTGAAGACCTCGCTGACGCCCGCGGCTTCCACCTCTGCGATAGTGCTCGGCGACCACCCCGTCAATGCTACGGGGATGGTCGCTGGCGCGGGAGCGGGGATGGGAGCTGCGGCAGGCGCAAGGGCAGTAACCGCCGCGGCCAGCTCGTTCAGGGGCATCTCCATGAGGCCCCATTCCTCCTTATTTTCTATCTCCTCCGGCTCAGAGTCGACTTCACCAAACTGGAAGACTAGTGGCAGATGATCCTTCTGCACCATGGCGTTGGTGGAGGTCCGCGGAAGGGGAATGGGAGGCGAACAGTAAGGTCGCCCGTATTAAACTGCGGCTCGGGCGCCATTAATGGAGAGGATGCAAGCAAGGCTGGCGGCCATGGAAGTCAAAGGGCTCGCTTCCCAGTGAGCCTGCGCGGCGTACAGCTCGCACACTTCCCGGTGAGCCTGTGCATTGGAGGACATCTTGCATGCCTCTCGGTCAGCCTGCGCTCGCACACCTCCTGTTCAGTCAAGCAAATGTCCGCACGGCACCTCCTAGCCATTAAAAGAGTGACGCGTGGCATCGCGTGAATGGTTAACAGAACGCACACGATTTAAATTATACAAAACATTTGAGATGTTAAAGTGGCAGCTATTTGTTTCAAAATGACTTTGTTGGTTGTTATTCGAGTGCGCCTTCTCTCAAAATGGACACAAAAATACCACAACATGTCGGGTGCCATTCCATGATAGCATGCCAAGTTTCATGAATTTCAGACGAGTTTTTGGATTTACTAGAATTTAAAAACAAAGTATCTCAATGTTTTGCCGGCAATCAACAGTGCCCTGGTGTTTGAAATTCATTCCCATTTCTTGCATGGGACCTAAGCATGCACCCAAGGACACACATTTGTTATGTCAACCCATTTTTCTGCACTGGAGCATGTGCATGTAGTTCAAATTTGAATTATGCACACAAAATGCCTAGAAAACTCAGTTAGTGTATAAAAATATCCAAACAAACCCCGAAATTGCAAATTTTAACACGACACTTCTGTTGCTCTATGTTGCCACTAGGAAAATATTTGAAAACAGGAAGAGGCAACGAATATCGTTTCATCCACCAAGGAGGCAAATTCCCTACCGGAACCATGAGGCATGTTGTCAGTAGCTCTGGTATGTGAGAAGCTTATACCCAAACCTGCCCCAAATGGGACAAAAAATTTACCACTGCATGTTGATGCCGTTCCATGATCGCATACCAACTTTCATGAATTTCAGACGAGTTTTTGATTTACTAGAATTTGAAAACCATGTATGTCAATGTTTGCGGATGAGCGACGGTGGCAAGGTGTTTGACATTCATTCCCATTTCTTGCATGGGACCTAAGCATGCAACCAAGGACACATATTTGATTTTTTAACCAATATATATGCACTGGAGCAAGTACCTGTGGTTCAAATTTGAATTATGCACATAAATGCATAAAAATCAGTTAATGTATAAAAATGTCCAAGCGAACCCCGAAAAATTCCAAAATTTAACACAACACTCCTGTTGTTCTATGTTGACACTAGAAAAAAAATTGAAATCAAGAAGAGGCAACGGACATCGTTTCGTCCAGAAAGGTGAAACGTTCCCTACCGTAACCATGAGGCTTGTTGTGAGAAGCTCTGGTTTGTGAGAAGCTTATACCCCAACCTGACCCAAATGGGACAATATTTTTACCACGACATGTTTATGCCGTTCCATGATAGCATGTCAAGTTTCATAAATTTCAGATGCGTTTTTGATTTACTAGAATTTAAAAACCATGTATCTCAATGTTAGGGGCCGAGCAATGGTGGCAAGGTGTTTGACATTCATTCCCATTTCCTGCATGGGACTTAAGCATGCAACCAAGGACACACATTTGAATTTTGAACCCATTTGTATGCACTGGAGCATGTGCATGTAGTTCAAATTTGAATTATGCACATAAATGCATAGAAAACTCAGTTAATGTATAAAAATGTCCAAGCGAACCCCAAAAAATCCCAGAAATTGACACAACACTCCTGTTGTTCTATGTTGACACTAGAAAATTTTTGAAAGCAAGATGAGCCATAGGATATCGTTTCGTCCACAAAGGTGAAACGTTCCCTACTGAAACCATCAGGCTTGCTGTGAGAAGCTCTGGTTTGCGAGAAGCTTATACCCAAACAAGTCTCAAATGGGACAATAATTTTACCATGGCATGTTGATTCTGTTCCATGATATCATGTCAAGTTTCATTAATTTCAGACGAGTTTTCGATTTACTAGAATTTTAAAACCATGTATCTCAATTTTAGTGGCCGAGCGACAGTGTCAAGGTGTTTGACATTCATTCTCATTTCTTGCATGTGAGCTAAGCTTGCAACCAAGGACACACATTTGATTTTTCAACCCGTTTTCATGCACTAGAGCATGTGCATGTAGTTCAATTTTGAATTATGCACATAAATGCCTATAAAACACAGTTAACGTATAAAAATGTCTAAATGAACCCCAAAAAATTCCAAAATTTAACACGACACTCCTGTTGTTCTATGTTGACACCAAAAAAAAATTGAAAGCAAGAAGAGGCAACGAATATCATTTTGTCCACAAAGGTGACACGTTTCCCTACCGGAACCATGAGGCTTCTTGTGAGAAGCTCTGGTTTGTGAGAAGCTTATACCATAACCTGCCCCAAATGGGATAATATTTTTTACCCCAGCATGTTGATGCCATTCCATGATAGCATGCCAAGGTTCATGAATTTCAAACGAGTTTTGGATTTACTAGAATTAGAAAAGCAAGTACTTCAACATTTGCCGGAGAGCCACGGTGCAGTGGTGTTTGAAATTCATCCCCATTTCTTGCATGAGACATAAGCATCAACCCATGGACCCATATATGATTTTACAACCCATTTTGGTGCATCGGAGTGTGTGCATGTAGTTTAATTTTGAATTGTGCACCTGGAATGCCTAGAAAACCAAGTTAATGTAGAAAAATATCCAAAGGAACCCTGAATAATTCCAATTTTTTTAACGACACACCTATAGTTGCATGTTCACTGCAGATAAAAGTTCTAGAAATTCAAACACCTCCTTTGCCGCTGTGACTGCATTATGTAATTCAAATAAAGACGAAAAATCAAGTAGATCGGACACAGTTTATTATCACCAACCGTGTGAGATGCAGTACAAAATATCTTGGAGCACCGTCGGAGTATAGTATGCCTATGGCTTACGCGAGAAGGAGCGTCGGCTACAGTCCACAGCCGGCGTGTCAAGCACACTAGCTTGCTCCCCAAATATCATTTCATTGTCCAATCATCGTTGGTGAAAGATGGGGATGTGGACCCGCTTCGTGAGGGCAACTTCGGTAGCCCACTCCGGCGAGAGCGTAGCCGCAGCCGCCAGGCGCGTGCTAACAAGCTTCATGAGCGCGGCCGCAATCTGCGACCGGGCGGCCAAGGCAGCCCAAACGGCCGCTGTTGCTTCTCAGGTGGCGGCAGCAACATCTACCTCGAGGATAACAACTGGCGAGAGCGGCACAACACCTGTCCGTTCCGCAGCGGCTGCCTTAGCCCTGATGGAGGCCGCCCGCGACTGATAACCCACAAGTATAGGGGATCGCAACAGTTTTTGAGGGTAGAGTATTCAACCCGAATTTATTGATTCGACACAAGGGGAGCAAAAGAATATTTGCAAGTATTAGCAGCTGAGTTGTCAATTCAACAACACCTGGAGATTAATTGTCTGCAGCAAAGTGATCAGTAGCAAAGTAGTATGATAGTTTTGATGGTAGTAGCAACAGCAATAGTAACAGTAACAGTGATAGCAGTGATAGTAACTTAACAAGAACAATATGTAGGAAAATCGTAGGCATTGGATCGGTAATTTGTTTGATGATATTCATCATGTGACAGTCATAACCTAGGGCGATACGGCACTAGCTCCAGTTCATAAATATAATGTAGGCATGTATTCCGTAAATAGTCATACGTGCTTATGGAAAGAACTTGCATGACATCTTTTGTCCTACCCTTCCGTGGCAATGGGGTCCATATTGGAAACTAAGGGATATTAAGGCCTCCTTTTAATAGAGAACCGGAACAAAGCATTAACACACGGTGAATACATGAACTCCTCAAACTACGGTCATCACCGGGAGTGGTCCCAACTATTGTCACTCCGGGGTTGCCGGATCATAATATGTAGTAGGTGACTATAACTTGCAAGATCGGATCTAGAACATGGATATAATGGTGATAACATAAACGGTTCAGATATGAAATCATGGCACCCGAGCCCAAAGTGACAAGCATTAAGCATGGCAAAGTCATAGCAACATCAATCTCAGAACATAATGGATACTAGGGATCAAGCCCAACCAAAACTAACTCGATTACATGATGAATCTCATCCAACTCCTCACCGACCAACGAGCCTACGAAGGAATTACTCACTCCCGGTGGGGAGCATCATGGAATTGGCGATGGAGA
This sequence comes from Thinopyrum elongatum, assembly GCA_011799875.1. Taxonomy (NCBI): domain Eukaryota; kingdom Viridiplantae; phylum Streptophyta; class Magnoliopsida; order Poales; family Poaceae; genus Thinopyrum; species Thinopyrum elongatum. The sequence goes on from CM022298.1 coordinate 608,942,016, forward strand.
AGGGTTGGTGATGACGAAGATCGAAGATCCCCCTCTCCGGAGCCCCAAATAGACTCCAGATCTGGCCTCCCAATGAAGAACAGGAGGTGGCGGCGGCTCCGTCTCGCATAACGTGATAATTCTTTCTCCCTTATTTTTTCTGGAAAAATAGGATTTTATAGCATCGGTTTCAGGGTCTGCGGGGCCACCAGGTGGGGACAACCCACCTGGGCGCGCCTGGAGGGGGTGGCGCGCCCTGGTGGGTTGTGCCCACCCAGGTGCCCCCCTCCGGTGGTTCTTGGCTCCAGTATTTTTCTTTTATTGTATAAAAATTCCTCGCAAAGTTTTGTTCCATTCTGAGAACTTTTATATCTGCACAAAAACAACACCAAGGTAGTTCTGCTGAAAATAGCGTCAGTCCGGGTTAGTTTCATTCAAATCATGCAAATTAGAGTCCAAAACAAGAGGAAAAGCGTTAGGAAAAGTAGATACGACGGAGACGTATCAACTCCCCCAAGCTTACACCTTTGCTTGTCCTCAAGCAATTCAGTTGATAAACTGAAAGTGAAAAAGAAAAACTTTTACGAACTCTTTTGCTCTTGTTTGCATAAATAAGCTTAAGTAGCACCCAGGTTTTCATCAAAGATTATAACTAACCATGTCCACAATAACTCTTAAAAATTACATTAACTCATAACAATGACATAATCAGCTAGCGAGCAATAATAAGATATCTCGAACAACAACACATTATTAAAACAACCATGATATAATATGACAATAGTGGTATCTCGTTAGCCCTTTCTGAGACCGCAAAACATAAATGCAGAGCACCTCCAAAGTCCGAGCAGTGACTAAACATTGTAATTCATGGTAGAAAAGAACAAGTCATGATGCACCCAACATTAGTTACACACAATGCATAAGTATGACAGCAGTGCTCTCAGGTTCTGGCGCTTATTTGAGAAGGTGATGACACAACATAAAAGTAAATAGATAGTCCCTTCGCAGAGGGAAGCAGTGATTTGCAGAGGTATCAGTGCTCAAGTTTTAAAAACAGAGGTAAATGAAATTTTGAGAGATGCACCCTTCTTGTTTACTTCGCGACCATCAGTTAACAATATCTTCCATGCTAAACACATTAGTGGCGGTTCCCAAGCGATAAAAGTAAAGGTTTACTCTCCCTCCACCAACATTCACACTCCACGGCTTGTCCGAAACAACGGGTGCCGTCCATACCAACAACAGTCCCGGGGGAGTTTTGTTTAATTATTTGCATTTTGAGTTCAGGACTGGCAATCCCTATTACCTCCCCTCTTGTGCAAGGACGAGTGAATAAACACTCATCATGAGAATAACCCGCTTAGCATGGAAGATATCAACTACCTCATGTCGCTCTATGAACAATCCAGTCACACAAAAAGGATATTAATTTGAAGTTTTTAGAGGTGGCACATGCAAATTTACTTAGGACGGCAGGGTAATACCGCATATAGGTAGGTATGGTGGACTCATCTGGAATAACTTGGGTTCAAGGTTTTTGATGTACAAGCAGAATTCCCACTTAGTACAAGCGAAAGCTAGCAAATAGGTTGAGAAGCGACCAGCTAGAGAGCAACAACGGTCATGAACATGCATTATGCATAAGTAACATTGGATACTAGCATGAGTAGGATATGAACACCATGAAAATAAATATCATAGAGGCTATGTTGGTTTTGACTCAACTACATGCATGAACATGTGCCAAGTCAAGCCACTCGAACATTCAGAGGAGGATACCATATCATCATACTACATCACAATCATTTTAACGCAATGTTGACATCCAAGATAAATCATTATCCACTCCTAGCTACTTATGCATGGCATGAGAAACTATAATCTCTAATTGTCATTGCAAACATGTTTGATCATAATAGGCTGAATCATGGATACTAGGTTAAACATATTTACAAAAACAGAACAAGTCGAGTTCATACCCGTTTCTCTCTACCACGACCAGTTCATCAAATATCATCATTACTGCCTTTCACTTGCACGACCGAACAATTTGAAAATAATAATAGTGCAAGAGTGCCATGGACTAAACTGGAATCTGCAAACTTTTTATTCAAAAGGAGAAGACAAGGTAAAATGTGCTCTTTGTTAGATCAACAATAATGCATATGAGAGCCACTCAATAGTTTCATCGTGGTCTTCTCCTTGGTATGACTCGATAAAAAGGAAAAAAAATCAGAAAAACACACTGAAATATTTTTGGAGTTTTTGGTTTTTCGTAAATAAGCAAATAAAAAGGGAAAAGCAAAAACGAGAAAAACTATTTACACGGGAAAGCTCCCAACAAGTAAAAGAAGAACAAAGAAATATTTTTGGGTTTTCTTTTTAGTGCTATAATAGTTTAAACTAGGAAGAAAAATCAAAAAGAAGCAAGAAATATATTTTTGTATTTTCTCAAAGTTTTTCAAACACACAAGAAGAAAACAAGAAAATAAATCTAACATGGATAATACAAATGAAAAAGTGTGAACACCGACAACTGGAATGAAATGTGTGAACATGAATGTAATGTCGGTGGAAATACGTACTCCCCCAAGCTTAGGATTTTGGCCTAACTTGGTAATCACCACTCGAAGAAGCCATGGGGTCCTATGTTGAAGTGTTGAGGAGCGGGCACCTGAGGGTCCCACTGCTGAGGCTCCACATGTGTAGCAGCAAGGTTGTTCCGGTAGGCGACGATGTCCTCAGGCATAATCCTGTATCCGCCCCTGGCAATAGGATCAAACAAAGCAGGTGTAGGTAATCGAATAATATCATGAGTGTCCACACTGAAAACCAGGTTATACGGAAACAGGAATGTCAGTGTTCTCTTTATCAATAAACTGGTGGTGTTCCATGCCCGCGCGATCTAGGTAAACCTTGGGCAAAGGATAATCATGCTGGCGTATCTAAATGTTAAAGTGAGTAGCCAAGCGAGTAGTGTAAATACCATCATGTATTTTTCCCTTGGATTTGTTAATTTGGAGGTGACGTGCCACAATAGCTCCCAAGCTATATGTGTTGTCGCCGTAAAGTGCACGGCGTAAAATAGCAAAGTCTGGTGCACTTAGTGCACCTACCTTCTCTCTAGCAAGCAAACACTTTGTAATGAATAGAGCAAAATAATGTACAACTGGAAAGTGTAAGCTAGTGGCAGTGACAGCCGACACCCCTCTCTCATCCCCCACAGTCAGAGTACGATAAAAACCATCAAACTCTGCAGGCCTTGGCTCTACTAAACCACCATCAGAAGGAAGCAAGCATATGTCACAAAATTCAGTAAGCGGTATCTGATGGGGTTCAGCATATAAATTAAACTACACCTCAGGGGGATTATTCCTACTCAAGAAATTAAAACTTTGCACAAAGGAATTGGTGAGGAGATGATACTGTTCACATTCAGCTGTGATGAAGTCGGTGAGGCCGGCATTAGCAGCATAATTTGCAAACTCCTGAAGGATTCCGGCCCCTTCCATGAATTGGTTATGTGGCCATTCACATGGCCGTACCTCCGCCATTCTCCGGGTATGGAGATCACTGTCAGAAGACTCCCCAATAACTCCCTTGGAGCTCTTCTTGGAAGCAAACTTCCTAAAGATACTCATCTTTTTCCTATGAACAAAATTCTGAAATTTTTAGTCCACAAAATTTTTCTCAATAAAACTTCATAAGATTGGTAGCAACTGCTCATAGGGATGCATAGAGGCCATATAAAGCATTCAAACTACTTAGAACTCTAAGAATTCAACATGCAAGCATATCTACAGCAGCACCAAGAGTAGCTAATTATTCAAAATATAAACACTAAAGCAAAAACTAATTGGACTAACGAAGGAGTCACATACCAAGCAACAATCCCCCGAAACAGTTTCAGAAACGGAGCTTCGAGCAAAGAGATCGAAATCCACGGGTTTGAGAGCAAGAACACGAGAGAGAGAGAGAGAGCAATGCAGAATTTTTTCTGGAGGTAGGTGATGATGTGGAATGAAGAGATAAGTGAGGGGGCCCACGTGAGGACCACAACCCACCAAGGCGCGCCTGGGAGTCCTAGCGCGCCCAGGTGGGTTGTGCCCACCCGGTGCACCTCCCTCTGATATTATTTGAACAAAAAATTCTTAAATATTCAGAAAAAAACATATTAAATTTTCAGAGCATTCTGAGAACTTTTATTTTTGGGTCATTTTTATTGCATGGAAAACTCAGAAAATAGACAAAACATTGCATTTTATTTTATTTAACTAATAAATATAGAAAACAAAAGGTAGGGACAGAAAGTAGTGCTCACTAAATTCATCAACTTCATACCTCTCAAAAATGATCCATTAATAAGGTTGATCAAGTCTTATTAAAAACCACTTTCGATTAGCATGAAACCGAAGAACTTTCGTAAATCACTAAGTTACATCAATGGGGATATGAATGTCCCCAACAATAAGCATTTCATATTTCTTTTTAACAGTAGGTAGAGGTAGTTGAAAACTTCCAATAGTGATTGTCGGAGATTTTTCAATAACATTAACACCATTCACTTGGAATTGTTTCTTCGGAAAGTGCACCATATGCTCATTACCATTGATATGAAAAGTGACCTTGCTTTTATTGCAATCAATAACAACCCCTGCAGTATTCAAAAAGGTTCTACCAAGGATAATCGACATGTTGTCGTCCTCGGGCGTCTCAAGTATAACAAAGCCAGTCAAAATAGTAACATTAGCAACAACAACGGGCACATCCTCACAAATACCGATAGGTATGGCAGTTGATTTGTCAGCCATTTGCAAAGACATTTCAGTAGGTGTGAGTTTATTCAAATCAAGTCTTTTATATAAAGAGAAAGGAATAACACTTACACCAGCTCCCAAATCACATAAAGCAGTTTTCACATAATTTCTCTTAATGGAGCAAGGTATAGTTGGTATTTCCGGTTCTCCAAGTTTTTTAGGAACTCCATCTTTAAAAGTATAATTAGCAAGCATGGTGGAGATTTCAGCCTCCGGTATTTTTCTCTTATTGGTGATGATGTCTTTCATGTACTTTGCATAAGGAGGCATTTTTAAGATATCAGTCAAGCGAGACGCAAAAAGACTGGCCTCAGCATTTCAGCAAAGCATTCAAATTCTTCATCATCTTTCTTTTTAGTTGACTTAGGTGGAAAGGGCATAGGTTTTTGAACCCATGGCTCTCTTTCCTTACCGTGTTTCCTAGCAACAAAGTCTCTTTTATCATATCTTTTATTCTTGGGTTGTGGGTTATCAAGATCAACTGTTGGTTCTATCTCAACATCATTGTCTGGTCCTTTATTATTTGGTTGGGTATCTTCATGAACCTCATCATTATCTTTTTCATTATCAGAAGGTGAGTGTTCACTACCAGATTGAGTTTCAGCATCAGAGATAGAAACTTTATTATCATTATCAGGAGGTTTTTCTACTTCAGGTTCACTAGGGGCATGCAAAGTCCTATCATTTTTCTTCTTCTTTTTCTTTTTAGAAGGACTACGTGCATCAGTGTCAACTCTTTGAGAGTCTTGTTCAATTCTTTTCGGGTGTCCCTCAGGATAAAGTGGTTCCTGAGTCATCCTACCTCCCGTAGTCATTACTCTAACAGCATGATCATTGATATTATTATTCATTTCATCTAACAACTCTCTTTGAGATTTAGCAACTTGTTCTAACTAAGTTTGAACCATAGAAGCATGCTTCCCTACACCTCTAACATCATTTGAGATTCTAAATAACATGTCACTCAAGCGAGCAATCATATCAGAATTGTATTTCAACTGTTTCATAACATTTGCATTGAAGTGATCTTGCTTTCTAATGTAATTATCAAACTCATAAAGGCATTGGCTAGGATGTTTATTATAAGGAATATCACCTTCATCGAACTTTAGTAAAGAATTTACCTCTACCACCTTAGGTGGTGGTGGTGTATCAAGCCCATGTATTTCTTCAATAGGTGGTAAATATTTAACATCCTCTGCTTTAATACCTTTTTCCTTCATAGATTTCTTTGCCTCTTGCATATCTTCGGGACTGAGATATAAGATACCCCTCTTCTTCGGAGTGGGTTTAAGCGGTGGTTCAGGAAGAGTCCAATCATCATAATTTTTCAACATGTTATTCAATAGTTCTTCAGCTTGCCCAATAGTTCGTTCCCTGAAAACACAAATAGCACAACTATCTAGGAAGTCCCTAGAAGCATGGGTTAGACCATTATAGAAGATATCAAGAATTTCATTTTTCTTAAGAGGATGACCAGGCAAAGCATTAAGCAATTGGAGATGCCTCCCCCAAGCTTGTGGGACACTCTCTTCTTCAATTTGCACAAAGTTAAATATTTCCTGCAAGGCAGCTTGTGTCTTATGAGCAGGGAAATATTTTTCAGAGAAGTAGTAAATCATATCCTGGGGACTACGCACACAACCAGGAGCAAGAGTATTGTACCAAACTTTAGCATCACCCTTTAATGAGAATGGAAATAATTTGAGGATGTAATAGTTATGAATTTTCTCATCATGAGCAAAAAGGGTGGCTATATCATTCAACTTAGTAAGATGTGCCACAACAGTTTCAGTTTCATAACCATGGAAAGGATCAGATTCAACCAAAGTAATCAACTTTGGGTCGACAGAGAATTCATAATCCTTATCATCAACATAAATAGGTGAAGTAGCAAACTTAGGATCACGTTTCATTCTAGCATTCAAAGATCTTTCTTTATACTTGCTTAATAATTTTTCTAGATCTTCTCTATCCTTACAAGCAAGAATATCTCTAGTTTCCTCCTCACCCACAACATTACCTTTCGGTACCTTAGGCAATTCATATCTAGGAGGGCTAGCTCTAACAGGTGTTTCAAGATTTTTAGTTTCAAGCTCATCATCAGTTTCAACAATATCATGTTGTCTTACTCTAGCAATTTGTTCAACAAGAAATTCACCTAGTGGCACATTATCATCAGGCAAGGTACTAGCATCATCATGAGTAGCATTCATAGCAGAAGTAGCATCATCAATAACTTGCGAAAAATCAGAATTGATAGCATGTGGTGGTGTTGCAAGTCTACTTATAACAGAAGGTGAATCTAGTGCGGAGCTGGATGGCAGTTCCTTACCTCCCCTCGTCTTAGAGGGAAAAATATTAGTCTTAGCATCCTTCAGATTCTTCGTAGTGATAATTTGATAATAATCCCAAGTGACTCAACAAATATAGCTATGCTTCCCGGCAACGGCGCCAGAAAAAGGTCTTGATAACCCACAAGTATAGGGGATCGCAACAGTTTTCGAGGGTAGAGTATTCAACCCGAATTTATTGATTCAACACAAGGGGAGCCAAAGAATATTTGCAAGTATTAGCAGTTGAGTTGTCAATTCAACCACACCTGGAGATTAATTATCTGCAGCAAAGTGATCAGTAGAAAAGTAGTATGATAGTTTTGATGGTAGTAGCAACAGCAATAGTGACAGTAACAGTGATAGCAGTGATAGTAACTTAGCAAGAACAATATGTAGGAAAATCGTAGGCATTGGATCGGTAATTTGTTGGATGATATTCATCATGTGACAGTCATAACCTAGGGCGATACGGCACTAGCTCCAGTTCATAAATATAATGTAGGCATGTATTCCGTAAATAGTCATACGTGCTAATGGAAAGAACTTGCATGACATCTTTTGTCCTACCCTCCCGTGGCAGCGGGGTCCATATTGGAAACTAAGGGATATTAAGGCCTCCTTTTAATAGAGAACCTACATGAACTCCTCAAACTACGGTCATCACCGGGAGTGGTCCCGACTATTGTCACTCCGGGGTTGCCGGATCATAACACGTAGTAGGTGACTATAACTTGCAAGATCGGATCTAGAACATGGATATAATGGTGATAACATAAATGGTTCAGATCTGAAATCATGGCACCCGGGCCCAAAGTGACAAGCATTAAGCATGGCAAAGTCATAGCAACATCAATCTCAGAACATAATGGATACTAGGGATCAAGCCCTAACAAAACTAACTCGATTACATGATGAATCTCATCCAACTCCTCACCGACCAGTGAGCCTACGAAGGAATTACTCACTCCCGGTGGGGAGCATCATGGAATTGGCGATGGAGAAGGGTTGGTGATGACGAAGATCGAAGATCCCCCTCTCCGGAGCCCCAAACGGACTCCAGATCTGGCCTCCCGATGAAGAACAAGAGGTGGCGGCGGCTCCATCTCGCGAAACGCGATAATTCTTTCTCCCTCATTTTTCTGGAAAAATAGGATTTTATAGCATCGGTTTCAGGGTCTGTGGGGCCATCAGGTGGGGACAACCCACCTAGGCGCGCATGGAGGGGGTGGCGCGCCCTGGTGGGTTGTGACCACCTAGGTGCCCCCCTCCGGTGGTTCTTGGCTCCAGTATTTTCTTTTTATTGTATAAAAATTCCTCGCAAAAGTTCCATTCCGAGAACTTTTATTTCTGCACAAAAACAACACCATAGTAGTTCTGCTAAAAACAGCGTCAGTCCGGGTTAGTTTCATTCAAATCATGAAAATTAGAGTCCAAAACAAGAGGAAAAGCGTTAGGAAAAGTAGATACGACAGAGACGTATCAGCGACCATGTCGAGGCCGCCCACGACCAGCTCGTGGCGGTCACGAACATATCGAATGAAGCTTCTCCGACAACGGTCGGCAACCCACGACCGAAGATTTGGCAATCACCGAGAGCGTTCGAGCAGCCGTCCGTTCCTCCGCGGCATACCTTGCCACGACGGAACCCGTCCAAGCCCAGATCACTGCCGCCAACGCCCAGCTCATGGCGGCCTTTTCCAAAGAGATGGTGGAGATGGCGAGATGCTTGCCGAGTATGGTGCGATGGATGCCATGGAGCCCCTTCCCGAGGAGATCGTCGGGCGCTAGCTGGACACGGCGGAGGCAGCGGAGATCGACAAGCACCAGCCGTAGTTGTACTCTTTGTTTGGTTTAATTAAGAGCGCCGGTCTTTAATTTGTTAGAGTAATGTTTAGGTCAGCTAGCTTTTTTTAATTGCTGAACTTGCTCAATTAAGAAGTGTGGGTGTGTTGTAGTCTCCTTTGTGTACCCAAAACCAATGACGTGGATGACCACTGTAACCAGGGAAATTCGAACCAAAATTTGCACGTTCAAACTCATCACACGCGGGTTAAGCTATATGAATCGTTTGTGATGTTGACATATCATACACAGTGCTGAAAAGGGACCATGTCTGATGACACTTTGCGCACCAGTTTTTTCGCTGCACCGATCCAAAATTTTCAGCTTCCGCAGAAATATCTACCTCCCCGCCGCCTCCCCCTTACCAAAAGCCGCATTTCCCCTGTTTTTCGCCTTCCTTTCCAAGTTGAAACCTTCACTCCTTGCTTGCAGCGCCCCCTCCTCGCCGGCGACCCTCCTTCACGCTGCTCGGCCTCATCAATCCAGGCAGGTAATCCACACCTGACACCCATCCTTCTCCTCCTCCTTCCACATCCCACATGCCCCGACCGCCAATGCGACACCTTCCACCCAAATCACCGACCCCTCCCCCAAATAAGCACCGCCCTAAACCATGGTGCATGCAGTATAGCCAGGAGATCAAGGACCATTTGGCAGTGAAGAAGCAAATCGCGGTTGCACGTGCGGATGAGGTCGCGATGGCTGCCATTCGTGCCGACCCCCAGATCTTGGAGGAGCACCTCGCCGTTGAGGCCTTCGTCGACGCCTCGCGCGCCGACGCCGCGATGCGGTTGGCTACTTTAAACGATAGTTTGTGGCGTTTTCTCGAGGCCACCGCCGGTGCCTTCGACGAAGACTACGAGGTGTTTTCTCAGTGTGCCTGTGCTTACCTCAACTCGAGAGCCAGCAGGTTGGTGCCCGGAGCGGCTCAGGCAACTCACCACTACGACGAGGGCACCCATGATGTGGAGGCCTCACCCTCTTCCATGTCCAAGGAGCCAATCATCATCGATATCTCCGACGATGAGGAGTAGCTTGTCTTATTAGCTCACTATAAGGACCTATGTTCAATTTGCTAGCTACGCCGGTTAAGCATGCTTGGTTTACCCGTTGCATGTGCTGCTCCTGCCTTTCCTTAAAAAATTCTAGTGAATTATCCTATCTACTTTTACCATGTAACCTGTTGCTCTAGTGTATATGTTCTATATGTCGTGCAATGTGGTGCTCACTTATTAACTGTTTGGTTAATTAGTTGTCATGTTCAGTTAATTGTTTGGTTCAATTCTGCAAATGTGATGTTCAATTCTTCAGGGTGCAATTTTGTATTGTCTTCCATGTGAGAAATAAATTGAATTTATCTTTACAAAATACATGAGAAACAAATACAATTGCTATATTTCCAAGTTGTCAAGCATGCTTGGTTTGGTTAACTGTCTGATCTTCTAGTATGTTATATATTGTGCAATGTGGTGCTCAGTTAACATTTGGTTCATTTGTTGTGGTGTTTAGTTAACTGTTTGGTTCAATTCTACAATGCGATGTTCAATTGTTGTGGGTGCATTATGTTATTCTATACCATGTGAGAAACAAATCGAATTTGGCTGTACTAAATACATGAGAAACAAATACAATTGCTATATTTCCAAGTTGTTAAGCATGCTTGGTTTGGTTAACTGTCTGATCTTCTATTAGGAGTATGGTATATTGTGCAATGTGGTGCTCAGTTAATGTTTGGTTCATTTGTTGTGGTGCTTAGTTAACTGCTTGGTTCAATTCTGCAATGCGATGTCTAATTATCGTGGGTAGAATTTTGTATTGTTGTGCATGTGAGGAATAAATCGAATTTGGCTACACTTAATACATGAGAAACATATACAATTGCTATATTTCTTAGTTCTTAATCATGCTTGGTTTGGATAAATGGGTTTTCCATGTGGCTTGAATTAATCTGATGAATCTGCAATGTGCTCATTTTTCATCATCATATTTTACTAATAGCATGCGAACCCTCACTTAACCTGATCACTAACTACCTTATATGTGTTGCAGGGAAACAATGGGAAGCACTGGGGTTTACAATCGAGGTTTGCACATGCATGGTCCTTTGTCTAATAGCACATTATTGTGCAATTGCAGGAACCATTCTAATATTTAGGTTTTTAACAATTTGGTCTTGCACATGTAGGTCCTGCTATCAGAGGTTTGACCCAGTGTTCGACCCTTTTTGCATATGGGAAATGAGTTGTCCATGAATATCGGTCAAGTCAAGAAACACAGAAAGATTGTTAGGATAAAGAAATTAGCAACAAAAAACAATAAGATCTTTGTCTGCACAATGAAGAAGACATCAGTTCACTACAGGATGGTACTAACTATTATACCTTGGCTTTTTTATTCCTTTGCCCCATTTCCAACATAGAGAAGATATTTATGCACATCCTTGTTTTCAGGCCTTTCCAAAGCAGTTCACGGATGATTACCTCTCAAACCACCTGTATGGTCAGGAGGCGAGGAAGGTATTCATACAACACCCACGGTTCAATATTGAAGTGTTCCTGAAGAGGATGAAGGATGGACGGTCAATCATCCACAGGCATTGGCCTAAAGTTGCAAAGACCTTCAACATCAATGAAGGCTCAATATTCGCCTTCTGCTTCAGCAGTTTTCCAGATGAGATTCATCTGTCTATGTACCGTCTATGATGCTAATTTCCAAAGGTTATAGATGTTGCATGTGAAACTTGGTGATGGTGCAGTTGTGTAATGGGGTAGCTGAGTGCTGAAGCTATATGATGTTGTACTCTGATGTACTTCAATTATGAAATCCGGCTTCCTTAATATGAAAATGAAATATATTGTGTGCTTAATATGAAATGTCTATTAGATTAATAAATGGATTATTAATAATAGGACAGTTAGGCTGCTAATGGCCAATTAGCCTACTAATTGGGTTTTTCTATTGCAAATGGTTATTGAGAAAACACCGTGGGCGATAGGAATAAAACGTGTTGGATCAATGAATAATCACACATGACATCCTCTTGAAAACTGTTTGCGTTAGGCCACCTTGCGCAAATGTTTACCACATAAAAAGTGTGTGTGATGGACAATCTATGCCACATAGTTTCTTCTACGCATCGTGTGTGATGCATTCAATAACGCAAACTATAAAATTGTTAATATCGTCTGCAATGGCAATGCTATCACAAACGATTTAATGGGGAAAATTGTGGGTGATGTACCTGCGAACGGAAACGTTTTCCTTTGAGTGACTGTGCGGGATGTATATACGAACGGAAACATACTTCTTGGATTAACTGGGTGGGATGTACATACTAACGGAAACGTATTCCTTGGATTTACTGTGTGGAATGTACATACGAATGGAAACGTTTAGCCAGGACTGACTGTGTGGGATGTACTTACGACCGAAAACGATTTGGCCTGTATAATTGTATTTTTTTAGCACAACTGTATGTATAACCGTATTTGATCGCTCACCCGTCGCACACGACCTCATTTTGCCGAGCGTGTGTGCCAGGAGGACCTATCCCCGACGGTTTCTAGGTCGTGTGGGAAGGACCCCCTATCACCCACACTCACTTGGCGACGGTTCCAAATGCCTTCGCGAAAAGGGGTTAAAAACCGTTTATATAGCACCTCGCTGTACCAGTGCCTGCTTCTATTTGTGATGAGTTTATGTCTCATCAACTAGTGCCACTACTATTATTCTAATCACACTTCTTCAATATCTTTGCCAACGGGGATGCCCAGCTTGATTTTAGTAGAACTGCACAAGATCGTCGGATGGTCCATGGGTTCCAGGCTTCTTTCCTTTGACAGGTTCTACCTCGCAAGGAAATTAAAGCCTATTTAGGGTTTAGGGTTTAGGGCTTAGTGTGGCACCCCGGCTCAGAGAACCGGTTTACCAGTGTTTCCAACCCAGAGATCATGTCTTCTGGAAACACACAACAACTTGGAACAGAACATAGATGAACTTTTATTGATGATAGTCGAGTACAAGCTCATATATTACATGATCATCGAGGCCAAAGGCACATCTAGTGCTATGACAGTATCTACATTATTTATTTAACATATCAGGGCCTCGGTATTACTACGGAATACTACAGCGGAAGACTACTGCATAGCGGAACATGAAAGTAACTCCATCCACAGGGACACTGCCGAGGACACATCCTAGGCATCGCAACACGGACATCGAGACCTCCGTCTTAGTCTTCTCCTGCATCTGGCATGATACGCCAGGTGAGTACTTTGATGTACTCACAAGCACATGACAACCAAGTATGCAGCAAATAATAGCATAGCATTGAGCATGTTAAAACTTAAGTGATTCACTTACTGGCCCCAACTTACTCATATCCGGGTTCTCTCACAACCCTCAGAATACTCGACCTCGACGAGTATTTCTGCTTATAACACAAGTTCTTCCATCATTACTGTGGTTATTATGGCTGATCACCTAGAGAGGTCTGGACGGGCTATCCAATTCCGTGGACATGGCTATTGGAATAGATTTTTACACTCTACAGAGGTTGCACACTTTACCCACACTATGGAGCACTGACCTCATGATCCCATTCGGGTGGACCAGCGTTGCTCCAACAAAACCTGCCTGACTCGTGACTCTTTCATCGTACCACCGGCAATCACACTCCCCCGGAGTCAAGCCTTGGGTGGCCCCGTGTCACCTCGTGACACCTGCCACCGTCGTGGCCTAACTAAATTGTCCCAAACGGGGACGCCGGCAAACAACTCAACTGGGCTCATAGGGTTATCGCCGTCTAAGTGATCAGGGCAGCACGCACGCATAACCCTCCCTCTTGGGAGGTACCGGTGAAAGAGCACCGAGCCAGACCAAGTCAATGCCGTCCCATACCGGCAAATGTGGCTGCACGGGTAAGCCCGGACAGGTGACTCTTGATCAACCAACTAAGTTTCACTTAGCAAGCAAGGTTAATCATCATATCAATTTGAGTTATCAACATAAGGCATTTGAATAATTTACTTTGAATTATCAATGATAATTTAAATGCAAGAAATGAATATGAAATATGCAATGCTATGAGATGCTTCATAATATGGATGTCCTTGCTTGCCTTGATCAGTTGGGTTGTTCAGAAACTTCTGGTCTTCAAATCCACAAGTATCTCCTTCTGAAAATATTTTTAAATGGCAAAATAAAATGTCACATAAGCCCTTTTTATTCACCAACAATTCTGTGAGTATTGGAAAAATACCAAACTTGGTGGAAAAATAAAGGGCTTCATTATGAACACAATGCAAAAAGAATCAGGTCAAATGGACCTTCCTGTAAAAAGTTATAAGCAGTCAAACCTACTGGTCAACTCTGTTAAATAAATTCAAAATGGAAAAAAACCAGAACGGGCCACGTCGAAGGCGTATTTACCCCGGGCGCTTCCACTTACCGCTTCTCCCAGTCACTGGCAAGTGGGGCCCAGCCCGTTTAAACAGAGGAGGGAGAGAGAGCAGGGAAGTGGGGCGGCTCACCGGAGATCATTATCGGCGATAGCGACGGCGGTGGGGCTCGTGGATGGTGGGAATGGATCAGGCGTTCGACGGCGGTTCACCTCGTACCCATAGCTTCTCCGGAGATGGTCGGACGGTGGCATTCCCTTCTTCTCCAGCGAACGGGTGCTACGGTGATCATCGGCGATGGCGATTCCAAGGGCGGTTCGATTCGGGGAGGAGTCTAGAAGCACCAGTGGAACACCACGAACTCAGCGGTGGGCTCAGGCAGAGTTGGGATGGCTTGGAGAGGGCTAGTGATGGAGCTCAGCGGGCGGCAGAGCTCTGGTGAAGCTCGAGACCAGAGGGCCTCTTGGCCTTGGCTCTTGCTCTATGGGGGCGATTAACGAGGAGGGAGAGGGGTGAGGAGCTAGGCGAGGCCGGGCGGGGATTTAAATAGGTGGAGGGGGGCGCTCGGCAAGCTCTCTGGATGCGGCTCGAAGCGGGCCACGTCGCCGGTGAAGTACGCCTTGCTGGCTGGCCGCTTGCGGGCGAGAAGACTTGAGCGAGCAGGGGCATTCAATGCGGGAGGAGACAGCACGGGGAGGAAGAAGATGGCGAGGTCTCCACTATGACCGCATGGGTCTCACAGTGCGGCGATGGAGTGGCGGCCGGTGAGGGCATCTCCGGCGAGGATGAGGGTTCTGGAGGGGCTGCGTGTCAACCAGGGGCGATGTCGGCACGCCCAGACAAGCTGCTGCGGCGCCGTGGTCTCGCTCGGATGAGACCCGAGTCTAGCGCAGCGCAGAGCGCGGCGACAGGCATGCCAGCGCCGTGCTCACCACGGTGCTTGGCACCAGGAGGCCACGCAAGCCTGGCAAAACATGTCTAGCATGTCGACCTTCGATCCCTCAGGTCACCTACAGCCTTGGTTTGGCTTGCTTTACGCAGAGATGAGATGTAAGATCATCAACAGTCTCTCACAGCAAACTTGTGAAGATTCCAGAGAAGAAATGAGGTGGAGATTGAGCCAAAGAAGGTGTCTGAAGTGATCCTCATTGGAAGGACTCCAAACTGGCCAAGTTTGCGGTGGTTTGGATAAGTTTTGAGGGTAGTTCATGTGTAACCTGCAAAACTGGTCCAGAATCAAGATGTTGAAGTACTGCTCATATGGAAGATCTTCAGATGCTGAAACTTGGTGTAGGGAAGTCATTTGTAGGTGTCCTCATGCCACAAAATTTTGAGAGCATTTGGATAAACCTAGCATGTACTTCCTTCACAAAGGTCCAGTCTGACCAGAAGCAAAACTGAATTATTTTGCAAAATAATAGAACTAGGTTATGGAGTATTTTTTGATAGTGGGGTAAGATATGATCCAAAGTATTTTAGGGAATTATTTGGGAATTTTCTGAGCATCATAGCTATAGGTTGCTTCACAACCCATAGTAATGCCCTAAATTCTCAAATAAAAGAAAAGGGGTTATTGAAAATGATTTAAATTGGGATTTGGGTTCTTGAAGTACTTGGCAGGGTTTTGGCAAGGTGATGAGGCTTTGGATTACTTGGAAAGAGTTCAAAAATGTCCAAAACCAAATAAAAAGAGTTCAAAAACAATTCAAATTTCAAATAAAGCCAAGAAAAGTTCGAAAAGAAAGAATTGCCAAAATCAGGGTGTCACAAACCTACCCCCCTTAGGATGAATCTCGTCCTCGAGATTCGGTTGCTCAGGGAACAAATATGGGTAAGTGGATCTCAGAAAATCTTCTCTTTCCCAAGTGGCCTCTTCCTCGATGTGGTGCTCCCACAGCACCTTGTAAAATCTTATCACCTTACTCCTTGTTGTTCTTTCCATCTCCTCCAGGATCCTGACAGGTTTTTCTTCATAGGTCAGGTCCTTAGCCAATTCTAATTCACTCATATCCGCTTGCTTGCTGGAGGTGCAATGCATTTCCTCAACTGTGAGATGTGAAAGACACCATGCAAGTCAGACAGTACTGATGGCAATTCCAACTGATATGCGACTCTGCCCTTCCTGGCAATCACTGGAAAGGGACCGATGTATCTTGGGGCTAGTTTTCCTCGGGTGCCAAACCTCTTTACTCCCTTCATAGGAGTTACCCGTAGATAAGCATAGTCTCCGGGCTCGAAAGTTACTTCCCGGTGCTTAGGGCCGTAATAGCTCTTTTGTCGGGGCTTGGCTGCTCGTAGTCGTTCTTGAATATCCTTGACTTGCTTTTCAGCTTCGAGCATCAAGTCTGTACCAAAAATGCGACTATCTCCTGTCTGGGACCAGTTCAGTGGTGTGCAGCACTTCCGTCTGTACAACGCCTCAAAAGGCGACATCTTGAGACTTGCCTGATAGCTGTTGTTGTAGGAGAATTCAGCGTACGGCAAACTATCCTCCCATTTGGATCCATGGGAAAGAGCGCATGACCAAAGCATTTCCTCTAATATTTGGTTCACTCGCTCGGTCTGTCCATCTGTCTGCGGATGGTATGTTGTGCTGTGTTTTAGCATGGTTCCCAAAGCTTGATGTAGCCATAGCCAGAATGCTGAGGTGAATAGGGAACCCCTATCTGAGGTGATAGACTTGGGTACTCCATGCAGACTGACTATCCGGGACATGTAGAGTTGTGCCAGCTGATTTGCATTGAAAGTAGTCTTTACTGGGATGAAGTGAGCCACCTTTGTGAGTATGTCTACAATGACCCAAATAGCGTCGTTGCCTCTTGTGGACTTGGGCAATCCCACAATAAAATCCATACATATGTCGTCCCACTTCCACTGGGGTACTGGTAAAGGTTGCAGTAGCCCAGCGGGTTTCTGATGCTCTGCTTTGACTTTATTGCAGATGTCACAGCAGGCGACATAGTATGCTATGTCTTTCCGCATTCCAGACCACCAACAAGTTTCCCTCAAGTCCTGATACATCTTGGTACCTCCCGGGTGGATCGAATATGCGGACTCATGTGTTTCCTTAAGTACTTGTTGTCTCAAGTTATTCTGATCCGGCACACAAAATCGTTTCTCGAACCACACGGTACCTGGTTCATCTACACGGAAGGACTTGGCCTTCCCTTGCTGAATTAACTCTTTGATCTTTCGAATTTCTTCATCTGACTTTTGTGCTTCCTTGATTTCCTCCATGAGGGTTGGAGTAATTTCCAATGTATCCGGGGTCATTGGGCCGCATAGTACCATATTAAGCTTAACAAACTCTTCTTGTAAGCTCGGATGCATACCCTCGACTAGTGCATTCACAGTAGCTTGTTTCCTGCTCAGGGTGTCAGCGACCACATTTTCTTTCCCTGGATGATAGTTTATTCCAACATCATAGTCCTTGACTAGCTCAAGCCATCTTCGTTACCTGAGATTCAAGTCCGGTTGAGTGAAAATGTACTTGAGACTCTTGTGGTCTGTGTATATTTCACATCGCTGTCCGATAAGGTAATGCCTCCAGATCTTCAGGGCATGAACCACAGCAGCTAGTTCCAAATCATGTGTGGGATATTTTTCTTCATGAGGTCGTAGCTGTCGTGATGCATACGCCACAACCTTTCCTTCTTGCATTAGCACGCATCCGATCCCACGCCTGGATGCATCGCAATTTATGTCAAAACTCTTGTGAATGTCTGGAAGGACTAAGATAGGGGTTGTGGTTAG
Organism: Thinopyrum elongatum; assembly: GCA_011799875.1. Lineage (NCBI taxonomy): Eukaryota > Viridiplantae > Streptophyta > Magnoliopsida > Poales > Poaceae > Thinopyrum > Thinopyrum elongatum. The sequence goes on from CM022298.1 coordinate 608,960,148, forward strand.
CCTCGTCTTTAATTCCTGGAAACTGCTCTCGCACTCGTCTGTCCAAATAAACCTTTGGTTCTTTTTCAACAATTCCGTCAGTGGCTTGGCTATCTTAGAAAAGCCTTCAATGAAGCGACGGTAGTAGCCTGCCAAGCCCAGGAAACTACAGATTTCTGTCACCGTAGCTGGTGTCTTCCAATTCAAGACCGCAGTAACCTTACTGGGATCAACAGCTATCCCTTTCTCTGACAGGATATGTCCGAGGAATCCCACCTCTTTTAGCCAAAATTCGCACTTACTGAACTTGGCATATAAGCGATGGGTTCTCAACCTTTCCAAGACAGCTCTGAGATGTTGCTTATGTTCTTCTTCACCCTTAGAGTATATCAGGATGTTGTCAATGAACACCACTACGAACTTGTCTAGAAAGTCCATGAAAACTTTGTTCATCATACTCATGAAATAGGCTGGAGCGTTGGTCAATCCAAACGCCATAACTGTAAATTCATATAGTCCATATCGAGTGGTGAACGTTGTCTTGGGGATATCCTCCTTTCGGATTTTCAGTTGATGATGTCCCGTTCTGAGGTCGATCTTAGAGAATACCTGTGCTCCATTCAACTGGTCGAATAAGTCATCAATTCGAGGGAGTGGGTATTTGTTCTTGATAGTGACCTCATTAAGCTGGCGATAGTCTACGCACATTCGTAGACTTCCATCCTTTTTCTTGACAAATAATACTGGTGACCCCCATGGCAAGATGCTTGGATGAATGTATCCTTTTTGTAGCAACTCGTCCAACTGCTTCTCTAATTTTGCCAGCTCTGGGCCTAGCATACGGTAATATTTCTTGTATATTGGAGTTGTACCAGGAATTACTTCAATGGCGAACTCCAATTCTCGGTCGGGCGGCATTCCTGGTAATTCCTCAGGGAACACATCTGGAAAATCGCAGACTACTGGGATCAGGTTCATATCTGTAACAGTAGTCTGGTATGCCGTGCCCTTCTTTGTTATCATTCTGCTGGCCAGAAATTGAACGGTCTGTCCGGCGGGGTTCACCAATGTCACCGTTCTGGTGGCGCAGTTGATACACACTTGGTGCGGTGCCAACCAGTCCATTCCTAGTATTATGTCCAGTCCTGGGGATTCAATAGCAACCAGGGTAGCTGGGAATTTGACTCCATGGATCGAGATTTCCAGCCCCTTGTATATTATATTTGTTCTGAGCATAGAGCCAGGGGATTGTACCACCATGATTTTGTCCAAAAGCGAAGGAGAAAGTTTGTGCAAGGTGGCAAAACTTCGAGAAATAAACGAGTGGGAAGCCCCAGAATCAAATAAAATGACGGCAGGTATGTTATTGATAGAAAACATACCAAGGACAATATCTGGAGCTTCGCAGACTTCTTTGGTAGAGATGTGGTGGACGCATCCGTGGCTAAAGTTGTGGTTAGGGCGGTGTCCAAGGTGATTGACTTGTGGCTTGTGGTCAGCTGATTGCTTCCCGTTATTAGTAGGGCACTGCTTGGCGTAGTGTCCACTCTGGCCACAAGTGAAACAGGTGTTGTTGCGGCGGCAGTCTTCTATGACTGGTTGTTTGCCGAAGGTCTTTCTCTGTGCTGCCTAGCTTGCTGTTGTTGCCACCATTGTTCCATACAGGTTTGTTCTCAGATGGCCCTGAAAGCCAACTGCGCAGCTTTTGCGCATATGGCTCCCTGTTGTCCTTCTTGGGCTCGAACTTCCTCTTACGATCTTCATTACCAGACTTGTGTTCTCATCCGGCTATGAAGGCCTTATCTACCAAGGTCTGGAAATCGGGGAAATCCAACATACATAGCTGACATCGGAGGGCGTGATTAAGTCCTCCGAGGAACCGGTCTATTTTCCTTTCTTCGGTGGCCACATCATAAGGAGAGTACCGGGCCAAATTGTTGAACTTGTTTAAGTATTCTCCCACAGACATGTTTCCTTGTGTGAGGGCCAGGAATTCCCTCTACTTCACTTTCATTATACTCGTGGGAATATGATACTTGTGGAACAGCTCTTTGAATTTCTACCAGGAAATCTCTTCAGCAGGCCACATTAACTTGGTGTTGTCCCACCATATGGCTGCCGGGCCTTCAAGATAATGGGTGACAAATGGGACCTTATCTGCTTCTTCACAACGAGTAATGTCCAATTTCTTCTCCATGGTCCTTAACCAGTCATCAGCCTCAATAGGATCCACGGCCTGACCAAAGTTGGGTGGTTTTGTGCGCTGGAAGTCAGACAGTTTGGAATGCACCCCATTGCCATTATTCTGACCTACTATTGTCTACATACTCTTGAGAAATTCCATGAGGTCTTGGTTTCTCTTTTCCTCAAACATTCTCATTATCTAATCTGTGGTTGGTGCTTGAGGTGGTGGTGGTGGTAAGTCTTCGGGCGATTGCCTTGCCTGCCTAGCGGATCGATGGACGGGGTTTCCATTGCCGCCTTGACTGCTACTTCCTCTCTTCATCCTAATTTTGTTCCCATGGCAAACACCGAATCGATGAGCAACATCCATAAGGAGAAATGCGGTAATATGACACCAAAAGTATTCATGAAAAAGACAAATAAAGAGAACAGCATAATTATACAAGATAACCCAACATCATACATGGCAAGCTAATAGGGGGAATATCATGGCTAGACTGCTCATACGACAGTCGGCATATGCAAAGATGAATGCATTACTACTCAAACTCTAGTCTAGTGCGTCGGTGACACGAACACTGCCCATCTGAAGAGTCCTCGTCGTCAGATCCTGAGTCGGAATCAGAACTGATGATATGAGTCACCGGGTCAAAGGAGACGCGACATCGCTGCTGAGACAGCTCTCCTTCTACGGAAGAAAGAGCACGTCGCCTCAGCATCGGCGGAGCAGGAGTAGCTAGAAGTGAGGCCCACTCAGCTAGGGTCTCAAGTTGACTACCAGACGATAAGCCAGAAGGCCCAGAAAAACCAGAAGGGGTATCAAGCACATGCGGAGGTGGAACCGGTGGTGGATAACCAGGTGGAACTGCAGGTGGAACTGCAGGAGGAGGTGCTGGAGTCACTGCTGCAAGTGCCCCCTGAACACGACACAGCTCCTCAGCCAAGGAAATGATCATACGGTAACTGGTGTTCAGGTAGCGAGACAAAACACCAGCCGCATGATCACATGCCATGTCAACAGGTGAGAAAAGGACTCGCCCTATCGTAGGCGACAGAGTGGGATAGTGGAAGAAACCTGGATGGGTCTGCATCTCAGCCTCGTGGAAGCGCAAGTCAGTAATAGCCTCCATGGCAGCAAACTGGATCGCCAGCTCCGGAGTAGAAGCCACCCCGCCCTTGGAAGAGCGAGAAGAACTTCCAATATCCGAAGTCGCGGTCAGGTAAGCCACTGCATGGTACTCATATACTGACTCGCCCAACTGCTCCCGGAACACCTGGTACACCGGGTCATCACCGTTGGGATACAGCCGAAGCCAGACGCTGCGAAGCAGACCTGGAAAAGTGTGGGGTTCTGGCTCATGATGGAAGTGATATGGAACTGGTGCCATCTACACTCACAATGCCAAAGGTTAGTAACATAATGAATTATGATGCATGAGACATGGCATGCGACTATCAAATGCAACAAGCAGGATGCACACTCAGAGTCCTATCCTAATCGCAGTCCTAGCGCGGGTTACCTAGGGTGTGCTACAGTCAGCATGGCTCTGATACCAAGCGTTGTGGCACCCCGGCTCAGAGAACCGGTTTACCAGTGTTTCCAACCCAGAGATCATGTCTTCTGGAAACACACAACAACTTGGAACAGAACATAGCTGAACTTTTATTGATGATAGTCGAGTACAAGCTCATATATTACATGATCATCGAGGCCAAAGGCACATCTAGTGCTATGACAGTATCTACATTATTTCTTTAACATATCAGGGCCTCGGTATTACTACGGAATACTACAGTGGAAGACTACTGCATAGCGGAACATGAAAGTAACTCCATCCATAGGGACACTGCCGAGGACACATCCAAGTATGCAGCAAATAATAGCATAGCATTGAGCATGTTAAAACTTAAGTGATTCACTTACTGTCCCCAACTTACTCATATCCGGGTTGTCTCACAACCCTCAGAATACTCGACCTCGACGAGTATTTCTGCTTATAACACAAGTTCTTCCATCATTACTATGGTTATTATGGCTGATCACCTAGAGAGGTCTGGACAGGCTGTCCAATTCCGTGGACGCGGCTATTTGAATAGATTTTTACACTCTGCAGAGGTTGCGCACTGTACCCACACTATGGAGCACTGACCTCGTGATCCCATTCGGGTGGACCAGCGTTGCTCCAACGAAACCTGCCTGACTCGTGACTCTTTCATCGTACCACCGGCAATCACACTCCCCCAGAGTCAAGCCTTGGGTGGCCCCGTGTCACCTCGTCACACCTGCCACCATCGTGGCCTAACTAAACTGTCCCAAACGGGGACGCCGGCAAACAACTCAACTGGGCTCACAGGGTTATCGTCGTCCACCTGATCAGGGCAGCACGCACGCATAACCCTCCCTCTTTGGAGCTACCGATGAAAGAGCAACGAGCCAGACCAAGTCAAGGCCGTCCCATACCGGCAAATGTGGCTGCACGGGTAAGCCCAGACAGGTGACTCTTGATCAACCAACTAAGTTTCACTTAGCAAGCAAGGTTAATCATCATATCAATTTGAGTTATCAACATAAGGCATTTGAATAATTTACTTTGAATTATCAATGATAATTTAAATGCAAGAAATGAATATGAAATATGCAATGCTATGAGATGCTTCATAATATGGATGTCCTGGCTTGCCTTGATCAGTTGGGTTGTTCAGAAACTCCTGGTCTTCAAATCCACAAGTATCTCCTTCTGAAAATATTTTTAAATTTCATAATAAAATGTCACATAAGCCCTTTTTATTCACCAACAATTCTGTGAGTATTGGAAAAATACCAAACTTGGTGGAAAAATAAAGGGCTTCATTATGAACATAATGCAAAAAGAATCAGGTCAAATAGACCTTCCTGTAAAAAGTTATAAGCAGTCAAACCTACTGGTCAACTTTGTTAAATAAATTCAAAATGGAAAAAAAACCAGAACGGGCCACGTCGAAGGCGTATTTGCCCCGGGCGCTTCCACTTACCGCTTCTCCCAGTCACTGGCAAGTGGGGCCTGGCCCGTTTAAACATAGGAGGTAGAGAGAGCAGGGAAGAGGGGCGGCTCACCGGCGATCACTGCCGGCGATAGCGAAGGCGGTGGGGCTCGTGGATGGTGGGAATGGATCAGGCGTTCGACGGCGGTTCACCTCGTACCCGTAGCTCCTCCGGAGATGGCCGGACGGTGTCGCGCCCTTCTTCTCCAGCGGACGGATGCTACGGTGATTGTCGGCGATGGTGATTCCGGCGATGGTTCGATTCGGGGAGGAGTCTGGAAGCACCAGTGGAACGCCAAGAACTCAGCGGTGGGCTCAGGCAGAGTTGGGGTGGCTTGGAGAGGGCTGGTGATGGAGCTCAGCGGGCGGCGGAGCTCCGGCGAAGCTCGAGGCCAGAGGGCCTCTCGGCCTTGGCTCTTGCTCTGTGGGGGCGATTGAGGAGGAGGGAGAGGGGTGAGGAGCTAGGCGAGGCCGGGCGGGGCTTTAAATAGGCGGAGGGGGGGCGCTCGGCGAGCTCTCTGGATGCGGCTTGAAGCGGGCCACGTCGCCGGCGAAGTACGCCTCACTGGCTGGCCGCTTGCGGGCGAGAAGACTTGAGCGAGCAGGGGCATTCAATGCGGGAGGAGACAGCACGGGGAGGAAGACGACGGCGAGGTCTCCACTGTGACCGCATGGGTCTCACAGTGCGGCGATGGCATGGCGGCCAGTGAGGGCATCTCCGGCGAGGAGGAGGGTTCTGGAGGGGCTGCGTGTCGACCAGGGACGATGTCGGCATGCCCAGACAAGCTGCTGCGGTGCCGTGGTCTCGCTCGGATGAGACCCGAGTCTAGCGCAGCGCAGAGCATGGCGACAGGCATACCAGCGCCGTGCTCACCACGGTGCTTGGCACCAGGAGGCCACGCAAGCCTGGCAAAACATGTCCAGCATGTCGACCTTTGATCCCTCAGGTCACCTACAGCCTTGGTTTGGCTTGGTTTACGCAGAGATGAGAGGTAAGATCATCAGCAGTCTCTCACAGCAAACTTGTGAAGATTCCATAGAAGAAATGAGGTGGAGATTGAGCCAAAGAAGGTGTCTGGAGTGATCCTCGTTGGAAGGACTCCAAACTGGCCAAGTTTGCGGTGGTTTGGATAAGTTTTGAGGGTAGTTCATGTGTAACCTGCAAATCTGGTCCAGAATCAAGATGTTGAAGTACTGCTCATATGGAAGATCTTCAGATGCTGAAACTTGGTGTAGGGAAGTCAATTGTAGGTGTCCTCATGCCACAAAATTTTGAGAGCATTTGGATAAACCTAGCATGTACTTCCTTCACAAAGGTCCAGTCTGACCAGAAGCAAAACTGAATTATTTTGCAAAATAATAGAACTAGGTTATGGAGTATTTTTGGATATTGGGGCAAGATATGATCCAAAGTATTTTAGGGAAATATTTGGGAATTTTCTGAGCATCATAGCTATAGGTTGCTTCACAACCCATAGTAATGCCCTAAATTCTCAAATAAAAGAAAAGGGGTTATTGAAAATGATTTAAATTGGGATTTGGGTTCTTGAAGTACTTGGCAGGGTTTTGGCAAGGTGATGAGGCTTTGGATTACTTGGAAAGAGTTCAAAAATGTCCAAAACCAAATAAAAAGAGTTCAAAAACAATTCAAATTTCAAATAAAGGCAAGAAAAGTTCGAAAAGAAAGAATTGCCAAAATCAGGGTGTCACACCTAGGGACTGCATCAATCATTTTTTTTTGTAGGCACTCTCACAACTTTTGTCTTTAGTTGTGAAGTAAATATTGGCTATGATCTATGAATCATTGAGATGCATCAGCATGCGTGTTAGTTTTCCTTTGTATTTTATGGAATGTTGTAACAAGGCAACCTTGGAGTCAAGATAAATACATGAAACAAAAGCTGAAAGATTCATAGCATTGTAGTAGTCCCTCCGATACTTTTATGTGTGCGTATAAGAAAATCTCATTTTCCCCGCAATGGTCTGCGCCTTAGCATCTTTGTGCTACTCTTTCCAATAGTACCACACACGCAGCCACAATACTCCCATATTCCTCGTCCCTTTCCAAGGCATATGCTTGCACACACACACACACACACACACACACACACACACACACAGTCGCGTCCATGCAAAACCGGAGAGAGAGATGCAGATAGATGTATAGGAGAGAGAGAGACCCTGCATCCAGAGAGATGGAGAGAGGAGTAATTGTGCCCGAGAATTGAGGGCTGCAGTCTGAGCCAATACACCCTCCATAGCAAACCCGGGGGCAAATAGTCTACTACTCCAGTGTAGTAATTTTTTCTGAGCGCTTGTGTCCTTGGCATGTGGGCTACTACGTACTAGGTGTTAAACACAAAGAAAAAGGGACCGAGGGTGTTGCACGATGTCCAAGGAATATGGTGATAGTGTGAGGTGGGCCATGTAGTCACTGTGCTACCGTGTTTCGAACTCCTCCGGTGTAGTAAGAGTGGGGAAAATTAGTTTTATCACAGAATAAAAAAATAAGAGTGCAGACGCTCTACCACCACAGTAATAATGACCAGTGAGCCATCAAATCGCATAGACCCAGCAATAAGTTGGACGGACAAAGCAACCATCACTCTTCGTTGAATTCCGCTTCTCCCTCATGCAGTACAGTATAATACAGTATTCCTTCGGAATCCAATGATTCGTTTCGTTTGATCGCGCCATGGAGCAAAACCAACGTCTGTTGTGTTCACGTCTCACCACACATGGTCGCTCGTCATGCCACTCACCGCAAATCGGCTAAACGCAAACTTTCCCGCCCGCTTGTTGATGGATCGCACCATGTAGTAGTACTCTACTACTGGAAGAGATAGACGAGGAGGCGAGGACAGCCAGCTGTAGCATGGACTCCCAAGAACTTTTTTGCATGCATGTTGTGGCCGGCCGTGGTGTCGTTTGAACGCGGAGCAGTCGCGTGCATAGGGAAGCGACGCGGGCGGCGCTCTCTTGGCCGGCGCGCTACTTCAATGCTGGCACTAGTGAGAGGTCACGTCCACTCTGGCCGGGCATGAATGCGGCACTGAACGTTTCGGGCGGGAAGCGCACGGGTGATGAGTGGGCATGGCAGTGGTCCGGACGCCCGCAAACGAGAGATGTTGGACGTATGTAAATATTGCTACGTAATTAACATAAATAATGTGCCAGTTGGACAAATATGATTGGAGATGGAGATTGAGATGAAATTAAGAATTTTACGTAAACACGGATATGTATGTCTATGTGCGTGTGCGCGCGCAGACACATAGTGATGACTCTCGCAACTACTCGTACACATCATCGATGTCTCGTTCTCCCTACATACACACAAACTTAGTACGGCCTCATTTTGTTCCTAGGATAGGAATATCATATGATTTCGAAACAATAGGAAGTGAGATAAATGGAGTACTACGTACAAGAAGAAATGTACACGCACTCACTCTGCCTCCAACATACCCGCGAGTACACGATGGAGCGCATTTCTACACAAAGAGGCAGCTTACGTAATAATTTGACCCTTTAATTTATTCACTTAATAATGGAGGGTCGGGGACCACACGTGAGCAATACAAAGTGCGACTTGGAAGCGGGAGCGTGTTATAAATCGAGTTTTATTTCCTGGTACATTAAAAAAAGATTCGTCCGCTAGTTTTCGTTTCTTTTTTCTGGGAACGCGTGTATTCTATTTAAAACCACTTCTATGGATAGATTTTTTTACTCCATTGTATATGTAGCCTCTTGTTTGATTGGGTTTCTCATGTCTCACTCCCTCACTCTCTCCATATCTAAAAAAGACAACAATGTCCACTCTATATCTCTCCTCACCGGTGGTCACAGATCCGGCCGGATCCCGTCCGCTGCGGGACGTGATGAGGTGCAGCGTTGACGTTGTCGCCGTCGGCGATGGAGGAAGCCGATGCGCACCGTCCTCTCTGAGCTGGCGCCGGCGCAGACGAAGGTCCTCCACGCCCTTGTTCGCTGACGTCGTGTGGGTAGATCCCACCCGCCCGCCTAAGCCACATCTCGCCCACCTAAGATATATCTTCTTTTGGATTTCATGCTTCGTTGTACTGGTCCAGCTCCACAGGTCACTGCATGCGGGTTTTCTTCTATACCACTACTCCCCAGCTCCCCATGTACTGTAGCTAGGGTTCATCGGTTGGTCCAACATCACCTAAAGGCCACTCCAAAAGTTGTCCTGGTTTATGCCTTGGTGTAGGTATACATGGTTTTTTTTTCGACAACAGTACATGGTTGTTGTGCGATCATTGTCCATATGCTCCTATTGGTGCTGCTAATCTAATACTATCACCGGTAAAATGAAGCAATGCCCATGTTAAAGTGACGTCCCTTTTAAGTAATGTTGTTGTCAATCTAGAGGCATCGATAAAAGCTTCTGTCCTTCTTTAGTTTTTTTGGGTATCCTGCTTTAGTTCCCATCAAGATAATCATGATGCTTCTATTTGTTGGTGTACATTTCATTAATTCTTATTGACAATTGAGATGCCGCTGTTAATCTTGTACCACTGCCAAAACAAAGTAATGACACTACTTACATAACCCTTTTTTTATATTTTTGCAAATAGCAATGCGTATCTCCATACCCGGGCATGTCTTCCTCAATTTTAGTGGAACTGCATAAAATTGGATGGCCACTTTTGTTCCGCCTCACTATCCTCTGCCACGTGGTTCTTCCTTTCTCGAGCTTGATTACCAAGAAGAAACAGGCAACAGTGAGGATTTGTCGAACTTCATTGGTGCCTCAGCCAAACTTGATGCCAAATGGATGATGCATCACCACGATGACCTATCGATGCTCATGGTTGCATCGGCTGGTGAAGCTGATCGATGTTCAATGAAGAAAGGGTTGTCTTCCATTAGTGCTCTTTTCTTGTTACCCACAAAGACAAAATATCATTCATCAGTGCACCTTGGTTGCGTTGGAGACGCGGTCTTCTTTCACCTTGGTGCAATTTTTTCTTTCGCTATGAACCAAATGTTTCCTCGCAAAACCATCGATGTTGCAACTAAGAGAAAAAGTTTTGTATTGATTTCTAAGCCTTCTCACCACTTTGTCTTCAGCTCCCCTTTAATTTTATTTGTCCAGCTATTAACTAAATATGTGGTCAGACTTTGATTAAGAATATGGTGTGGACTAAAAACCCGGATGGAGGTAGTACCCCTCCATTTTTATTTACTCTGCATATTAGATTTGACTGAAGTCAAACTTTGTGAAGTTTGACCAAGTTTATAGAAAACAATATAAATATTTACCATAATAAATCTATATGATGTGAAAGTACATTCAATAATGAATCTAATGGTATTGATTTGTTATTGTATATGTTAATATTTTTGATTAAAAACTTTGTAAAAGTTTACAAAGGTTGACTTTGACCAAAGCTAATACGTGGACTAAATAAAAAGGAGGGAGTACGAGATACAGTGGCACACTGATTTAGGCCGAACACAAGAAACCATAATTATTGAGAGAGGGCAAACTGTACACAATTGGGCACGTGTGTGGTTGTTCACTTAACGGAGGGTAGTGTACCACACATGAACACCAGGATGTGCGACCAGGACGCGTGAATCGTTAGTTGATCATAGTTTTCTTCACTGGTACGTTAAAATAAAGAGTTTCATTTCGTACACAATTTAAAACGATTGTTATGGAGAGAAAAAGAAAACCACTCCATTATATTAGTACTATATACGAGTACTATATAAGCTGGAGCCTCGGTGCTTGTTTGCTAGGGTTTGCACTCTTCACACTCTCGATGCACTACATATATATATACACGCTGGAGGCTCGACGTTCATTTGCTAGGGTTTGCTCTATTCACAATCTAAACAAGACTGCGTTGGCCTCTCTCTCTCTCCCCACCTCACAGCTAGTCAAGGAGCCGTTCGGATCCTATCAGACCGGGAAGGGGAGGAGGTGCAGCGTTCACTCTGCCGCCTTCGGCGAGGAAGGGAATCCACGGCCGGCTGCGGTGTTCTCTTTCACCCAGCGCCTGTGCGGGAGGGCCTCCAACCCCTTCTTCCTTGCTATCATATGTAGTGTGGGCAGATCCGGCCTCCCGCCGCACGCCTAGCCACATCACGACAACCCTAAGGTATAACTTCCATTGAAACCATCATTGCTCTAGCTGCATGCTGATCTTTTTCGATTCTGTAGTAGAATCTAGGTCTTGGTTCAAAGAGGAAAGAAGGGGGGTGGGGTGGAGCATGAATACAGGACATGGTTCAATGAGTAAAGGAAGGAGGGAAAGTAGTACAGACTGGTTATCCAGTCGCTCTATTGGTCGAAAAGAGAAAAAGGGGGTAACCAAGTACACACATATGTAAGGAACCGATCTGTTTGTTGAAAAAGGAAAGAAATCGGGGGTCGTGGAGTTTGTGCAGGACTAGATTTACTACCTTTACATAGGAAAAAGGTTCAAAGAGAACAAATATGCACTACAAAAAAAAGACACATCCGTGACATTTTGGGCCGAACCAAATTTTTTTCTGTCATGCTTATGACACTTCTATGACGATAATTGTGACAAAAGCACATATCATCATACATGTGGTGGGCTCCTACTTATATGACAAAAAAATCATGATAGAAAATGGGCTTTTCGTCCTGGGCGAGCCGGGGATGCAGCGGCATGACATTCTTTGGGCCGTCCATGACAAAAAAAATTGTGGTAGAAGAGAGGGCGAGGAAAATATCGGTGAGTTCCCGGTTACGGTGGGTGGTCGGGGCCGAGCGATGCACGGAGGTTTTGCGTGTTTCTCTCGTACACGTACGCGCGTGTGTGCGAGGCGTTGGGCTCTAACTGAACCCGAGCGAGGCGTTCGCTTACTGAACCCGAGCGATTGCACTGGCTACGTTACCGAACCCGAGCTATCGATCCCTTGGCTGTTAATTGAACCCGAGCGATTCCTTCCCTACTGCTGCTCACTGAAGCTGATCAAAAATGCTGCCTCTTGATGAACAGTGACCGTTGTTGGGGGTTGGATGAACAAGACCCCGTGGTAGTAGTAGCAGGTCATTGCTGCTGGATGAACAGGACCCCGATCAAGAGGAGGCCGCCACACACGCCCGAGCCAGTTGGGGGTGGATGAACAGGAGGACCCCGGCCGTGGAGGTCTGGTTGAACAGTAGCCGGTGGAAGCTGGATGAACAGGATCCCGTGGAGGGCTGGTTGAACAGGAGCCGGTGGAGGTTGGATGAACAGTAGCCCATGGATGAATAGTGTCTGGTGGAGGCAGGAGGAAGGTCGCTGTGGATGAACAGTAGCAGGTCGAGGCTAGAGGAAGTCGAATGTGGATGAACAGTAGCCCGTGGAGGCCGGAGCGAGGCAGTAGACGGTGGATGAACAGTAGCCCGTGGAGTCCCGTTTTGCGGAACGTCACACCCCTCCCAACGAACAGGACCCCATTTCGACCGTAGGCGCTCCAACACAAGTCCGTTTCCTCCGTTTTGTGGTACGCCACACCCCTCCCGATCAACAGCACCCCATTTCGACCATAGGAGCTCGAACACGAGTCCGTTTCCTCCGTTATGCGGTACGCCACACCACTCCCGATCAATAGGACCCCGTTTCGACCGTAGACACTCGAATAGAAGTCCGTTTCCTCCGTTTTGCGATACGACAGACCTCGTTTCGGCTGTTCCGTCCAAGCCGGTTGGCTCCCGATGAACACGACGCATTCCGACCCAGTCTGTTGCCTCCCGATGAACACGACGCTGTTTCTCCGTTCCGAACCAGCCGGTTGGCTGCCGATTAACAGGTCGCCATTGATGCTGTCCGCTGCCTTTCCATGTACACGAGCCCTGGCCGTACGTATGCACGAGTAGGCGTTCGAGACCCTGCCCGTATGTACGCACGTGGCCGTATTTTTTGGAATCTGGTTGTACGTACGTGTACACGGTTTAGACTGGACTGCCTGAACTACTACGTCGGAGGCTCTACTACTACACGTGCCGCTGCTTGCTCGGCCACGGGTCATTGTTGCAGAGACACCGATTGGCGAGTATGTACGTACACGGTGGCGACCAACCAAACAACGCTACGTACGCTTCGACCGGGTGGGGCCCAGCAGTCAGGGAGGATAAGGAGGCACTCCTTTGCGTGCGAAGATATACCTGGTGGGTCCCAGCTGTCAGCAGGAGGAATCATTTTTTTGCGCGTAATATGGAGGCACCTCCTTGTGTCCAAAGATGTAGCTAGTGGGTCCAGCTCTCAGCGTCACCGCGTACAGTCGTCTTCCGATGGCTGTCATTCGTTGACCATGTTGACCACGCCGCACCGAGAGCACCAAGGCGGTGGACGATGGCGAGGCCTAGGAAGGGAACGACACGGAGCCGGGGAAGACACGGCGGTGGATGCCCACGCGGAGGGGAGTACGAGGGTTGACTGCTTCGGCTGCGGTGTGAGGCTGCCGTCGCCTGAGAATAACAGGAGGTGTGTGTGTGAGTAGAGAGATGGCATGGCCAGTGGTGGTAGCACAGCCGGCCACGGGATGCAGTAACAGGCGGTCCAACCGGCGCTGGTTTCGGCGGCTGGAGCAAGAAGATCAGAGATTGAAGAAGCAGCGCGGCCGTTGGATGTTAATCCAATGGTCACTGCTGCTAGAATCATTTGTTGACTAGGTTAACAATGCCCTGTGTACGTGTCAACTTAGTAGGCCCACAAGTCAGCCTCCAAATCAGGTGGGTCCGAGCTGGCAGGGGGAGGAATCATTTTTCTTGCGCGTAATAAGGAGGCACTTCCTTCCGTGCGAAGATGTAGCGCGTGGGTCCCAGCTGTCATGGGGCGGAACTTTTTTCGCGTAATAAGAATGAACATCCTTGCGTGCGAAGATTGTAGCTGGTGGGTCCAACCTATCAGGGGGAGGAATCATTTATTCCCACATAATAAGGAGTCACTAGCTTGTGTGCGAAGATGTAGCTGGTGGTTCCTAGTTGTCAGAGTCTCGACCTACTCCATGTTGGCTCTCGTTGCTGACCATGCATCGTCGAGCGGACCACGACGGTGGACGACGGCAAGGCCTAAGATGGGAACAATCTGGAGTCATGGAACAAGGGGCACTAGAGTCCCTGGCAAAGGGGAGTTCGAGGGACTGGTTCGGTTGCCGGGTGAGGCTACCTTCGCTGGAGAATAATAGAAGGTGTGGGTGAGTACAGGTATGACCTGGCCACCATTGGGAGTAGGGTGGGGCGGCGAGGCCTGCGCGGCAGCACGGCCAGCCATGGGAGGTAGATGCAGGCGCTCCAGCCGGCGATGGTTTTGGCGGCTGGAGCAAGAGCAACTAGATCAGAGATTGAAGAAGCAAGATCGCCGTTGGATGTCAATCCAACGACTACAAATGTCAGAATAATTTGTTGACTTTTTGTTTTAGACCATTAAATTGTTTTGTTCACTAAATGGACAACACCTTGCACAGGCTTCGTCTAGTGGGCCAACAAAGTCAGCTTCGAAAGCTGTGGCGGAATGCAACCCATTTATTTAGGTTTTATAGCCCATTTCATTTTCTTTGCCAATACATCTATTTCCTAGGCTTTGACTCAAAAAATAATCTATTTCCTGGGCTGGGTATAAATAATAATTGCCGATTTACTATTTATGATAATTTACATCGCATTTGATTATTTATTTGAATACACCTATTTACTGGTATGGGTGAAAAATAATATTGTGTACATGCAGCCGATTTATCTTTTCTGATAATTTACAAGCCTTTTATTTTAGTAGAAATGGACCCATTTCCTGGGATGGGTGAAAAACCAATGATGGTCTGGACTGAGCATTTCGTATAAAAAATAATATTGAGATAGGAATATTATTAAAAATTAAGTTGGGCTTGGTAATCTTATTATATAAAAAATGAACTGAGTTGTGCATTTTATTAAAAGAAACATAGGCTAGGCTACGCTTATTTTAGGATATTGTGTACAACTATCGGCCCAGTTGCATTGCTGATGTTCAACGAAAAAGGCATATGTAGTACTCAGCCCACATTCAATGACGCCTGAAAAGGCCCAAACAAGGCTTCTGTACAACTTTTTGAAGTCACTGAGCTCAATTAATAACTTAAGAAAAAAGTTAGAGTACAGTGGAACCTAATTAAAAGCCATATGCATTGCTGATGCTCTGTGTGTGTGTGTGTGAGAGAGAGAGAGAGAGAGAGACCCGTCGGTCGATGCTCATAAATACATCTTTCGGCCATATTCATGGCTGATGCTCAGTAAAAACTTATATAGTTGACACAATCATATAGAACATCATAGCACACTAAACTTGCATACAAAAATTTCACGCAGGCGGCACAATCAGGGTGGAAGCAGTGGATCGCTATGGGTAGGGCTATGTTGAAACCAACAAACTCATACATAACCGTTCATCATCTTTATCAATGACGGGGAAATATCTTGAATGATGTGCAAAGAAAACAGACAGACAACACAATATACATCCCTTTCTAAAAAAAGTTCAGGTACAAAAATAGAACAGGTCACAATCAAATGTACTGCCACATCAGTGCTTCACACCGATAGCTCGGATTTAACTAGTATCTGAGAAGATTCAGTTGTTACCTGAAATTAGAGCATATCCAGGCAGCCAGCCCTGCCTCTTCTCCCAAAGAAGCAGTGGCCTCCGCCGCGCGATGGAGTAGTTCCTGTGCCATCCATCATTCCGAGCAACACGGGGAAAGTCTGGCGTTGACTCCTGTAATGGACGTCATCGACGGACCCTGGCACCAGCGGCAGCCGCAGGACTTCGATTGATGGATTGACCACTTCTTCGACATGCACAAACACTCGATACAGGTACATCCCTAACGTGGTCCACGGCGGCCTTGGTGGCGATGAATAGTACAACCCCGGTTCCTGCACCGGTATCTCAACACCAATCACCTTCGGTATGGTGGATGGCTTCTTCATTCATGCCATAACCATCAGAGCCCAGCTGTCTGGAGGAACAAACATACTTACAAGCTCACCTCCTAGGTCATTGATAAGCTCATTCATGGACTCGATGTTCCAAGCACGTCGAGGCATGCCGTGGAAGGTAAGCTTTGTTAAAAAATCAAGCTCAGAGGGCACCAAGCCCCATCCTGGGTGCCACCGATCAAATCTCACCAGCGCGCCATCATAGAACAAATGTCGGGAAGATTCAAACACACGACTGCAATCGAAAGTTTTTTGGAACTTGACGAAGAAATTAGCCGGTGGCGGACAGACTTCGACGAGCAAGTCACTTATTTGTATGCCATGTGCAATGCCAAGAGCTTTGAGAAGGTCGTCCAGTGAGACGGGAGGGCGGTCGCCATTGATGGTTACCATCAGCACTTTGCCGACAAACTGGTAGTCAAACGCCGCCATGCCACTATTGAGCGACAGCATGTAGCGCCCGAAGGCAGGACGGACCTCAGGATCTCCAGCTCGGAGATCCGCGTTGACCGGTGACAGGATAGTGCGCTTGAGTACAGGGAGTATAGGAGGGGGATTTGGGGGAACTGGAGTAGGAATCGAGATTCCAGAGGTGGGGGAGGGGCGGGAGATTGGGGATGAAAAGGTAGCATGAATTTTGAACACGCGCCAATATGCTCACATGTCGGCCTAAGATTCCTTTTTCTTTGTTTTTTTGAGCGCCCAGCCTAAGAGTCATAATTGACCTATTTGGCATTGCATTACTACTCGGCCCATATTCAACAACACCTCACTGGCCCAAACAAGTGTACATCATCGAAAAGACACTAAGCTTAAATACTTGAAAAAGGAGATATACTCTGAACACTGGAGAATGGTGATGCCCTCATTTAGCCCACCAGCAGTTCGAGACAATAAACAGTTTGAAACAACGATATATACAACATTCAAACACTGACTAGTGACTACTACTGACATAAACAGGAAGACATGATAGTTCATAAGAATTCTTGCTTCACCACCAAAATGCACCCATCTGTGGCGCTCAGACTCTCGTGATCCAGACGAGAATGACATTCTAAATAGAGGCAACTATTACATAGTAAGAGTGACATAGACGAGGATGACCAAATGACAAGGAGTATGCATAACAAAAGAGAGAACTACCCATCCAGAACAAGTAGCAAAGACAACAAGTCATTCGAAGAGGGATGATCCAACACCATCATAATTTGCAGCCCCGTTTCAGCCACCAGTGATTCAGAGACACCAGAACTCCACCCTTTCGATGAAATAGCTCAATTACCTATCAACCTGAAGGCTTGAACCACATCACTGCCTGTTAGACCTGAGACATCCAAGGATCAAAGTTAATCCAGATGCCTTTGTCATTCTCACCTTCTTTTGGCTGCAGGTTGTATCGTTGACAATCAGGGGAGTCTACTCCCGAAGTCCTAGGGCTCGCCGTGTAGACACATTTTTCCCTAGCAAACAGAGCCCCTCTGCCATCAAGGTCCATGCCAACAGTGATCTCCTGGTTAATCGGATAATTGAGTCCGAGAAATAGAGAGTGTGAACCAAGGTTGTTTACCCGCCTCCAACTCAAAAATCCTGAAGGCCCCAACAAGCTGGCATCCTGCTCATAGATGTAACAGCCACTGTCCGGATACTCACGTATTTCACGGTGCTTGTACACAGTGGGGTTTTTGCAATATAACTTTTCTGACTCATGTGTGCGAATGATCATCAGTCTTTTGTTGTCGTTTGATCGAGCGAGGAACCAGTTGTGCTTCCCTATTTTTGGCAAAGGTGGCGTGATTACAAAGGGCAGTAACTGTAGGGACACTACATCATATAAAAAAGGACATGCATTGTTAATGTAAGATCAGCATTGTTCAGAGTATGAGTAGGATAATGCAAGAAACAACATTGATCGGTCCCTGTTGGAACTAAGAGGAAAATACAGGGAAATATATACTGGGTTTGAAAATATAGAAGTGCCATGCATGGTTATACTCATGTTATCTCGCAATCGATTCTTCACAGGGAACTACCATGTCATGCATGTTATGTAATCATGTTCTGTCCTCACAAACAAATTCTTCAAGGAAACTAACAGACCATGCATTGTTATATACTCATGTTCTGTGGGCAAAATTCTTGTGAGGATATTATTCTAGCCATTGATTGCTGAAGGCCGAATATAGGTATGTACACATGGTAAGCATTACAGGATCTCACTACTTCCAAATATAGAGTTCTCCATATGCACATTTACTTCCCTAATGTATGGTTAGATGAAACCAACAGTGTGATGCATGTTTCTACATCATGAAAAAGAGGAAACTAACATGGCTATTGATACACACTCATATTTAGTAGTATATAGATTACTATAAACTTAGGAGAATATCCATATCTTCTTAACCGTTAGATTATTCAAGGGTACAAATTGGCTGTAATGACATGGTCACAATCGCATGAGTTAACTCATTCCAAATATATCTGATTTACGGCGTCTCTAATACATTGCCATAGTTCTACTTAAATTCTACTCAAACAGGGATATGCCCGTCATCACAAAAAGTTCAAACAGTGTCATAGCGTTATCATTAACATCAGACGAAAACAACTTACTCATGCCATCCCAGCAATACGTGGTGCCATCTGCTTTGCCGATCGCATAGATGATGCCATTGTGTTCAATAGCATCACGGAAGTGTGTATCAGCTTTGACGATCCACTGCGAGGTGAGTTGTCTCCAGCTAAAGAAGGCACCGGCGGAAAGATAGGCGAGTCCGCGGTCGAACAAGGCAATTAGCTTGAAGTCTGCGTAATCCGCATATCATGTGGGCACTTGGCATATTACAATCTTCTGCAAAACAAGGTGCATCCAACTGTCGACGTAATCTAGATGACTTGGACCGCGACGGTAAAACCCTATATAATCCAATAGAGGAAGGATAATCTCATGGGAGGTGTGGAAGTTCACGAGCACCAACTTTTTCCGGTCTTCTCTGACGGCAGCCATCCAGTGGGATTTCATGCCGACCCAGTTCATACCTGCCAAGAAGTTTCGGGCGATGGTGATCAGATCGAAGTCAAGGGGCATGATGTACGGCGACCCACTACATACCTGCAAAGAAGTTTCGAATAATGGAGGTCAGATTGAAGTCGAGGGGCATCATTTATGCCTCTGTATCATGGTGAGCAAATCTCGCAAGACCAGATAGCAGCAAGCAGGGTGTCTTGAAAAGCTCAGGCCTTGCTTCGATGATGGCCGCGTGCATGTCCCTCGAGCATGCAGCCAGCCGCACGGCGCTCAACATATCCATACATGAACAACAGAGGTCGAGGATGTCACTGGGGCGATTGCTCCAGTCGGGGCTCATATGGATGCTGCGCGATTCGCGTTCGGAGATGGTGGAGTTTGGAAGGTGGGGTTTTGGGGGGCTTGACTTACGGGGGAGAAGGCTCTCGGTGCTGGAGCGGCTAGCGAGGGAAGAGTGGTACTGGGGGAGGCGAGCGAGGCGAGGGTACACGGGGGCACAGTGAGATGATGAAGAGTGACCACAGGACCTCCGGCGAAACGGAGATGGAGATGGAATGGTGCTAGGGGAGAGGCAGACGAGGCGAGGCATGCTATACAGCGGCGGTGACAGTGACTGCACAGTGCACAAGGTGAGGCTGACTTTGGTAACCCGAACATGCCGCCTGGACAAGTGTCACCTCGGGCGCAGGGTCTTGTCACTTCACTGCGAGGACCGGATGAATATTATTATGACCATCAAGTGTACCACAGTTTTCAACTATTAGTAGTAAAATACGGAGTAGTACTGTATAGCGGAAATACGTCTCCTGTGCTAGCATGCCTCTGGGTTCACTTCATCCTCCAGGTAGCATCGATATTGTGAGCAGAACCAAATTCTCGTGCATGCGGAAGCGTGAAGAAGGGTTTTTTTAATTTTTTTTGGATAACCGCATATTCCTTAACCAGAAAAGGTTGTGTCTCGCAGGCACGCGCCAATATCAATCCAAACCAGCTACGACACATTTTTTTTGTGCAAAGAGATGGATATGTTTGTATATCTGTTCGTCCACCCAAGTGGGTTTTGCGTAGGTCCCACCTGTCAGGAGGGGTGCAGAAATAAAAAGGAATCATAAAATATTTCACCACGGTGATTCGAAAGAGTGACCTCAACTAACTAGTGGCACATGTAGCAATCGAAGGATGGGCACATACACAGACACGGACCACTCCTCAGTACGCTGCCCGCATAGCCTTTTCGTTTGGAGGTTGGTCTACCTAGCCGTCTAATCAACTGCCTGCATGCCACTTCTCCCATTTACTTCTCCATTGGGAACCGGTTTTCCTCGGCTTCTTCACCTCTCCTTCATTTGCATTCAAACCCCACTGGATTCACATCCTCCTGGAGTAATTCTGAAGCCCCTTTAAATAATCATCTTCTTCAGTTAGACTAGCCATCTTAATCCTAATTCTCCAAACCATAGCCCTTCGGTCCAGCGGATCCAAATGGCAAAAGAGATCCCTATGCAGGTTTTTAGCATCAAACATGTCCTCGTCAAAGGCTCGTTGAGCATAGTTTCCACCGTCACCGACCACCCAAGGGTTGTTCTGGAGTGGATCAACAATGTATCCAACTCCCTCCAAAAGTTGGAGATGAAGGTCGTCGGTCTCGATGCAGAGTACACGGAGCGTGCCACTGGGAAGATCCAACGCGCCACCGTCCTTCAGTTGTGCCTCGAAGATGAAGTTTTGGTGTATCACATCATACACGCGCCCTCCATACTAGGTGAGCTCCACGATGTCATGTCTCGGGAGGACATATACTTCTGTGGGGCAGCCATCAAAGGGGACAAAGAGAAGCTGGCGCCGTACAACCTTGAATTAAAAAACATCGCTGACCTACAAACCAGAATTCCTGCAGACGATTGTGATAAAGAAACACCATCCCTATTCGACATAGCAAATTCTATGCTCGGAACAAATCTTGAGAAGGGTGTCAAGACGCTGGGATTAAGGTCGTCAGGATGGGAGAATTATCCCTTGACCTACGAGCAGATAAAATATGCTGCCCTTGATGCCCGTGTGAGTTTCGAGATAGCTGCAAGGTCGAAAGAGCTTGTTGCAAAGCCGTCTCCCACAAAAGATGAAGAAGAAGTATTTCCTCTTTGTGTACATTGATATAGATGAACTATTTCGCTGGTGTGCATGTCTTTGGAACAAGTGTACTCTGTGTACATTGATATAGGTCTGCTTGACTATAATGAACTATTTATCTACCTAGTTTTCTCTACTACTCCTCCTTGCAGTGAGTGGTATGCAATGCATGCGTCAGTAGACATGACCTCTTGTCCATGGAAGTTGAACCACGGCGACCATCACGTTTCTACCACTACCACACGCGATTCCCAGGACGCCGCTCCAACCCACGGCACCACGTCCCCTGATGTGCGCCTCACCCCTCTCGGCCCCACCGCTCCTCTGCCTTTGTGTGCATGACATGCGGGCCAGCTGAACTGTGGCGACCATCAAGTTTCTACCACAGCCACACGTGATTCCCATGACGCCGCTCGAACCCATGACACCACACATCCGCCGACCTGCACCTCACCCCTCTCGGTCCCACCGCCCCTCTGCTTTTATGAGAATTACATGTGGGCCAGCCGCATTTAGGGTCCACATGTCATTGAATCAAAGGCAGGTGCACTAAGCCACTGAAGCTCGGTCCCGTGGGCCCCGAGAGGGAAATGTAACTCCTACGCCAGGCCTTGTGGTGCTCCCGCAGTACAAACTCGTGCCAAACTCGTAATTTGTTTCTTACTACTACCAATGTGCTGGCCTGTGTGTTGCAATGGATCCAAAGTAGTAGAATAATACTTGTTTACAAACTTGAAATATAAACACTCTAGTTTTGATATACATATATCAGTAAAAATAAATTATGCTTCACTGAAGACATATTCCTCGGGCTGTTTTGATGAGGTGAGGGGCGGGTGTGGCTGGTTTCACATGGTCTGAGGACAAAAATAGAATTGGAAGTAGCACAATATATTGGAACGTGTCGGAGGAAGGCTGCCAGGAGCAGTAGAACAAACATCACATGTGCACCATATTTTGAGAAGGGTTTAATGTAATTTGTGTGAAATGGGTCTGTGTGGATGTACGAGTAGTACATCCATATCATTGACATTCATGCACGCAACAAACATTTGTGTGCATGATTTCACCCTATTTTTCATATTTTGTTTGGGGGTGGATTTTATTTTTGTAATCGAAGCTCATTTTTGTAGTTGGTTTCAATTTAGACTATACATGTATTATTGCGAGAGATAGATATAGAGAGAATATTTGTGTGACAAAGAGGGGGGCGGGGGCAGCGATACCTAACCAGAGAGGGGCATATGCATGTTCGAAAGACTATGTGTGTCGTAGAGAGAGGAGTGTCCGAAAGGGAGAGAGTGGGTGTGTGCATGTGTGCATGTGCGTGTGTGTGTGTGTGTTAGAGAGAGATAGAGAGAGAGAGAGAGGTGCGTGTAACGTCGGGATTGACAAGGTTATGAGGTTGCGGATATGGGAGAGCGATAGTGTGTGTGCAATGAAGGGACACACAGATAGCGTCTGTTTGCATGTGAGAGAGCTGGATAGACCACGACAGCACGGCTGGCTAGGGGTGGAAGGTTATGTGTGGTAGAAAGAGATAGTAGAGAGAGAGATGAATGCTTGTTTGTTGCAAGGAGACCTAACTACATAGAAGGGGGTAGCAAGAAGAAGAGAATGGCGGTGTGCCTTTTTGTCATGGGATGGAAGAGAGACCAAGAGACACGCATCGTGTGGAGAGGTGTGTGTGTTTCGAGAGAGAGAGGGAGGCGTGGACCTGAATAATGAGATGGGTGCTCATGTGTATGTTATAGGGAAGGAATTGTCTAGGTGGTAGTCTTATGATGGCGACCCAATCTTTCAATGAGAGTGGGGATAAGTATCGATTTGGTGGATTTTGACGTTGATGATCCAGCTATATCATACCCGGTGATACAAATCGACAATCGTTACTAAACAAATCTTCGATGGATGATGATCTTGTCGTTTGCACAAAATCAACCTGAATAATGAGATGGAGTTCCTCCAAGCAACCGAAGAATCGGCTAGAACTAAGATAATGCAAGCGTAATTGCCAATATGAATTAATTAAGGATAATGGTGGGGTTGCTAGTACTGAACAAAAGGCGGTAGTCCTACACACACCCCGCAAATGCAAATTATAGCGAAGCAAAACAATGTGTACACAACAACATGAGTTCTAAGCTAGAAAAAGGGTAGTAGCCTTATTTATATCTATAGACTATATTACTATATTTTTTATTTGTATAGTTATATCTATATCTATTGCACTCCCTCCGTTTGTAATTTACTCCGCACATATATAGCTTTGATTGCAGCCAAATTATATAAAGCTTGACCGAATTAGGTGAAAACAATATGAACATTTACACTAACAAATTTACACGATGTGGAAATAAAAGCAATGATGAATCAAATGATATATATTTGGTGGTGTATATGTTAATACTTTTTCCTACAAATTGTTGAAATTATACAAAGTTTGACTTTAGAGAAACCCAATATGTGGTATTATGTATATACATTCTATATTCATTATTTTTCCGGAGTCAATGCGTGTATTTGCACGTACACGATATAAACCGTTGATTGATGTTGATCCAATGGTCCAGGTGGCTGCGATTCGGATCTACTGTAAGTACCCATACATGTTCTTCTCGAACGAGCAGCACGACAGTGTGATCGATCCACACAAGAAGCTCTAAATAAGACCTCCAGACATGCCACGTGGCTTCATGGGTGCCCCCACATCATATTATTCATACTACGTGGACTGAAAAAAAGATAAATCACCCAAAACAAGATCTTCCCGCTTTTTGTTCCTACGATGTTGTGCCGTGCACGTACCTAGTTGTATAGTGGTAGTAGTACTAGTACAAACTTCGTAGCAGGAGTAGTACGGAGTGCTCCTACTCTATCAATGAGTCCCATCTGACACCAAATTTCTTGGCTTCCGTGCTACAGCTAGATCTTCCCCTCCTTGTTTCTGTTTTCCAACGCGGCGGGCGGGCTGCGGTTTGCGGATAGTCGGTTTGCTCAACTGTTGTCCCACATGAAAGTGAAAATGCTAGGCAACACGCCTTCCCTAGCTATGTGACGTGCCGGGCGGGCCGTGGAGTACTCTCGATTCCCGGGCATGTGGGGGTGCGACACGAACGCGGCAGGCCTTTTCCTTTTACTAGCAATGTGCCCGTGCATTGCAACGGATCCAAAGTATAGAATAGTACTTGTTCACAAACTTCAAAGAAAACACTCTTGTTTTGATATACATATATACCACTAAAAATATATTACTTTTCACTCAAAATATATTTCTCAGGCTGTTTTGATGAGGTGAGGGAGGGATGTGGTTGCTTTCAAGATAATAAGTGGTTTTCTGCAAATTGGAGCAGAGAAGTGGGCTATTGTTGCAAAAATGCCACAACTTACCTCACAGCCATTAGATGCAGATCTAATGGTCAGAAATGATGGATGGCACACACACCACCATCACCAACTGAGTCTTTTATAGGAGTAGAGAAACATGTATAAATTGTAACATTTGGTTCTCCACCTTGGCACGATCGATAGATAGAAATAATGATTGGAAACGCTAGGGCGGGGCTTTTCCCGCCAGATAAGCAGGGTAGTAGCTAGGTTAGCGCATCGTCGATTTGGTCACATACGGTCCCACATGTTGTAGTGATATAAAGCCTAGCCAATGCGCGTTGACCGGGGAGGCGAAACGATAGTGTGGGATATGACGGGGAAGGGACATGCTTCATGTACGTGTTCCAGTTTCTAGTTTTGAACTTGCAAACGTGACAGGCATGCTGCACGAGTAGTTTTGAATTTATAGGTTCGGTCTCAGTTTTTGAATTTAGGAGTAGTTCGTAGGTCGGGTCAAGCATCGAACGTAAATTACGAAGTTGATGGAAAAGGTAAGCACAACTTATAAATTGACGGATGGAGTACTAGTTATAGTGATGCATAAAATTGCCTCCAAATGTGAGCAAAGGGATCACACATGTCTGTATTGACTGGAACAAGAATGCAATAGCATAATAAGAATTAAGGCCACGATGATGCGATCATAGTGGTGGTTATAGGCGGCAAGAAGAAAGATGCATCCATCAACGTACAACCTCCTCCTCCTCAACTCAGTGCGTCGGGCCACAGACCGGCGGCTTAGGAGCGGCGGCTTTTTATGGCGAGGTCAAGGTGCTACTCAACAAAGGCGTCCAAGGCTTCCAGCCAGTTGACGAAGGCCAACATCGTAGCATCCTCACCGGCCTTGTAGATACCTATGTACATGACTTCCTTGTACTCGTGGATTTGTAGGTCGATGAATTATTGCAGTGCGAGGCGCCTCGCGGCGAGCGCAACCTCTAGGTGGACATTCTTTGTTGCGTTGGCGGCTAGTCGCAGGGCCACCAGTGCTTGAAAGAGGTTCTCGCCATGGAGGCCGATTAGGGTGGCAGGCAATGAGGAGCCCGGGCATGCGGGCTAGAGGAGTACGGCGATGTTGTCCGTGAGCTTCTTGACGACGGTGAACTTGTTGATCGTGGCAACGATCATCTTTTCCAAATGAGAGTCGTAGCTCGCGTCGACGATGGCCATGAACCAACCGGTCGCCAACACCCTCTGGAGACGATCCTCAGTGCCATGCCGCAGGCCGGCATCATGGACTATTTTGCACACAACCGCTGGCCACTCGCGCGCATCGCCACTATGGGTCTGGAGTGAGCACTTTTGCTCTTAATGTAGGTGCTTAGGTTCATACGATGTGGTAGATGCATTGGAATGGAGGGGCGCCTTTATATGAGTGCAAACTGCGTTGCATTCACATCGTGCTACCTCTTTTCCCCGTCCTCCTCCCATTACTTCCCTCATGCATTCAGCATGCTAATTGAAGGAGGATGCATCATTGGCCGTTCAACATTTTAGGAACTGCTACCCTCTCCCTCGTCTGCATTAAAGTCGTATCGGGAACTGTCCTGGTTTACTAGTAGCTGTCAAATCGAATAGTACTACGCCGCCCGCTGCACGACCAGCTAAACACGCCTCCTCGCCTCCATCAAATGCCTCCGTTAAACCCGCATGCAAACCGAGAAACCTACTCTGTCCACACGTCCGTTCATGAGCGGGCCGGAATTAAACGCAATGCTGGCCGAGCTCCTCCCGTCCGCCCTCAATTTAAACGAGGCCAGACGCCGGCCAAGCTCCTACCGTCCGCCCTCTATTTAAACGAGGCCAGAAAGCGGGCAAGAATCGCACCACTCTGCCGCTCCCCTTCTCCTCCTTCAACATTTTCTCCACTCTTTCGATGGCTTCCAAGGAGCCGTTCTCTGGCATACTACCCGGCTGGGTGGCCCACCGAGCCCTCCGGATACGAGCGAGGCCACTCGGTGCTTCACCTACCTCGCCTGGCCTGACAGAACCAATTGCTGCCCCAAGCCGGCGCGTGGTTCAGCAACTCGCCGCTCCAGTTCAGTTTGATGAGGAGTGGCGAGTTGCTCCACGCCGGCACGGCGGCACGGGCGTCATCGCTGCCACGTTGTACCGCGCCACCAGTGTCTGCGGCTGCGCCTCCCGTGTCTGTGGGCGTGCCTCCCATGCCTACGGCAACGCCATGCAGGCAGAGACAGATACCAAGTGCGCGTAGAGCGACGAGTCGGTGGCCAGCTTCCCCGTGTCTGCCGCCATCATCGAGGAGAAGTATAACATGGGAGGTCGCCGCCACTTGGGACCCATGAAGGCCACCGAAGCGATGACTTCGTATACTGGTGGCCTCTTGGCTGCTTCGTCTCTGGCGAGGACCTTCGTCGACCCCGCAAGTGTCTGCCGGACATGAGGAAGACAAAGGGATCCGCCGGCGGCCATTTAGATTAGGTTATAATTATACCAGGAGGGCCGGATTAGCACCGCTTAGTTCACATAAATGTAATGAAATCCATCATGTTTTTTTGAAGATCTGGCTTTTTTATAAGAAATCCTTCATGCTTATATGAAATCAGTCTGTGTTTGCATGAATTTCCTCTGGTTGGTTAGAGTTGTGAAAATGTATGCCACTAGCGTTGGATGTCATCCTCCACGGAAGGAAGCGGGAGGAAATTTGCCGGTTGCCGTTGGAGAATAATAGAGTCATGTCCAATCCATTTGAGTTAATTGCATGTATGATTATCCCTCTATAAAAAGTTAATTGCATGTACAGTGTACATGACTTGTAGGGTGGCTACAGATTCGTACAGAAAGTTAAAAAAATAAATCCATCCTTAATCTTGTATTCTAAGTACTCTGTGGGTTCCAGTGTCAGTACAGTAGCGAAAGAAGTATATATTAAAAAAATATAAAAATCTAAAGTTTAGGACAGAATTCAAACTCAAGTCATCGCGTCGCAAGCATCCGGTGCTAACCAGTCCAGCAGATGTTCGTTGTAGACGATGCAAGAGATATATCTCCACTCTTATAAAAACAGAGTTGGTGATGATGGTGTGCCTGCCATCCTGCAATATAGGCCGTTCGATTTATATCTGACGGATAGGAAGGAGACTATGGCAATTTTGCAAAAAGATACCCACATCCCTCTCCGCATTTGCAAATAAGGCCTTCCCTCGTTCATCCTTTTCTCTCACAAGATAAACTACTCATACAAATGCATCTTGATGTTCTGTGCAACACATGGGCATCTTGCTAGTTTCTTTATAAATAGTTACTGCGATAATTGGGTTGAAGTGATATATTTTATGTCGGCCCCGAATGATCTCAGATTCACTAGTAGTAACAAAGAAAAGGTTGCCTTGTTAATTAACAGAAAACAGGGTGAAAACTATCACATGAGGCCGGTAAAAACAAGGCACACTGGGTTCAGCGTCATCGTCACTACAGCTGTGCGTGCGTGAGAAGTCTACATATCGAGGGGGCTATGGAGAGAAACACGTATCGAGTGTGTGTGAGCGAGGCACAGAGACACAACTAGCATGTGTGTGTGTGTGTGTGTGTGTGTGTGTGTGTGTGTGTGTGTGTGTGCGTGTGTGTGTGTTTGAGAGAAAAGCCAATTGATAGATTAAGATCAAGATCGAGTTGTCACCCTTCTGCTATCATTGTCGGGGGTGGGGAGGAAGATGTATCGAGAGTGTGCGCGCGGTAGGCACAGAGGCACAACTAGCGAGTGTGTGTGTGTTTGAGAGAGAAGCCAGTAGATAGATTAGTATCAAGATCGAGGTGTCACCCTACCCCTTCGGTGTCGAGAAGTGTGTGTGTGTTTGTTTGAGAGAGATGCCAGTAGATAGATTAGTATCAAGATCGAGGTGTCACCCTACTCCTTCGATGTCGGGAAGTGTGTGTGTGTGTGTGGGTGTGGGGGAGGGGTGCCAGTGACACTTAGATATAGGGAGAAGGACTTTGTGTGATACATATCTATATTAAGGGATAGGTAAATAGCATGTGTGCGAGGCATACTTAAAGCATCATGGAGATAAACAAGCGGTGTGCATGCAAGTGCCAGAAACAAATGAAGAGAGAAACAATGTCTACGCGCGCGTGCGTGTGTGTGTGTGTGTGTGTGTGTGTGTGTGTGAGCGAAATCTCAAAACAAAAGGTGCTCTGCTGGAATCCCATTGTATATATTCATATGATTTTGGGACTCGAGTTAACCTTATGCATATGTGTGCGAGACATAGTTATACTTCGAGACATTAGTGGCGGTGGGTGGGCGGAATTAAAGGGGTGGGCGTGTTCGACACAGAGAGCATGTGTGTTTTTGTGTGAGAGACTTGTAGGACGGGGTAGAAAGACGAATTCTAACCTTGATGGAGGGAGAGAAATACATGAAGTGCGCGTGTGTGATTCCGATGCCCACGGAGAAATGAGATATGTATGCGTGTGAGAGAGATTGCATGCACAATTCATTCACGTATCCCTATCTAGCGATCATGGACGTGCATCGCTTGAACATAAATCAATATCTACTTCGTATCCTGGCCAAAGATACAATATCGATTCAACGCTATAAAGATTGGACACTCACATATCGCATTTTTTTCCAAATAGTCCTTTTCAATTGTGCATGCCAAAGTTACAGTGATGTTTCTTCAAACAACCACTGTAGTTATCATGTACATGCACCATTGTTAGTTTTGCATTCAAATTCATTAGTCTTGGATGATTTAAGGTTCTATTATGAAGTAATGTATGTAATATTCATATATGAATTCAACGGGTACTCAATTTATGAAATGGAGGCCATGTAATCATATGAGGTAACACTTTTAAGTAGCGGACTACAATATCCATTTCTTTTGTGGGCCTACAACATCCATTTCTTTTTGTGCCTCTATATTAAAATTAACACGTCAATGCATTATGTTTAAAATAAATAACCAATGGCACTAACTTATATATTTACACGAGAAATACATAGGCTGAGTGTTTGATCCGTCTTTTTGTGAATGCGCCTCTACACCCGTACGATTGGCCGCGCCCATGTGAATGTCCAAGTTATCGGTGCATCATCCTGAGTTATTGTCTTTTTTTCTCGGGTGGACTTCATACCATTTATTAACTACTGACGTGTGCCCCATGTACACAGTATCGCATGACCTTCCCGCTAGCACTGTCCAAAATTAGTTGAAACTGGATACGAACGATCCCGCACGCGGCAAAATCACCCGCCTCCTTCTAAAATTTCTGCCACCTAGTCTTTAGCATGCGAAATTCCCCTTTTGTCCTTGGTGCACGGAGAACAATAGTTACAATACGGCCCTCATCTACATAATAGGTCAGGGCTGCTTTGGTAACTTCCGGTTCCCCCCACCACGCGGCACCCCCATTTCCTCTCCCCCTCCCGCAAAAACGACTACTCCACAGCACTAGATCATCTTGCGTCACGCCGTTCGTACATCATCGGCCTTTCTACCCCTCACCTCTCGAAACCCTAGACTGTTCATCCACCGGCGTACCAGAGCCCATTCACTACCAGCGGCGTCCACCTCGCCGGATCTGCTTCTGCGGCCGCATCTACCCCTCCCACCTCCCCTAGAAACAAGTAGACTGCTCATCCACCACTGTACCACAGCCCATTTAGTGTCGGCCTTGTCCACGGCACCGGATCTGCTTCGCCGGTATTCTCGTCAACCGCAGTGCATCTGCAGCGCCTCCTTCGTAGTCCCCACCGGAGACGCTTCGTCCACACCCTCGGAGCCGCCCCACCGACGCCCCCATCGACAGCCTCTGATCCTCTTCGCCGACACCTTCCTCAACACTACAGGAGCCGCTTCACCGACACCATCCTCAACCCTACCGGAGTAGCGTCGCCTATACCATTCTCAACCCTACCGGGGTCGCTTTGCCAATGCCCAAGTCCACGGCCTCAGATCCACTTCATCGCACCCTCGTCCAACCTACCGGAGCAGCTTCAGACTCCCCGTCCACGGTCGCAGATCCACATCATCGACACCATCCTGAACCCAACCACCGGAGCAGCTTCACCGATGCCCTCGTCCACGGCCTCAGATCCGCTTCGCCCACACCGTAGTCCACCCTACCAGAGCTGGTCCACAAACACCCTACTCCCCAGTTCTAGATCTCCTTACCGGACCCAGACAGCCAGCGCAGCGTCATCACCCTCGACATTTCTAACCTGATTCCCACCGTCTGGCAGGATGCCAAGCACCCGCCGCAGCCGAGGTACTTGTCACCTTTAAACCCGTCCAGCATCACCTGCCCGATGTACATCAAATATACTAACATGTCGTTGTTACATGTTATGTAGCTGGCAAAAACTACAAGGACGATGTTTCTTCTGGATCTAACAGCTTGGCCAACCAAGATCCTGGACTGAGGCATTGCTATGATCTTGTAAGTGGGTCTCTCTCTTGTATTGTTGTGTGCCTGCCAGCGTGCTTTGCTAGGATTTTTGACCAGTAATCCCTTTGTGCAGACAATGATTTCCACTACTGGCTACTAAATTAGAGATGTAGATGTCATACATGATACTCCCTCCGTTCCTAAATATAAGTATTTCTAGAGATTCCACTATAGACTACATACAGAGCAAAATGAGTGAATCTACACTCAAAAATGCATCTATATACATCTGTATGTGGTCCATACTAGAATCTCTACAAAGACATATATTTAGGAACAGAGGTAGTACATTACACAAAATCGTAGGTGGCATGTAGGAATTCCAGTGCACTACATTAGGCTCCCTTAGAGTGCCTGCTAGTCCAGTACACAGAGTCATGGCTAGTTTATGCTACGCACACAATCATTAATTGGTGGTTTAAATATGCGCAAGGGATATGCAATGTATTATCATGTAGAGATATCTCAAATTAGCCGTGTCAACTTGCAGATAGGGTACCGCAATGAAAAAGTAGAAGATTTCTCCCAGAAAAAGGAGGGGCAGCGGTGAGCCTATACAGTGTGCTATGGTAGGTCACTCCGGCCCAGTTCTTTTGCACGATTCTCCCAGAATCTGCCCCTCTAGCTTCTCCTAGAGTCTTTGACCCCCATTTGTTTTACAGTCCTAACTAATTAGACCCTAACTAGATAGGATTGTAAAACAAATGGGGCTCAAAGATTCTGGGAGAATCTGGCAAAAGAACTGGGCCTCCATTGCAATCATCGTGACATGTTATTTCCATGTCAGTGTTGTTGGCCAAGTTTCTTAGGGACAGTTATTTCGAGTTATCCTAAGAAAATAAGCACCTTTGAAAGAAGCTCCAGATAATAAGCCAACCAGTTCTTTTCATTGCCTGCCTTTTCAGCTTATCTGTGGTATGATCAGTGAAAAGTCTAGATTGCATTATATTTTGTCATTTTGCTGCCCATATGAAAATTAATTTGACTTGCAAACATCACAAATTGAACCCAGTGCAGTAATTAATATGATAGGAAAACAGACCATCAATATTTGTTCAAAATGCAAATACAAAGATACAATCTACTTTGGTCAATGTCTTCCATAGAGAGCCCATTTCCTAATTTAAATGAAGAACGCATTGCCTAAATTTAAATGAAGAACCATTATTTATCAAAATTCGATGGTCCAAGTGGCTGGTTATTATCATATAGCAGCACCACCTGAAAGCATCATATAGTAGCAGCAGTAGCAGCTCATAGCAACTCATCATACAGCAGCAGCAGTAGCAGCAGCTAGCAATTCATCATATACCAGCAGCAGCTCATAGCAATTAATCATATAGCAGCAGCAGGAGCAGCTCATAGCAATTCATCATATAGCAGCAGCAGGAGCAGCTTATAGCAACTCATCATATAGCAGCAGCAGCTCATAGCAATTCACCATATAGCAGCTGCAGCTCATAGCAATTCATCATATAGCAGCAGCAGGAGCAGCTCATAGCAATGCATCATATAGCAGCAGCAGCAGAAGCAGCAGCAGCTCATAGAAATTCATTGTATAGTGGATCAGAATGAAAATTTGGCAAAAAATCAGAGGAGATCCTCACCTTGTTGGATGAGCTCATCCTTCAAGAGCACCTCAAGGCCACGGCCTGGGAGAAGGGGAGGGGAACGAGGTGCCTTCTACCAGAGTGGGGCATCGGCCGTAGTTGTGCGGCGACCACCAGAGTAGTGCGTTGGACGGACCATAGCGGAGCAGCTACTGGAGACCATGAGAATGAGGGGCGACGCCATAGGGAGGATCAACCGGGGAGATTTGGCCCTACTCGCCGGCCATGTAGCCTAGCTGGACAGAGCATCATCGAGGAGCAGGCCAGATGGGACCAATGACGATGGCTTGCTGGAGGAACCCTAGCGCTGCAGGCAGGGGATCGAGGTAGAGGGAAAGGGGAGAGGAGATGCAAGCGGGCAGGGCAATAAATGCTTGCATGTTTGTTTTTACTTGAGGGTCAGGTGTGACGCAGGCGTGAGCAGTGGCATTTCGAGTGTAATATAGGCAGTCAAAAGAGTCATTTCGCTATTCCCCTTCCCTTCAATTTTCAGTGAGCTTCTACCCCAAGCACCCCCCTTCCCCAAAGAGAAATAAGTTAAGCCAAAGCCCATAACTCAAAAATGACTTCTTTACATCTTTTATGGCTTATTTTGACAATAAGCTCTGAAAAGGCGGAATAGAACTGGCCCTTAACCTGCAATTCAATTGTGCGTGCAATGATGAATCACTCCTGCCTGCTATAGTGTACATTTGGGCATCATACATGGCATAACCTAATACATATGCATTTCATTATAGAATCTGAAATATGCAATGTTAATGTTAGTTCATACGTTGCGCATGATGTTTAAATGCCCCTTAAATCTGGTCAATCAAGTGATGGTCTTTAAGCCTCCTTCTATGCGTCTTTTCTTGATATGTAATTCAGTGTTGTGCAAGATTTGCTCACACATCTGTTCAATTGCTTGTTTGTATCAGCCAGCCATACTAGGACTGTTTGCTTTGATTACTTGTTGTTCTTGACCTAACAGAGTTTGTCAATGATTTAAACACTAAGGGCTGCTGTAGTGGGGGCTTGTATAACACATAGCTGACATAAAGGTTTGGCTGTACAGTAAAGTAGGCTCTCCAAGAGTACCTGGAGATCTAGTTCGAAGGTATGCCTAGTTTTTACACAGCGCACACATAGTAAATGCTCATTTCATTGTGTGCAAGAGATGTGGCATGTTTGATTATGTGGTGTTGTTTTGTTATAAACTCATCCTTTGGTGTTGTTCACAGACTGGAAAGTATGCATATTTATCTTCCAAGGAAACTAGTAACAAGTTTGTATCACCTTGCAGAGGGGGTGCAATGAAGATAAGATTGACGATTTCCAAGTACAAGATGTTAGGAAGGAGCCTTGCAAGAGAAGGAGGAGCAGCACTGAGCCTGTTCAACCAGTTATGGTAAGTCACTGTATTACAATTACCAGGACATCCTATTTGTCTGACATTGTGCTTGCGTAGGGTTCTTCACCTGTAACCTAGTCATTGGGCCATTGATTAAAACTCCCTCCGCTCACTACATTTGTAAATCAGATGTATGTAAACACATTTTAATGTGTCTGTTTGCTCATTATGAATGTAGTCTACTTTTAAATATCTAAAACATCTTATAGTAGTGAACAGTGTGAAACTGCTTCCTGCTATGGTAGAGTTGTCGATGTCATAAATGTCATAACCAAATACATATTCACATCATTAGCCTCCCTATCATTACTAGGATCTTGATTGCATACTAGTGGAGATACTTCATAGGGGGCAAACAATATTACATTACTTGTTCCTTTATATAGTAAATGTAGCTAGGCCATGGATGTTATTGAGGCGTGCATGTATGCATGCTACCAACTCAACAGTTCAATTGGTTGTTTGTTTCAGGCATAGTTAAATTGCTCTTTTCAATTGCTTTATTTGTCCTCAGTTAATGAGATGCCCAAACAATGATGCCTGATGTTGGGTACTTGTATAACTATTAGTTGACATAATTAAAGGCCTTACCATTTAATTACTCTGGCGAATTGTGCCTGAAGCTTTGAAGTCTATTAACCAACTATTACTGCATGAGGCTCACAATCTAGTTTATACGAGGCTAATGATTGCATAGTTTTGCTTGCTGTAGTAGGTTTGTATGAATCCCTCTACTGTTCACTATGCCCCCTAAGACTTTAATTGAGCTACAGAATGGCCAACTGCTTGCTTACTTATACGCAATATATATATATATATATATATATATATATATATATATATATATATATATATATATATATATATATAACGTTCAGTAGGTGCGTGTGGTCTAAATTTGTAACCTGTCTGTGTTTCGGATTTGGCCCCAACATCATGCTCCTCTGGTGAGCTAAGAGAGATTTATGTATGCGGGCTGCACAGACTACCATTTTTTATAATTTTTAAAATATCACCTGCTTATGCTTCATGATGTGTAACATTATTGTTAGTCATGTTCTGCCATGTACAAAATAGTCTGTCTTGCTCGCTTCACTGTTGTAACTATATTTTTGCCCTAGTCATGTGTACTTATAAAAACATTTCCGGATGAAGTGACATCAACACAAAGATCTAAGAGCAGTGCGTCATGGCCATTACCAAATGATTATGGATTGGAATTGGAATGTGCTGATGTTCTCGAGCATCAACTAGAGGTGGCAAGACAACATGTACATGATTCTCAACATGATATCAACATGTTGAGACTGGAGTTGCAGGTATTAGATGCAGGAGTCAAAAAAATGAAACAAGACACTGAGGTAACCACAAAGGAATTGGAGATTTTGCAGACTGAAATTTGTGCTATCTGAATCACCAATCCTATTTTCTGAAGAGATTATAGTTCAAATGGTAAGTTCTGTTGATGTGTGTCCATGATGTATGAGCTTTATTTGCCTAGTGTATGTAATTTGCTGTTTGTGTACGCTTCATTATCACTGGTGCTGAACTATAATGCCCAGTGGGTATAATCTGCTGTAATTTCTTTATTGTATAGTGTAGGATTATTCTTCATTTCTATGCCTTAGTCTCTTTATTGTATAGTGTAGGTTTTTTAGAGACGATAGTATAGAGTAAGATAATTCTTTGTATATGCTATATCGTTGAAACGGGGGTGATGTCTACTACACAACTTGTTCTTGTAGACTCGTGTTGGGCCTCCAAGCATAGAGTTTTGTAGGACAGTAGCAATTTTCCCTCAAATGGATGACCTAAGGTTTATCAATCTGTGGGAGGCGTAGGATGAAGATGGTCTCTCTCAAATAACCCTGCAACCAAATAATAAAAAGTCTCTTGTGTCCCCAACACACCAAATACAATGGTAATTTGTATATGTGCACTAGTTCGGCGAAGAGATGGTGATACAAGCGTAGTAATGATGGTAGATATTGATTTTTGTAACAAGAACAATAAAAAAACAGCAAGGTAGCAATTGATAAAACGGAGCACAAACGGTATTGCAAAGCTTGAAAATGAGGCCTAGGGTTCGTACTTTCACTAGTGCAATCTATCAACAATGCTAATATAATTGGATCATATAACCATCCCTCAACATGCGATGAAGAATCACTCCAAAGTTCCTATCTAGCGGAGAACATAAGAAGAAATTGTTTGTAGGGTACGAAACCACCTCAAAGCTATTCTTTCCGATCAATCTATCCTAGAGTTCGTACTAAAATAACACCAAGCTATTCTTTCTGATCGATCTAACCAAGAGTTCACACTAAAATAACACCAAATGATACACATCAACCAACTCTAATGTCACCAAGATACTCCAATGTCACCGCGAGTATCCGTGAGTTGATTATGAGATATGCATCAAACAATTTCAGATTCATAATACTCAATCCAACACAAAGAACCTCAAAGAGTGCCCCAAGATTTCTACCAGAGAAACAAAGACAAGAACGTGCATGAACCCCTATGCATAGATTACCCCAATGTCACCTCGGGAATCTGCTAGTTGAGTGCCAAAACACATATCAAGTGAATCAATATGATACCCCATTGTCACCACGGGTATTCATAGCAAGACATACATCAAGTGCTCTCAAATCCATAAAAATATTCAATCCCATAAAACGAAATCTCAAAGGGAAAACTCGATTCACAACAAGATAGAGTGGGGAAAACACCATATGATCCAACTATATTAACAAAGCCCGCGATACATCAAGATCATGACATCTCAAGAACACGAGAGAGAGAGAGATTAAACACATAGCTACTGGTACAAACCCTCAGCCCCGAGGGAGTGGACTACTCCCTCCTCATCATGGTGGCCGCCGGGATGATGAAGATGGCCATTGGTGATGATTTCCCCCTCTGGCAGGGTGCCGGAACGGGGTCTAGATTGGTTTTTTGTGGCTACAGAGGCTCGCGGCAGCGGAACTTCTAATCTAGGGTTACCCCGAGGGTTTTTGGAATATTTGGCAATTTATAGGGGGAAGAGGCGGTGCGGGAGGTCATAGAGGAGGGCACAACCCCTTGGGCGCGCCTGGGCTCCTAGGCGCGCCCAGGTGGGTTGTGCCCACCTCGGGCCTCCCCTCTGGTACTTTTTAGCCCATCCTGGGTCTTCTAGTCCCAAAAAACTCCAAAAATTTTCACTGCGTTTGGACTCCGTTTGATATTGGTTTCCTGCGAAGTAAAAAACAAGCAAAAAACAGCAACTGGCACTGGGCACTATGTCAATAGGTTAGTCCCCAAAAATGATATAAAGTTGCTATAAAATGATTGTAAAACATCCAAGAATGATAATATAACAGCATGAATACTTCATAAATTATAGATACGTTGGAGATGTATCAGGGGGCCAACACGCCCAAACATTACCTGGACGCCATCCGAACGAACAAACATGTCTAGTCAAGGTGGGCCTTAATTGGGCTGGTCAACTTATTATTTAGTGGAACCCAATCGATGTGGCCCACCGTAACAACGGCTCTTAGCAGGCCATTAACTGGCCGAAAGCTCGATAGGGCCGTATAAATGGAAATGGCCTGCGGGCTTCTAGCAGGCCGAAATAAATGTCAATTTTGTCTCGGCCCTTTTACTTGATGGGCCAGTAAGAGGCCAAAAGTGTTTTGGGCCAGAAGAGTTGCAATATACAAACTAGGCTTTTAACAGGCTGAAAGTCGCGTCGGGCTGAAATTGTGCCCTGCGGAACGTGGGCCGCTAATGGACCCAAAATCAGGTGGCACCGTCAAAGGCCCAACTATTGTGCGGGCCATTAAAAAGCCGAAAGACAAAATGGGCTAGGAATTGGCCCATTTACAGAATCGGCCGAGGAAAGGCTCAAAGTCACAACGGGCTAGAAGTTGGCCCAACTACAGAATGGGCCGAGAAAAGGCCGAAAGATGTACCGGCGGCATTTTGGTGCATATCTATAATGGGCTGCTAACAGGCCGAAATAAGGTCGGGCCATAATTAGGCCCAAAGACGTAGCGGGCCGTTAACAGGCTGGAACTGACGATGGGTTGGAAATTGTCAAATCTAGAATGGGCCTTTGATGGGACGATTCTGTGTAACTCGTATGGGCCGTGCTTGTGAATGGGCCTGACTCAAGTAGGACGCTAATGGGTCGGCCCGCTTATTTTGACAGGCCCGGCCTTTTAACCTAAATGGGCCACTGTTGGGCCGAGCCACGTGTTGACGTACCATAGGCGCGTCCCGTACACTCGCTGGATGACTCCTGTCCCAACGCGGAGCTGACACGTGGATACTAAGGCGAATCAGAATTTTACACGTGGAAAATCCCCATTGGTCCGGGCGGTTAACGGGTTATCGGATCGAAACCGAAACCCGATAGCTTAACGGCGACCCGTTACGGTGGATGCCATGTGTCGGTTACCCTTGACGAAAGCACTTCTATGACGCGCGATTTATCGTCATGGAAGTGGACACTTCCGTGATGATAATTTTGGTATTGTCATGGAACACTTCTATGAAGGTATGACTATCTTGATTCTGTCATAAAATCGTCATGGATGTACATGCATGACAGAAAACGTGACCTACTGTGACAAACATGTATCATCACAAATGTGTATTTTTTTGTAGTGATGGGACCAACACAGATATGTTGCTTGGCAACATACTCTGCATCACCCATTTATACGTGTGGAGGCACATGGTGCTGGCATGTCCCATGTCCCATACAACTATTTTGTTGTTGTTAATCTAAGAATGCCGCTCGAAAATTGAACCAATGCCACTGTTAATATGAATCAATGCCACTGTTTTAGAAATGCTACTGTCCTACTTTGTTTTCCATCAAGATAAGGTAGATGCTTCTTTTTGTGGCCGTATGTTTCATCCTCCTTTATTGGCCAGCAATTGTTTCCTTTTTTACCACTGTGAAAACAGGGATATCTATTCAACTCGTAGCTCTTGCGACCTTTTGCTTCACTACGCAAAACTCTTTTGTTTTAAGAGTATTTTGTGCAGTTCAACTAAAATGTCACACCGGCAACTTTGCTTGATTTACTTGAACTACACAAAACAAGATTGGATTTCCTATTCATGTTGGCAGATTCATATTTGATCTTGTTTGCCTCATGAAAGGTCAGCACCGGCCTTCATCCGCATGATTGTGCAGTGTGCTTTGAGATGTTGTGCTACTTGTGTTGGTACTATTTTAAATAAATGGTAAATTGAACCTACAGTATTGATATCTTTTCCCATTAAGTAAACAAAAATGGGACCAACCCAGACATGATGCTTGTTTCTTTGTTATAACAAACTCTACATCACCCCCTTTATAAGTCGATGGAAGCACATGGTGTTGTTGCGCCCACTCTCCCCTACAACTATTTATGCTTTTTGTTAATCTAATGCCACTCGTAAAATTAAGCAATGCCACTCTTAGAGTTAACTACTGAATCTTAGTTCAAAACTGCAACACTTGTTAGGGATCGACAGGAGTACATGTTTAACAAATGTATTGATGAGATAATGTCTCTGATATTATAAATCAGTTACAGTGTTTTAGAAATGGTACCATCCTGCTTTGTAGTTCTTTCTACATGTTTAACCAAGGTATTGTTAAATAATGTCTCTGTTAATATGAATTAGTTACACTATTTTAGGAATTGTACTTTCCTGCTTTGTCGTTCTTTATACATGTTTAACCAAGGTATTGTTAAGATAATGTCTCAGTTAATATGAATCAATCACACTGTTTGAGAATTGCTACTGTCCTGCTTTGTTTCCCATTAATATAAGGTAGATGTTTTTTCTTCTGGGCTATAAATCATCAACCGTTATTGCTCAATAATTGTTTCCTTTATACCTATTTGTGCATACAGGGATATCAAAATTTATGCTCGATTCTATTTCGACTTTCATTTTAGTTGAACTGCACAAAAGGAGCCAATGTGTTTAGGGCAAACTATTGCATTACTGGGCCCAGTTGATCTTTCAACTTTGCAGAAAGAAGCAGTCATTGTTTGCGCTACATTACAGAAGGAATGATCGAGGAGCTTTAGAGAGTATTAGTAGATGCTGGTGACATGACTAGTCTGCAGAGCTCATGTGGCAACTCAACAGCACGTGGAGTGCAAAATTCTACAACAAGGAAAGGTATGACCAAGTCAGTGGACGACGCAGCTGTATTGTGCTACTTATATTGTAGTTTTGTTTTGAATAAATGTTTAATTGAAGCTATTGTATTGCTATCTTTTTCTATTAAGATAATGAAGATGATTATATGTATGAGTGTATGTTTAATCAACTAGTACCACTATTATATTCATCACACTTTTTCTCTATGTATGCAAGGGATGCTCAGCTTGATTTCAGTGGAACTGCACAAAATGTTCGGATGGTTCGTGTCCTCCATAATACTTCATCATGCTCAATACATCGAATGGTTCTCTAACCATTCATTCACTGGTACAGCGAGCTGCTGTACAAACGGTTTTTAACCCCTTTTCGTGACGACATTTTGAATCATCGCCTAGTGAGTGTGGGCGATAGGGGGGTCCTTCCCACACGACCTAGAAACTGTCAGGGATAGGTCCTCCAGTCACACACGCTGCGCAAAATGAGCTCATGTACGATCGGGCTAGCCATCGCATACAATTATACATGCCCAATCATTTCCGTTTGTATGTACATCCCACACAGTGAATCCCAGAGACATGTTTCCCTTCGTATGTACATCCCACACAGTCAATCCAAGAAGCACATTTCCGTTTGTATGTACATCCCACACAGTCAATCCGAGAAGAACGTTTCTGTTCGTATATACATCCCACACGATGAATCCCAGACAAATGTTTCTGTTCGCACCTACGTCACACACAATTTTCCCCATCAATCGTCTGTGATAGGGTTGCCATTGCAGACGATATTCACAATTTTATCGTTTGCATTATTGAATGCATCATGCACGGTGCATAGAAGAATCTATGTGGCATAGGCTATCCATCATACACACTTGTTATGTGGAAAACATTTGCGCAAGGTGGCCTAACGCAAACAGTTTTCAACAGAGGAAGTCGTGTGTGATTGTTCATTGATCCAACACGTTTTCTTCCTAGAAACTGTGTGTGTTGTCTGAGGTCATCGCCCACGGTGTTTTCTCAATAACTGTTTGTAATAGAAAAACCCAATTAGCAGGCTAATTAGCCTATTATTAATAATCCATTTATTAATCAAATTGACATTTCATATTAAGCACACAATATATTTCATTTTCATATTACGGAAGTAGGATTTCATAATTGAAATACATCAGAGTACAACATCATATAGCTTCAACACTCAGTTACACCATATAGGCCTATAGCTAGCTACCCCATTACACAACTGCACCAGCACCAAGTTTCACATGCAACATCTATAACCTTTCGAAATTAGCATCATAGACGGTACATAGATAGATGAATCTCCTCTAGAAAACTGCTGAAGCCGAAGGCAAATATTGATCCTTCATTGATGTTGAAGGTCTTTGCAACTTTAGGCCAGTGCCTGTGGATGACTGACCGTCCATCCTTCGTCCTCTTCAGGAAGACTTCAATATTGTACCGTGGGTGCTGTATGAATACCTTCCTCGCTTCCTGACCATACAGGTGGTTTGAGAGGTAATCGTTAGTGACCTGCTTTGGAAAGGCCTGAAAACAAGGATATGCATAAATATCTTCTCTAGATTTGAAATGGCGCAAAGGAATAAAAAAAGATAACGTATAATAGTTAGTACCATCCTGTAGTGAACTGATGTCTTCTTCATTGTGCAGACAAAGATCTTGTTTTTTTGTCGCTAGTTTCTTTATCCTAACGATCTTTCTGAGTTTCTTGACTTGACTGATATTCATGGACAACTCATTTCCCCATATGCAAAAGGGATCAAACAATGGGTCAAAACCTCTGACAGCAGGACCTACATGTGCAAGACCAAATTGTTAAAAACCTAAATATAAGAATGGTTCCTGTAATTGCACAATAATGTGCTATGAGACAAAGGATCATGCATGTGCAAACCTCGATTATAAACCTCAGTGCTTCCCATTGTTTCCCTGCAACACATATAAGGTAGTTAGTGATCAGGTTAAGTGAGGGTTGGCATGCTATCAGTAAAATATGTTGATTAAAAATAAACACATTGCAGATTTATCAGATTAATTCGAGCCACATGGAAAAGCCATTTATCCAAACTAAGCATGATTAAGAACTAGGAAATATAGCAATTGTATATGTTTCTCATGTATTAAGTGCAACCAAATTTGATTTATTCCTCACATGCATAACAATAAAAAATTGTACCCACAACAATTGGACATTGCATTGTAGAATTTAACCAAGCAGTTAACTAAACACCACAACAAATGAACCAAACATTAACTGAGCACCACATTGCACAATATAACATACACCTAATAGAAGATCAGATAGTTAACCAAACCATGCATGCTTAACAACTTGGAAATATAGCAATTTTATTTGTTTCTCATGTATTTAGTACAACTAAATTCGATTTATTTCTCACATGGTAGACAATAAAAAAATGCACCCACAACAATTGAACATCGCATTGCAGAATTGGACCAAACAGTTAACTAAACACCACTACAAATGAACCAAACATTAACTGAGCACCACATCGCACAATATATAACATACTAGAAGATCAGAAAATTAACAAAACTAAGCATGCTTGACAACTTTGAAATATAGCCATTGTATTTGTTTCTCATGTATTTTGTACAGCCAAATTCGATTTCTTTCTCACATGGAAGACAATAAAAAATTGCACCTAGAAGAATTGAACATCACATTGCAGAATTGAACCAAACAGTTAACTGAACATGACAACAAATTAACCAAACAGTTAATAAGTGAGCACCACATTGCACGACATATAGAAGATATACACCAGAGGAACAGATTGCATGGTAAAAGTACATAGGACAATTCACTAGAATTGTTAAGGGAAGGCAGGAGCAGCACATGCAATGGGTAAACCGAGCATGCTTAACTGGCGTAGCTAGCTAACTAAACATAGGTCCTTATAGTGAGCTAATAAGACAAGCTACTCCTCATCGTCGGAGATATCGATGATTATTGGCTTCTTGGACATGGAAGAGGGCGAGACCTCCACATCGTGGGTACCCTCCTCGTAGTGGTGAGTTGCCTGAGTCGCTCTGGGCACCAACCTGCTGGCTCTCAAGTTGAGGTAAGCATGGGCACGCTAAGAAAACACCTCGTAGTATTCATCGAAGACACCGACGGTGACCTCGAGAAAATGCCACGAAATATCGTTTAAAGCAGCCAACCGAGTCGCGGCATCGGCGCGCGAGGCGTCGATGGTGGCCTCGACGGTGAGGTGCTCCTCCAAAATCTGGGGGTCGGCACGAATGGCATCCATCAAGACCTCATCCGCGCGTGTGGCCGCGATTTGCTTCTCCGCTGCGAAATGCTCCTTGAGCTTCTGGCTATACTATGTGCACCATGGCTTAGGGCGGTGCTTATTTGGGGTGGGGGTTGGTGATTTGGGTGGAAGCTGTCGCGCCAGTGGTCAAGGCATGTGGGATGTAGAAGGAGCAGGAGGATGGGGTCGGGTGTGGATTACCTGCCTGGATCGACGAGGCCGAGCAGCATGAACGAGGGTCGCCGGTGAGGAGGTGGCGCTGCAAGCAAGGAGTGAAGGTTTGAACTTGGAAAGGAAGGGAAATGTGGCTTTTGGTAAGGGGGAGGGGCGGGGAGGTAGATATTTCTGCGGAAGCCGGAAATTTTGGCTTGGTGCAGTGAAAAAACTGGTGCGCAAAGTGTCATCAGACACGGTCCCTTATTGAGCATTGTGTACGATATGTGAACATCACAAACGATTCATATAGCTTACCCCATGTGTGATGAGTTTGAACATGCAAATTTTGGTCCGAATTTCCCTAGTTACAGTGGTCATCCACGTCATTGCATAATTTGGGTACACAAAGGAGCCTACAGCACACCCACATTTCTTAATCGAGCAAGTTCAGCAATTAAATAGAGCTTGCTGACCTAAACATTACTCTAACAAATTAAAGACCAGCGCTCTAAATTAAACAAAGTGTACTACTCCGTCTGGCGCTCGTCGATCTCCGCCGCCTCCTCCATGTCCAGCTTGCGCCCAACGATCTCCTGGGGAAGGGGCTCCATGGCATCCATCGCACCATACTCGGCAAGCATCTCGCCATCTGTGGCTGCCATCTCTTTTGAAAAGGCTGCCATGAGCTGGGCGTAGGCAGCCGCGATCTGGGCTTTGACGGGCTCCATCGTGGCAAGG
Source organism: Thinopyrum elongatum (assembly GCA_011799875.1). Classification (NCBI taxonomy): domain Eukaryota; kingdom Viridiplantae; phylum Streptophyta; class Magnoliopsida; order Poales; family Poaceae; genus Thinopyrum; species Thinopyrum elongatum. The sequence goes on from CM022298.1 coordinate 609,004,629, forward strand.
TATGTCACAAAGGAACGGACAGCTGCTCGAACGCTCTCGGTGATTGCCAACTCTTCGGCCGTGGGTTGCTGACCGTTGTCGAAGAAGCTTCATTCATTTTGTGCGGTGACCGCCATGAGCTGGGCGTGGGCGGCCTCGACACGGTCATGGGTGGCCTCCATCAGGGCTTAGGCTGCCGCTGTGGAACGGACATCTGCTGTGCCACTCTCGCTAGTTGCTATCCCCAACGCAGATGTTGCTGCTGCCACCTGAGCAGCAACAGCGGCCGTTTGGGTTGCCTTGGCCGCCTGGTCGCAAATTGCGGCCGCGCTCACGCAGCTTGTTAGCATGCGCATGGTGGCTGCGGCCGTGCTCTCCCTGGAGTGGGCCGCCGAAATTGCCCTCATGATGTGGGTCCATGTCCCCATCTTTCACCGGCGATGATTGAATAGTGAAATGATATTTCGGGAGCGAGCTAGTGTGCTTGACGCACCGGCTATGGACTGTAGCCGATGCTCCTTCTCGCGTAAGCCATATATGTACTACTTCGACGGTGCTCCAAGATATTTTGTACTGCATCTCACATGGTTGGTGATCATAAACTGTGTGCGATCTACTTGATTTTTCGTCTTGATTTGAAATACATAATTGGGTCACAGCGGCAAAGGAGGGTGTTTGAATTGCTAGAACTTTTATATGCAGTGAACATGCAACTATAGGTGTGTCATAAAAATGGAATTATTCAGGGTTCGTCTGGACATTTTTATACATTAACTTGGTTTTCTAGGCATTTCAGGTGCACAATTCAAAATTAAACTACATGCACATGCTCGGGTGCACCAAAATGGGTTGTAAAATGGTATATGTGTCCATGGGTTGATGCTTATGTCCCATGCAAGAAACAGGGATGAATTTCAAACACCTCGGCACCGTGGCTCACCGGCAAACATTGAGATACTTGGTTTTGAAATTCTAGTAAATCCAAAACTCGTCTGAAATTCATGAACCTTGGCATGCTATCATGGAATGGCATCAACATGCCATGATAAAAAATTTGTCCCATTTGGGGCAAGTTTTGGCATAAGCTTCTCACAATCCAGAGCTTCTCACAAGAAGCCTCATGGTCCCGGTAGGGAACGTGTCACCTTTGTGGACGAAACGATATTCGTTGCCTCTTCTTGCTTTCAAATTTTTCTGGTGTCAACATAGAACAACAGGAGTGTCATGTTAAATTTTCAAATTTTTCGGGGTTCGTTTGGACAATTGTATACATTAACTGAGTTTTCTAGGCTTTTATGTGCATAATTCAAATTTGAACTACATGCACATGCTCCAGTGCATAAAAATGGGTTGAAAATCAAATGTGTGTCTTTGGTTGCATTCTTAGGTCCCATGCAGGAAATGGGAATGAATGTCAAACACCTCGGCACCGTTGCTTGGCCGCAAACATTGAGCTACATGGTTTTAAAATTCTAGTAAATCCAAAACTCATCTGAAATTCATGGAACTTGGCATGCTATCATGGAACGACATCAACATGTTGTGGTAAAAACATTGTCCCATTTGGGGCGGGTTTGGGTATAAGCTTCTCACAAACCAGAGCTTCTCAGAACAAGCCTCATGGTCTTCTTGCTTTCAAATTTTTTCTAGTGTCAACATAGAACAACAGGAGTGTTGTGTTAAATTTTGGAATTTTTCGGGGTTCGTTTGGACATTTTAATACATTAACTGAGTTTTCTAGGCATTTATGTGTATAATTCAAATTTGAACTACAAGTACATGCTCCAGTGCAAAAAATGGGTTGAAAAATCAAAGGTGTGTCCTTGGTTGCATGCTTAGGTCCCATGCAAGGAATGAGAATTAATGTCAAACACCTCGGCACCGTCATGGTTTGAAAATTCTAGTAAATACAAAACTCGTCTGAAATTCATGAAACTTGGATGGCTATCATGGAACGGCATCAACATGCTGTGGTGAAAAAATTGTCCCATTTGGGGCAGGTTTGGGTATTTGCTTCTAACAAACCAGAGCTTCTTAGAGCAAGCCTCATGGTTCCGGTAGCGAACGTGTCACCTTAGTGGACGAAACGACATTCCTTGCCTCTTCTTGCTTTCAAATTTTTTCTAGTATCAACATAGAACAACAGGAGTGTTGTGTTAAATTTTGGAATTTTTCGAGCTTCGTTTGGATATTTTTATACATTAACTGAGTTTTCAATGCATTTATGTGCATAATTCAAATTTAACTGCATGAACATGCTTCAGTGCATATAAATGGGTTGAAAAATCAAATGTGTGTCCTTGGTTGGATGCTTAGGTCCCATGCAAGAAATGGGAATGAATGTCAAACACCTCGGCACCGTCGCTTGGCCGCAAACATTGAGATACATGGTTTTAAAATTCTAGTAAATCCAAAACTCATCTGAAATTCATGAAACTTGGCATGCAAACATGGAATGGCATCAACATGCTGTGGTAAAAAAATTGTCCCATTTGGGGCAGGTTTGGATAAGCTTCTCACAAACCAGAGCTTCTCACAACAAGTCTCATGGTTCTAGTAGGGAATGTTCCTCCTTCCTGGATGAAACGATATTCGTTGCTTCTTATTGCTTTCAAATCTTTTCCTAGTGGCAACATAGAGCAACAGGAGTGCCGTGTTAAAATTTGGAATTTTTCGGGGTTTGTTGCTTGCCGGCAAAATGTTGAGATACTTTGTTTTTAAATTCTAGTAAATCAAAAACTCGTCTTAATTTCATGAAACTTGGCATGCTATCATGGACTGGCACCCAACATGCTGTGGTATTTTTTGTGTCCAATTTGAGAGAAGGCGTACTCGAATCAACAGCCAACAAAGGCGTTTTGAAACAAATAGCTGCCACCTTATCATCTCAAACGTTTATATAATTTAAATCGTGGGCGTTCTATTAACCATTCATGTGACACCACGTGTCACACTTTTAATGGCTCGGAGGTGCCGTGCGGATATCTGCTTGAGTCGATGGGAGGCATGCGAGAGCAGTCCGCTGTGCAGGCTGACCAGGAGGCGTGCAAGTTGTCCTCCAATGCGCAGGCTCACCGGGAAGCGTGCGAGTTGTACGCTGCGTAGGCTCACTGGGAAGTGAGCCCTTTGACTTCCATGGCCGCTCGCCTTGGTCGCATCCTCTCCATTAATGGCGCCCGAGCCGCTGTTTAATACGGGCGGCCTTACTGTTCGCCTCCCATTCCCCTCCCGCAGATCTCCACCAACGCCATGGCGCAGAAGGATCATCTGCCACTAGTATTCTAGTTTGGTGAAGTCGACTCTAAGCCAGACGAGATAGAAAATAAGGAGGAATGGGGCCTCATGGACATGGCCCTGAACGAGCTGGTCGCGGCGGTTGCTGCCCCTGTGCCCGTCCCAGCTCCCATCCCCGCGCCCGCACCAGTGACCATCCCCGTAGCATTGATGGGCTGGTCACCGAGCACTATCGCAGAGCGGGAAGCCGCGGGCGTCAGCGAGGTCCCCATGAACCCACGTGAGCTCGTGTACATGCCAGCGCCAGCTCCCGTGCCCGTGCGCGCCCCTGCACCCACTGCGGCACCGGTCCCCGTGCGGTTGCCTGCACCAGCCGCGCCCATGCCCGTGTGCGTGCCCCCCTCAGCGTCGTGGGACGCCGCTGTCGACCGCTACCTCGCAGCGCTACGAGTTGTCGTCCTCCCGCGCCCCGCTGATAACCCACAAGTATAGGGGATCGCAATAGTTTTCGAGGGTAGAGTATTCAACCCAAATTTATAGATTCGACACAAGGGGAGCCAAAGAATATTTGTAAGTATTAGCACCTGAGTTGTCAATTCAACCACACCTGGAGATTAATTATCTGCAGCAATATGATCAGTAGCACGGTAATATGATAGTTTTTATAGCAGTGATAATAGTAGTAGTAACGATAACAGTGATAGCAATGATTTTGTAGCAAGTATAACAGTAACAGCACCAGTAGTAACTTAGCAAGAACAATATGTGGACAATTCGTAGGCATTGGATCGGTGAATTCGTTGGATGATATTCATCATATAACAGTCACAACCTAGGGCGATACGGCACTGGCTCCAGTGCATAAATATAATGTAGGCATGTATTTCGTAAATAGTCATACGTGCTTATGGAAAGAACTTGCATGACATCTTTTGTCCTACCCTCCCGTGGCAGCGGGGTCCATAAGAAAACTAAGGGATATTAAAGCCTCCTTTTAATAGAGAACCAGAACAAAGCATTAACACATAGTGAATACATGTACTCCTCAAACTACGGTCATCACCGAAAAGTATCCCGAATATTGTCACTCCGGGGTTTACGGATCATAACACGTAATAGGTGACTATGACTTGCAAGATCGGATCTAGATCATAGATATAATGGTGATAACATAAATGGTTCAGATCTGAAATCATGGCACCCGGGCCCAAAGTGACAAGCATTAAGCATGGCAAAGTCATAACAAGATCAATCTCAGAACATAATGGATACTAGGGATCAAGCCCTAACAAAACTATCTCGATTACATGATGAATCTCATCCAACTCCTCACCGACCAGCGAGCCTACGAAGGAATTACTCACTCCCAGTGGGGAGCATCATGGAATTGGCGATGGAGAAGGGTTGGTGATGACGAAGATCGAAGATCCCCCTCTTCGGAGCCCCAAACGGGCTCCAGATCTGGCCTCCCGATGAAGAACAGGAGGTGGCAGCGGCTCCGTATCGTGAAACGTGATAATTCTTTCTCCGTGATTTTTTCTCCAAAAATAGGATTTTATAGAGTCGGGGTCAGGGTCTGTGGGGCCACCAGGTGGGCACAACTCACCTGGGCGTGCCTGGAGGGGGGTGCACCCTGGTGGGTTGTGCTCACCCAGGGGGGCCCTCCGGTGGTTCTTGGCTCCAATATTTTTCTTTTATTCCATAAAAATTCTCCAAAAAGTTTCGTTCCATTCCGAGAACTTTTATTTCTGCACAAAAACAACACCATGGTAGTTCTGTGGAAAACAGCGTTAGTCCGGGTTAGTTTCATTCAAATCATGCAAATTAGAGTCCAAAACAAGAGCAAAAGCGTTAGGAAAAGTTGATACGCTGGAGACGTATCAACTCCCCCAAACTTAAACTTTTGCTTGTCCGCAAGCAATTCAGTTGATAAATTGAAAGTGAAAAAAAAAACTTTTACGAACTCTTTTGTTCTTGTTTACATATATAAGCTTAAGTAGCACCCAGGTTTTCAGCAAAGATTAGAACTAACCATGTCAACAATAACACTTAAAAATTATTTAAACTCATATCAATGGCCTAAGCAAGTAGCGAGCAATAATAAAATATCTCAACTGACAACACTTTGTCAAAACAATCGTGATATAATATGACAACAGTGGTATCTCGCTAGCCCTTTCTGAGACCGCAAAACATAAATGCAGAGCACCTCCAAAGTTCAAGCAGCGACTAAATATTGTAATTCATGGTAGAAAAGATCCAGTCATGATGCAGCCAACATTAGCTATACACAAAGCATGAGGATGACAATAGTGCTCTCAGATCTGGCGCTTATTTGAGAAGGTGATGACACAACATAAAATTAAATAGATAGTCCCTTCGCAGAGGGAAGCAGTGTTTTGCAGTGGTGCCAGAGCTCAGATTTTTTTTAAACATGGATAAAATGAAATTTTGAGAAATGCACCCTTCTTGTTTACTTTGCAACCATTAGTTATCGATATCTTCCATGCTAAACACATTTGTGGCGGTTCCCAGGCGATAAAAGTAAAGGTTTACTCCCACTCCACCAACAAACACACTCCACGGCTAGCCGAATCCACGGGTATCGTCCATACCAACATCATTCCTGGGGGAGTTTTTATTAATTATTTGCAAATTTTTTATTTCGAGACTGGGAATCCCTATTACCGTGCCTCTCGTGCAAGGGCGAGTGAATAAACACTCATCATGAGAATAACCCGCTTAGCGTGGAAGATACCGACTACCTCCTGTCGCTCTATAAACAATCTAGGCACACAAAAACGGATGTTTAATTTGAAGTTTTTAGAGGTGGCACATGCAAATTTACTTAGAACGGCAGGGTAATACCGCATATAGGCAGATATGGTGGACTCATCTGGGATATTTGGGTTTTAGGATTTTGATGCACAAGCAGTATTCCAGCTTAGTACAGGCGAAGGCTAGCAAATAGGTTGAGAAGCGGCCAGCTAGAGAGCAAAAACGGTCAGGAACATATATGCATTATGCATAAGTAACATTGGATACTAGCATGAGTAGGATATGAGTACCATGAACATAAATATCATTGAGTCTATGTTGGTTTTGATTCAACTACATGCATGAACATGTGCCAAGTCAAGCCACTTGAAACATTCATAGGAGGATACCATATCATCATACCACATCACAATCATTTTAATGCATGTCCACATCCAGATGAGATTTTTTTTCTTACTCCAGAACCACTTAAATTTTCTCTACTGATTTCCCCACTTGCATTGCACGTAAAATTATGCCCAAAATGTTATGCTTGACCTGAGAATAATGTATTTTTGTAGTATACTGCCAATAAATCATACTCAACTGCACTGGAACCCAATATACTCCCCAAGACCCATGTCATCAGAACTAAGTTCTGAATGAACTGTACTACATAGTCATCAAGTTGTAGCATTTTCTCAGTACGTTAGCAATTCAGCACATCAGGTATTTATGTGTTTGAACATCATGTGAAATCAAACCGGAATTCCTTCCATTCATGAAATGGAACACAGCGTAATGGAGAGATCAAGAATAAAAATGACTTACCATGTTATATTAAAGATACAAACCATGAACTTTTTGCGCATGCAGGCAGGAGCTGGACCTCCAAATCTGTGTCGTCCCCACAAACCTGCACGTAATACCTGATAAACCTTCTGTTTAGATTAAGAACCAGTAAGGTATACAATTTTCTGTACTATATACACACACCTTTAGATCTGAATTTCAAAGAAATGGCGATTCATCTACTTGTAGAACTAAAACTTGCTGCAACGAGATATCACAATGAAGAATTATAAGAAACCCCTTCCACATGTTTTTTTATTACAGAAGTAAGAAATAACAGTCTAGGGAATAAAAACTGTCCTCTAAGCTAGTAATAGTTATGATGTGTGTGCTAATCACTAAGCACATACTCAGACAGAGTGAAAAGAGAGCAGAAGTACACAAATTACCTAGCGAAGATGAAACAGAGATGCGACCTGTACCTACACAAGGGAAGCCGCCACTATGGTTGCATTGGTGTCCACCACCTGCCGTCAAGTGGTGGCGACAGTGGCGAACGGGGTGACATGGGTTGGTCATCCAATAGGTGGGGGTTATATACTCCTAAAATAACGGTCCAGAAAATTCGGGAAGAGGCGTTTGAAGCTGTTGCCAATAAAAACAGAATGAACATCCTAACCCACCATAATCGCAAGATGAATGTGTGAATCATAATGCATACCCCTGCTCCTCCCCAAAATTACACGCGTCATCACCCAAAAATCCACTGAGAGGCTGAAATCAACTCCAATAAAAGGAGAAATTGATTGCTGGGGGAGATTGAATCTTACTTATTGTCTCTTGTCTGCATTTCTACATAACACAAAACAAGCAGTACAAAATAATTACTACTCCCTCTGTTCCTACATATAAGTCTTTTTAGGGATTCTAATATGGACTACATACGGAGAAAAATGAATGAATCTACACTCTAAAATGCGTCTATATGCATCCGTATGTAGTCTATATTGAAATCTCTAAAAAACTTATATTTAGGAACGGAGGGAGTAGTAGCTAATATACAACCGAATAATAAGTTAACAGAAGTGAACAGCTTCCCTCCCATTGGCATTGAACATTACCACTTTACAAGATGACAAACCTTCTGTTCAGTACTAGTTACAGATTAGTAGCAGGCCAGCACTGTTTGACACATAAAAAATCAATCGATTATGTACTGTGATGATCTCAACATGAACGCACAAATAAAGTGTGTGTACTGCGTAGCACTAGCAGACAGAGGAGGACGGTTGCAAGACACCCTGGAGCAGCACATATGAACACACGAGGGCCAGTGCTGGTTCGGTGCCTGTGGAAGGTGAGGCAGCAAGCAGCCGAACAGGTCACGCGCCGCTACTTTGATTGATTGATGGTAAAAACTGTAGAGGATATGGGATTCAAGGGATCACCTGCTTGACGGGCCGGAGGCTGAAGATGCTTGCGGGGCGGTGCAGCGACGAAACACACGGTAGATCTTCGGGTGGCGGATGACACCAATGTGGATGCGGCTAGGTGACGGTGAGGACAACGTCGGGAGGAGCGCGGCATTGGCGACGGTGAGGACGACCGACGCCGATGGACGAGAAAGGGATTCGACGGTGGGCGGAGCTACCGGCGTAGGGTAGCGCTTCGGGGAAGGGCTGCTGCTGCTGCATAGAGAAGGGGAATGGGCGGCGCGTGAGGTGGGCATGATGCCGGTGTAGATTGAATCTGGAGGCTGGGAGAAGGTGGCGTGGGGAAAATATCTAGGATTAGATGGAGGGAAAAAAATCGAGAGACGCGGGAAGTCTTAGGCGGTAAAGAAAATCTAATTTGCCGTGCCAAATTTCATTAAGCAAAAATAGTTTAGCAGCCCCAAATTTGGTAAAGTGAAAAACAAATCCCGGGAAAATGGAGATTTCACTAATTAACCATATATGGGTATACACATCCATTGTAATATTCACATTATTTAATAAAAAATTATAAAGCTCATGCAGTGATAGATCAAACAGTCGGAGTGAAACCCAGAATAATAAGGGTGACATACTCAAGCTGTGAGTGTAACACGGGGCAACCTGACCATACAGTATATCACTATGACGCCTCTGGATATTGATATTATAGCCGTGGTCCATAGTTGGCTTGCTGGTACAATGTCTGCTTGACAAACTCTTTGTCATGGAGCAATAGAAAGGTTGGTTGATTAAAATCATAATAGACAAATTAAGCAATAATAATAATAATAAAAATAAGAAGAAGAAGAAGAAGAAGAAAAGGCTAACATGAGTCTATGTCATCTAGCCATTTACACCATGGTAGACGACACATAGATACAGAAATGGTCATGGAAACCTTTTTTTTTCGGAACAGTGGCGCCACCCTCGACGTGCCACTATGAAACTCTAACCCTTACATATCTATGAGCCAGAACGGAGGCACTGAGCCGGCCCCCACCCCTCTAACACCGGGAATGCAAGCGGTACCCACGGGCTCGACATGGGTGGTGGCTGGTGGGGAATAACGGCATGAGCTTATCGCCTCACATAATTACTCAACCACGCGTTTGAATTTTAGCATGGTTGATTTTAATAGCTATTCAAGGTATAAAAATATGTGGTTATTTAAAGTTTTCCCAACTCAAAAAATAGATCTGCATACTAAAACATCCCAAAAATCGTCTCTACATTAATTAAAAATGCATATTTATTTTTTAAATGTATAGTTATAGGAAACATTTGTGGCGCTCTGTAAACGTCTTAGGAAACGTCTCTAGCCTCCTGGTGCTCATGAGCTTAGAGACGAATACAAAGAGCGTCTCAGGAAAAGCGACCATACGTGGCTATTTTGTTGTAGTGCACATGCGTAGTAGCATGCAGATCTTTGTGAAGACTGGTGGCATGCAGATCTTCGTGAAGGCCAGAGAGCGGATTTCCCAGCAAGGTTCTTGCTGGGGACGACTGCGTGGCCCCGGCAAGGCTCTTGCCGGGGACAACTGGGAGGCCCCGGCAAGGCTCTTGCCGGGGACGATCGCGAGGCCACGGCAAGGCTCACACACGACAAGGCTCCACCGCCTTGCCACCGTCTCGGCACAGCAATAAGCCAGCCAACCTGGCGAGCACCTGCGTGGCGGCATGCAGATCTTCGTGAAGATCCTGCCACCGCTCCAGCGCAGCGGCTAGCCAGTCAGCTTGGCACTCGCATGCCTCGTCATCTTGGGTGCGTGTCAGGACGGAGTGAGGCGACGACGGATGGGACGGGCTCTGTTTCTGTCCCCAATAAAGTTAGGGGGGCACGTAAGCAGCGCATTTAATGCGCTTGTCCTAAGACGCCAGAGATAAGCACGTGCACTGTAGCACTTTACACCTCCTGTGTGCCACTGTGGCAGCCCCTTGGACGTATAAAAGGAGGCCCAAGGCATACTGTAGAAGGATTCATACTTTTTGGACTCTACGGCCCAGCTTGCATGCAGATAGCCGAAGCTCAAGAACACATAATATACACACCAAGCAGGACTAGGGTTTTACGCTTCTCAGCGGCCCGAACCTGGGTAAAGATCCCTCGTGTTGATCTCTAGATCTGCTCTCCGTGCACCCCTCCTCCCTGCCAAACAGTAGAAGGGATCCACCCGATCCCATAGGTGTCGTTTCCCCGACATCTTTGGCGCGCCAGGTAGCGGAATTGAGGTTGTACGAACCTGATCTAGGCGTCAGCGCGTCGACTTCTTCAACATCTTCATCGTCATGTCTCCAAAGAGAAAGAGCATCATGGTGATTGGTTCATCTTCGGTCGATCTGCCCGCACCGGCGTGGACAGATGACGTAATGGACGTGGGTGGAGGCCACGGGCTTCCACGGCGCTCCGGTGAGCGGAGCCATGTGAGCGGCGACGACCCGCACGTCGCCAGTCCAGGGACGGGGCCGTGCTGTCTACGGGCGGCGCGGCGAACCCCAGGGACGGAAGGATGACCTCCAAGATGCCCCCGCCGGCGCATGCACCGCGGCCTTCCCAGGTCGTGCGCGACGAGCAGCGCTATGGTGTGGGTGATCACGAGTGTTCCCATGGAAGGGCCCCTTTGCATCATTCTCGAGATGCGCCGGGCCGGCATGCACGCCAAGACGTTGGCGGAAATGGCGCGTGGCCGTGGGACCGTGATAGAGCTCCTTCTAACGTGGTTAGAAGTCAGAGCGCCTCACGATCCACGCAGCTGTCGCCGCCACCCACGCCAACGGAAGCGTTGGCGCGCGTACAGCTACTTCTAGATTTCCCTCCTGCTGCGAAGAAGCTCGACGAGTGGAAAGCCACCATCCAGAGCCTCGTCGGCTTCGCCAATAAAGATGGACTGCAGCAGGCGGGGCCCTCGTGCTGGCGCTCTGTTGAGCCGGCGCATGCCAAAGGCGGAAGGACCGGAGGTGCTGCGACCACGGTGCACTCTCCTCCTCCACGGCAGCAACAGCAGCCACCGGCTCGTCGGGTCGAGACCTGTGACAACGGTTCCACAGCGTCGTCCGACCCACGCGCCCGCCGTGATCAACGTCAAGTTCTTTGAGAGCGAGTCAAAGAAGACGCTCGAACCACTATTGAGCGGCGATGAGAAGCGCGCCATCAGTTTGATAGGCGCGCTGGCCCCACTGTAGATCGGCCCGCGCCGAGGGATTCTGATAACTTACCTTACGAGGTGGGTTGTCCAGCTTTTACCCATGGGCTGTGGCGATTCCAGTGGCCCACCCATCGCATGTTCAAGCCTGAGGTCGGAGAGAAATACGACGGCAAGACTCACCCATCGGAGTTCCTGAGCATCTATACCATTGTGATGCAAGCCGCCGGGGCTCGGGACGACAAGGTACTCACCAACTACTTCCCGTTGGCACTCAAGCCCAACGTCAGGTCGTGGTTGATGCACCTACCAGTAGATTCCATCTCTTCTTGATCGGATCTGTGCCACGAGTTTGTTGGCGCCTTTACCGGAGGCCACCAAGCTCCTGGCCAGGCAAGTGACTTGCATATCATCCCCCAGAAAGATGGTGAATGCTTGTGCAAATACATACAGAGATTCAGCCATGTGCAGTACAACATCCTAGATGTTCATCCTGCCGCGGTTGTCAACGCATTTCATCAGAATGTGCGCAACCGCAAGATGCGTGAAGAGCTGGGGATGAACAAGATTATGGATGTTGCCGAGCTTTATGTTTTGGCCGACAGATGTGCTCGGGCTGAAGAAGGAAGGAAGTACCCCGGCAAAGATGCCGGCGTAGAAAGTGACTCCGCAGATGAAGACGCCGCCGCCCCGGCAAAGAAGGGCCGACGGCGCAACAGGAAGCGCAAGGGTAAAACCGTGCTTGCTGTTGAGGAATCCGGCAACCCCGGCACCGCCAAGAAGGCCAAGGTTGACGACCCCGGCAAGGAGGTTGTCGGGTGCGCCGCCTGCCAGGCCTTGGCGGTTGTCGACAAGACACAGGGCTCCGACAAGCAGTATTGCAAGATCCATCACACCAAGGGCCATGACCTCCAGAATTGCCGCCAAGTTGAGCAGCTTGTAGAGAAGCAGAAAGCTAAGTATGACAGGCGAGACAAGGAGAAGGGCCAGGACGGTGCTAAGGGGTCCGGCAAGAAGCATGGCGGCCGAGGGGGTCGCCGCGGCAAGGATAAACAACCAGAGAGGCCCGCTCGGGGCCGCGACAAGAAAGAGGGAGATGATGATCATGATGAGGACGACGAATCCAGGGAGCACGAGTTCTAGAAAGCTACGGAGGCCATGTGCATCGACGGTGGCGCCTCGTTGCATGCCTCTCACCGCCAACTGAAACAGTGGGCGCGTGAGATCAATGCGGCAGAGCCATCGTTTGATGCCCAGAAGCTGCTGAAATGGTCCAACACGCCTATCATTTTTTACACTGAGGACCACCCTGATCGCACAACAGCGGTCTGGTGTTTGCCATTGTTGGTTTCACCAACAATATGCAACCTCAAGGTGACAAAAGTGTTAGTTGATGGTGGGGCTGGTCTGAACTTGATCTCGCCCACTGTGATCAAGAGGCTGCAAATTTCTGATGGAGATCTCGAGGAGATGGGCACGTTTCAAGGGATCAATCCAGGAAGGAGTCAGCCAAAGGGCAAGATTACGCTACCAGTTACCTTTGGTGGCGAGCTGAACTATAGGACAGAGAAGATTGTTTTTTATGTCGCCAAGATCCCCTTGCCCTATAATGGGATCCTCGGCCGCCCGGCGCTGGCCAAGTTCATGGCGGCATCACATTACGCTTACAATACGTTGAAGATGCCCGGACCAATGAGCATCATCACCGTCCACTCCAACAAAAAAGATGCGCTCATCTGCACTGACCAACTCTACCAAGAGGCAGTTGCAGCAGCTGCCGCCAAGGCACTTGCTCTTGCCGCTGAAGCTCCGGGGGGGAAGAAGACCGGTAAGACCTCTCCTGGCAAGACCTCTCCCGGCAAGACCTCTCCCGGCAAGACCTCTTGCACCCACTCCGGCAAGCGCGCCTCTTCGGAGTGCTGCGCCCCCGTCGAGGACGTGCCAAAGAGCTCCACCGGCAAGAGCAAGAAATCCAAGGCAGCACCACCAGAAACAAAGAAGGTGCCCGTCAAGGAGGACGGCACGGGTGGGGCTTTTACTATAAGCTCCACCCTCGACAGCAAATAGGAAGGCGCGCTCATCACCTTCCTGCGGGTGAATGTTGATGCGTTTGCATGGCAAGCATCTGACATCCCTGGCGTTCCCAGGGAGGTGATTGAGCACCATCTTGTTGTCTGTCCTCATGCGCGGCCCATCAAGCAGAAGGTCAGGAAGCAAGCTTTGGAGCGGCAAGAGTTCATCATTGAAGAGATTAGGAAGCTGGAAACAGCAGGCTTGGTTAGAGGAGTGCTCCACCCAACGTGGTTGGCCAATCCGGTGGTGGTGCGCAAGGCAAATGGGAAATGGAGGCTGTGCATTGATTATACAGATATCAATAAAGCCTGCCCGAAGGATCCTTTCCCTTTGCCGCGCATCGACCAGATCATGGACTCCACTGCCGGGTGCGACTTGTTGTCGTTCCTTGACGCCTACTCAGGATGCCATCAAATCTTCATGATGAAGGAAGATGAAGAGAAAACCGCCTTTATCACCCCATGTGGTACGTATTGTTTTATACGAATGCCTTTCGGGTTGAAAAGCGTCGGTTCAACATTTGCAAGAGCAGTCCAAATTGGTTTTGAGCCTCAGCTACATAGAAATATGGAAGCTTATATGGATGACATAGTGGTCAAAACCAAGGACAGGGCAACACTCATACAATATCTAGAAGAAACATTTGCAAATTTGCGCAAGATCAATCTCAAGCTCAACCCTGAGAAATGTGTGTTTGGTGTCCCATCCGGCAAGCTTCTCGGGTTCTTTGTGTCTCAGCGTGGGATCGAGGCAAACCCCGACAAGATCAAGGCAATTGAGCAGATTGAAGCACCAAGACGAGTCAAAGATGTACGTCAGCTTGCTGGCTGTGTTGCTGCTTTGAGCAGGTTCATCTCCAAATCTGCTGAGCGCACCCTGCCCTTTTTCAAGATCTTGAAAAAGGCAGGTCCAATGACATGGACTCCGGAAGCGGAGGCAGCGCTGCAAGATTTGAAGAGGTACCTCTCCTCCACGACAACACTAGTCGCGCCTAAGCCCCAAGAGCCGTTGTTGTTGTATCTAGCGGCAACGAATCAAGTGGTCAGTGCTGCGCTAGTGGTGCAGAGAGAAGTTGATGAAGAAGCAGCGGTAGTGGCAAGACCTTCGGATGACAAGCCGGAGCTCTCCCCGGCAGGGTCCGCTGCCGGCAAGGCAGGACCCCCAGCAGGACCTGGTGCCGGCAAGGCAGGGCCCCCGGGAGAGTCTGATGCCGGCGAGGCGGGATCTACGCAAGCAAATGGAGTGTCACAGAAGAAGAAAATGGTGCAACACCCAGTTTATTTTGTCAGCTCCCTTTTGCAAGGGGCTAGATCAAGATACTCTGGTGTGCAAAAATTGCTCTTCGGCTTCCTTATGGCCTCGAGGAAGCTGTGCCACTACTTTCAGGCACATGAGATCACCGTCATCACTCGCTTCCCGTTGCAACGGATCTTGCACAACCAAGATGCAACTGGAAGGATTGTGGAGTGGGTGTTGGAACTGTCAAGCTTTGGTCTCAGGTTTCAAAGCACTTCAATGATTCAGAGCAGGGCCTTGGCGGAATTCATTGCAGAATGGACCTCAACGCCTGACGAGGAAATTCAAGAAACCACTCTCCCCGGCAAGGAAACGAGTCGCGACTGGATTATGTACTTTGATGGGGCTTTCTCGCTGCAAGGCACCGGTGCTCGTGTGCTACTTATTGCCCCCACTGGAGAAGACCTCAAGTACATGGTCCAGATGCACTTTCCCCAGGAGAGATCAACAAACAACACTGCGGAGTATGAGGGACTACTTGCTGGTCTCAGGATCGCGGTAGACCTTGGAATTACGAAGCTCATCGTCAGAGGTGATTCGCAGCTTGTCGTCAAGCAGGTTACAAAAGATTATCAGAGCCCGTTGATGGAAGCTTATGTAGATGAAGTGAGGAAGTTGGAGGAGCGTTTTGACGGTCTGCAAGTAGAGCATGTTCCTCGAGCAGAGAATGGCATTGCTGACGACCTGTCAAAACGTGCTGCCCTCAAGTTACCTGTGGAACCGGGAACTTTTGTGCTCCAACTGAATCAGCCATCCGTTGAACCATCAGCAGGACAGAATAAGCGAAGGAAGTTGAGCCCCGGCAAGTACTTTCCCGCCGAGCTCCCAGGGGCCACCGGCAAGGAAGTTGCCGGGGACGACGCCAAGCTTGCCGGGGGGCGACCGGCCCCGGCGGGGCCTTAAGCCCTTGCCGTAGATACAACTGCTCCCATGGCAGAAGACATGCCTTTAGTCCTTGCCGTCAAGCCCCAGGCTCCAGCATGGGCACAGCACACCGTTCGGTTCCTCCAAACGGGGGAACTCCCTGAGGAACAGGAAGAAGCAGAGAAAGTAGCCCGTCGGTCTAACATGTACCAGTTTGTGGACAATGTCCTGTACAGAAAAAGGCAGAACGGCGTGAAATTGAAGTGCATTCCTCAGGAGGACGGATTGGAGCTGTTGGCAGAGATACATGGAGGCATATGTGGCTCTCACATAGGATCAAGAGCTCTTGCCGGCAAGGCATTCCGGCAAGGTTTCTTTTGGCCCACTGCCCTCCAGGATGCGACTGCATGGGTAACCAAGTGTGAAGCGTGCCAGTTCCATTCAAAGAAACTTCATCAGCCAGCCCAAGCTCTTCAGACGATCCCTCTTTCCTGGCCATTTTTGGTCTGGGGGCTCGACATACTGGGCCCCTTTCCCCGTGCTGTCGGGGGCTTTGAGTACTTGTATGTCGCAATCAACAAGTTCACAAAGTGGCCAGAAGTGGAAGCAGTGAGAAAGGTGATAGCGCAATCAGCCGTCAAGTTCTTCAAAGGATTAGTTTGCCGTTTTGGTGTGCCAAACAGAGTCATCACCGACAACAGCACACAGTTCATGAGCCGCACCATCATGCAGTATATCCAGGACCTTGGCAGCAAAATCTGTTTTGCTTCTGTTGCACATCCGCAAAGCAATGGCCAGGCGGAGAGGGCAAATGCTGAAGTGCTGCGGGGCCTGAAGACGAAAACTTTCAACAGGCTGCACAAGAGCGGAGGACGCTGGATTGATGAGTTGCCGGCGGTCCTTTGGTCGATCAGGACGACACCAAATCGAGCCACTGGCTAGACACCTTTCTCCCTGGTTTACGGGGCAAAAGCAGTTCTCCCCACAGAACTCACATACGGGTCGCATCGAGTGCTCGCTTATGATGAGCTTGAGCAAGAGTAGTTGCAGCAAGGTGATGCTACGCTCCTTGAGGAGGATCGTCTTCAGGCTGCTGTGCGAGCCGCGCGCTACCAGCAAGCCTTGCGCCGCTACCACAGCCGCAAGGTTCATGCCCGAAGCCTTGAGGAAGGCGACCTTAATCTTTGGCGCGTTCAGTCCGCCAAGAATTCCAACAAGTTGACGCCAAAGCGGGAAGGCCCTTATCGGGTGATACGAGTCACCAGGCCCGGCGCAGTCCGCCTGGAGACCGAAGATGGCATTCCAGTGAGCAACTACTGGAATATAGAACATCTTCGCAAGTTTTACCCATGGGCGCGGTTGCCGGGACCGCCGGCAACCCCCTTTTTTGTACTAGCCTTGCCGGCAAGGCATATAACCCTATGTACAGAGCCAGGCACAGACCCTGTGCGCAGTTGAATAAGTTTACGTATGTACAAGTTCTTGTTGATTTCCATGTTTATTTATATGCATGCATGTCCAGGATATTATGCTACGTTCGTTTCCAGCAAGTACTGATGAACCGCCAAGGTTCCATGCTCCTATTTTCTCTTCTTTCTTTTTCTCAAAGGACAGAAGGTTCCCTCGCATACAAGTTTGCCAAGGGGGATAGAGAGTGTGGGCGCCAGCAGGCGACGTTCGAAGTGGCATCTTGCGGGAAAGGGTACAACAGCAAAAAAGCTAAGTTGTGAAACCTTAAGTGACTTTCTTTTAAATGTAATGTTATTTCCCTCGAATGGTTTCGTTTCTTGTATGGAAAACCTGCACGCAAAGGAACCTCATCGCATTTGGTTGCGCCCTTGCTCTGTTTCGAGTTCGCTCAGCAGTTCAAGTGGCTGCACTAAGAGCGGCAAGGTGTCTTGCCGGCAGCGACACCCCCAGCAGGCTGCTAAGGACCCGTTCCTCAAAGCGCTTGCGGAAAGGGTGCACGCACCGACAAGCCCTTCCAAGAAAGCGTAGGGTGTATGCCATATAAGGAGGAATCGAACAAGGAAGATAGCATGCATTCAATCCGAAACACAGCAAGTTATATTACATCGCTGGTTGCTGCAGTTCTAACTTAAGATAAATTCGTCTTGGGTACAAGTTCACGGCGGCAAGACAAAGCGGAGCGGCTAGTCCCGACGCTGGCCTTCTACCCTCTTGACTTGGTCAACCATGCTGACGATGGGCGCAACAACCTCTTCAAGCGCCCTGCGGTCCGCATCCGCCGGCAAGCTGTCTTGGCTCAGGTCAAGGCCGGGGTTCCTATACGCCACCTTGGTGAGCACTTTGAGGAGGATGCCCCGGCAAAGCTTGAGGGACTCGCTGGCCAGTTGGGTGGCTCGATTGGAGTGGAGCAGCTTCAGAGCCTTGTTGACGGCCTCGAAGAACATGGTCTGCCTGGCGCTCTCAGAAATCCCCCTGTCATGGGAGAACCTGAAGTTCGGCATCCCCATGATGGACAGCTGCGTGGTGAGCCTCTCCGCGGCATCGATGAGGTGTGTAGTCCAGAGATTCACGCCCTCTACGTAATCATTATGGGTGGCGGCGGCGCTCTCAAGCAGCAGCTTCTCATTCCTGAGGTCCTTGGCAAGGGTCTTCTCACGAGCCCTGCTGCCATTAAGGGATTCCTCCAGAGTGGTCAACTTCAGCTTCAGATCAGCAATGGAGTCATTGGCTTCGGAGAGCAGCTTGGTCTTGTCAGATATGGCGACCTGTAGCTCCGCCAAGGTGTGGACAGTTTTGTCTCTGTCGCTCTTTAGTGTCGAGACCTCCTTGCGGTGCTTCTCCAGCTCCGCCTCCAGTTTCTCCACCTTGCCGGCCAGCTCATCCTTGGCGGCCCCTGTGGCTTCGGCAGCGTCGATGGCCTCCTTCAGCTTGCCGGCATGATCCAGGACCAGAGCGTCGAGTGCGTCTTTATGTTTCTGCTCCAGCTCCTGGGTCCGCTGCGCGACAAGCTTCTCAATTTCTTCGTCCTTGCCGCGGAGGTCGGCGGCAAGTGCCTTCTCGCGAGTGGTGAGGTCTTCTTCTTGGGCGTCAAGCAGAATACAGCGCTGATTTAGACTGGCGTCCTCCTTGGCGGCCTGTGCAGTGGCCTCCTCCTATGCCTTCTCAATATCGGACTGCTTCAGGAGGAGCTCATCCCAACACCGTCCTAGCTCCTCCTGGCCAATCCTCAGCTCTTGTCGGGCCTCGGTGAACCAGGCATGCGTCTGCTCGACGCGCATTTGGAAGTTTGCCTCCGCCATGACTGCAACCGCTGCCCTGGAGTCCAGTTTCTCCTTACGGGCACGGTGGAGCACCTGGAGCTTCTGGAAGTTGTCGCTCATGGCCTAGAGGAGCTGGTCTTCTTTGGATCCGCTGCTGCTGGCGCTCGGCTCGTCGACGACCTTGAGCCCGGCAGCAACGATGACTTCTTCATCGAAAGCCTCCCCCTCGGTTGGCGCTCCGGTGCTTGCCGTCCCCGGGATGCTGACGAACAGATTGTCACCAATCTTCAGGTATCTGCTTGGGGTGGGGGCTTCAGAAGCTGACGGTTGGTCTTCAACCACCGTCTCCCCAGCGGCTGAGGACCCCGGGACCGATGTAGCGCTAGGCGCTCCTGCGGCAGGGATGCCGTCAGTATGGTCGTCGGTCCCCTTGCCGGCCTCCCCAACAGACCCCTTGGCGGCCTCGCCAGCGGCGATTTTGGCGGCCTCGGCGGCAGCGTCCTTGGAGGTCTCCTCGATGATGGAGTTGACATCCATCTAATCCGCCAAGGAGGGATCTAGAGGCCAAGAAGGAGAAACAAGATGAAACCCAGATTGAAGCTCAAAGCCAGCAAGGAAAAGAGAAAAAGATCGCACTAAAAAAGTGACAAAGGCCAGGAAGCAGGCGGTTTACCTGTGACGAGCGGTGGAGGGGCGGTCCCCTCCCCAACAACGCTCATTGCCGGGATGGACCTGCCGGTGCCTGTGCTCACCGGCTCCTCCCACACGCGAATGGGATCGTCGGTGGGAGTCCTTGCCGGGGACCCACCCCTGGGCGGTGTGGTTGACGGGGGCGGCATGTCGGGGGTGGCCCTCAGCGGCTCCTCCTGTCGTTGTTCCTCTCCTGCGAACCCGACAAGGTTAGCAGTAAAGATACACACCCCGACGTCTTCCAGCGGGAAATGAGTAATAGACTCACGCTGGAGGCTGGGCTGGGGGCTGCGTCGTGGGCTGGAATCCGGGCTGATTGTAATCATCTCCGGCGCACCTAAGGAGCTTGCCGGGGGCTCGTCGCCCGTTGAGGTCTTGGCCTTCTTCGCCATCCTCTGCGCCAATGTTTCCGTGTCTCTGCGGGGACGGACCAGGGCGGAATTAAGATAAGATGAAGCAAATCAGAGACCCAAGACATAAAGAAAGCGGCAAGATACTTACTCATCTCCTTCTTCTGGCCCCTTCTCCCTCCTCGGGCTAAAGGAGGAGAGGTCGAAGTCGACCTCCGCTGTGGTGTCCACTTGAGGGGATGGGGAAGGGGACCTGGGCCGCTTGATTGTGGCGGGAGCGGCAGCCTGATGTGAGCTCGCCACCCCCGCTGCCTTCTTTGCCGCCGCCCTCGTCTGGCCCCCGATTTGGTGTCGAACACCTTGCTGCTCCGCAGCCTTGCCGGCCGGCCCCTTGCCGGGAACTTCTTCGGACGAGGAGGCCTGCTGGACTGGCTCGCCGGAGATGGCTCGTCGGAGGACGCGTTTCTTCTTTGGCATCGGGGACTCCACTTCATCAGTCTCTTCAGCTGTTTCTTCGGTGAGTGAGCCCCCGGCATCTGCGCTACTATGCCCTCCGGCAGGTTCCTCCTGCTTGGCGGGGTCCTCCTCTGCATCCGCTCCCATGAAGCCGATGCTACCGGCCTTCTCGACAAGGGCCAGCTCTTTCGCCCTGCTGGCGATGTACGCCAACTCTTCGTCAGTGGTCTCGCGGATGAGGCGCGGTTCTTCCCGAATGGTTCTCTCTGACAAGTTGTCGAAGAACTCTTGTGCTCGCTCCGCGGATGGCTCGACCCAGGTTTGGTCAAGGCCGTGAGCATTGAACACCGGCATCATAGCGATGATCGAGTTCAGCGCAGAGTTGTTGCACAGAGGGACGATGCTTGCCGGCAGCTTGAACACGCCGTCTAGCCTAAACAGCTTGTGACAGAGGGCTGTGTGCTGAACGACCGTCCAGTTGTTGTTTAGGCCAGGGCGCAGCCTCATGATGTCCGCCGCATTCTGGAAATCCCAGGCTAGTCTCCCCTTGTTCTGCAAAGGGGCGATGCGGCGACGGAGGAAATCGGCGCCCACCATTTCCACGGTGAGCCCGACAGCCTTGAGGCGATGAATCCTGTTGACGGTGATAGTGAGCTTCGCGTCCTGAGGGTCGAGAGCGCTCCAATCGCCGCCACGGGTCAGCTTCATTTGCCAGAGTGAACAGAACGGGTGCGGCTCCTCCTCTGTGATCCAGCACCACCTGCTCCGCCACTCATCCCACTTCTCGTGGTATTCCCCATCCAGATATGTGTCCTTGGTCCCTAACCTAGGGATCCAAGCAATGCCGCCAGAGAGGGCCTCTCCGGCCTGGATGCGAGGGATGAAGAAGTGGCGGAAAAGGGTTGTGTTGGGGACCACCCCGGCAAAGTTTTCGCAGAGGTAAGCAAAAACAGACATGCAAGTTACGGCATTTGGCGTGAAATCAAGGAGATGGAAGCCAAAGGTAAACATGAGGTCGTTGAATAAATCACAGAAAGGGGGGCAGAGCCCGCAATAGAAATAGTCGACGAAAAAGGGGAATTTGTCCGGGCCACCCTTAGACTTGGCGGCCGGGGTCACGCGAGTGGCGGCGTGCCCATTCGTTGCCCTCCCCCACATGAGCAGGTACTTGTCCCTCAAGGCGTGAGCATCGAGCGTCGGGGGGAAGACGGCGAGCTGCTTCCGCATCTTCACCAGCTCACTCTCCAGCACATCCTTGCCCTTGCTCGCTCTGGGTGCCTTGGGTGGCATGGAGACGGGGAAGAGTGAGGGAAGCTGAGGACGGCAGGAGCGCGAAAGGGGCGAGCGGACGAGCAAACTCTGGTCTGGGCTCGAGGAAGAAGAAGACGGCGGCAGTTCCTAGATTGGGAAAGGCAAGGGGGAAGGGTAAATGAGCAGCGCCCCTGCGGATTCCTCTTTTTATGGGGAAGGCGCGGGGCTGCCTCTTTACTGTCCGATATGAAGGCGTTTTCGCAGGCGTGCTGCGACCGTTCCATGCACGACCCGCACGTCGCGCACCCAATGCGGATCATGGGGAAGCGCGACAGACGAGATGATTACAGCAGTTAATCCCTGCCACGCGTGCCCGCGCACTGTTTGGGCCTGGCCCAACGACGCTTCGTACTCGTGTATGGCCCAGGCCCGGGGGCTCCTGTCGGTGTACTAAAGTTTGGACCCTTTGGTACCCCTTACTTGTGCACGGGCAGTCACAGCCGCACCTGCGGCGAGGCTTGGCGGGGGCAGTTGGAGGCAAAATACAAGACAACGAAGACGGCATCCAAGCCAGTAACTAGGGAGCAGAAGACAAGCTGGAGCCCCGGCAAGATCCTTGCCGGGGCAGCTCGTGAGGCCCCGGCAAGATCCTTGCCGGGACGACTTGCGAGGCACTGACAAGAACACCACCCTTGAGGTTGAGAGCTCTGACACCATCGACAACATCAAGACCAAGACTCAGGGGCACATGCATAGTAGCATGCAGATCTTTGTGAAGACTGGTGGCATGCAGATCTTCGTGAAGACCAGAGAGCGGATTTCCCGGCAAGGTTCTTGCTGGGGACGACTGCGAGGCCCTGGCAAGGCTCTTGCCGGGGACAACTGGGAGGCCCCGGCAAGGCTCTTGCCGGGGACGATCGCGAGGCCACGGCAAGGCTCACACACGACAAGGCTCCACCGCCTTGCCACCGTCTCGGCACAGCAATAAGCCAGCCAACCTGGCGAGCACCTGTGTGGCGGCATGCAGATCTTCGTGAAGATCCTACCACCGCTCCAGCGCAGCGGCTAGCCAGTCAGCTTGGCACTCGCATGCCTCGTCATCTTGGGTGCGTGTCAGGATGGAGTGAGGCAGCGACGGATGGGACGGGCTCTGATTCCGTCCCCGATAAAGTTAGGGGGGCACGTAAGCAGCGCATTTAATGCGCTTGTCCTAAGACGCCAGAGATAAGCACGTGCACTATAGCACTTTACACCTCCTGTGTGCCACTGTGGCAGCCCCTTGGACGTATAAAAGGAGGCCCAAGGCATACTGTAGAAGGATTCGGACTTTTTGGACTCTACGGCCCAGCTTGCATGCAGCTAGCCGAAGCTCAAGAACACATAATATACACACCAAGCAGGACTAGGGTTTTATGCTTCTCAGCGGCCCGAACCTGGGTAAAGATCCCTCTTGTTGATCTCTAGATCTGCTCTCCATGCACCCCTCCTCCCTGCCAAACCGTAGAAGGGATCCACCCGATCCCATAGGTGTCGTTTCCCCGACAGTTAGTTCACATTAGATTATTTCTTTGTTTCACTATAAGGGGTACTCTCACCACTGGAAAGAAAATCGCTACTTTAGACACATATGAAGTCCAGCGGATTCTTTCATTGGTCATGCATGAGTCCCCAAAAGAATGAGGTCCATGTGCTTTCAGATTTACTGGATAGGTCAAGCAGATAAATGCAACTATATATAGTAAGAGTAGTTCAGTATTACATATATAGTTTATTTCATTAAATTGGAACCGTAAAGAGTAGAACCGAGTAAATTTTCTGGAGTTATGAAATTATTTCAGTACAATATCTTGAGAAAGAAAATACTACGTAATATGCCTGTCATTTTGTGTTTTGGAGCTTCCATGTATTCCACTTATGCTGCAAAAACATTACAGTACTCTGAACTACTCCCTCCGTTCACTATTATAAGATGTTGTAACTTTTTCCTCAATTGGATGTATATAGACGCATTGTAGTGTGTTTGTTCACTCATTTTTGTTTGTATGTAGTCCATATTGAAATATTCAAAACATCTTATAATAGTCAACGAGGGAGTACAATCGTTGATCTCACTTTCATATACTTCTAGAGAGTTTTTTTCCTTTTGCTTTATTAACGCTCAAATAGTACATTTGTACGTTGCAATTGTTTGAAAATGGGATAGCAAATATTTTTGTGGAATTTGTCAATTGTCATGCAGGAGGAGCGGAAAAATGAGAACGATCTTTGTAGGTTATAGGGCATGCCAAGGTAGATAAGTGCACTCTCTCCTAATTGAACTATTTGATCGTATTTGTTCATTGATTTCCATGATTGCCTTTTTAGATCATATCATCTCTTCAAGAGCGGTAATTTTGTTTCAAATCCTCACCTTCGGATGATGTATTTATTCATTTTGTTTCAAGTCCTCACCTTTGGATGATGTATTTATTCCATCATCGATATTCAGAATCCAGACGTACAAAGCTGGCTACCCAACTTGATGGATCAATTGGATTGATCTACTACTTGAAAGTAGCAACGCGATACGGTGTTCGGTTTTAATTGCGTCCATGTCCGTGATTTCTCCACAAAAATAATAGAGAAAAGCAGATTGAAAAAGCCTGGAGCCGTGAAACAAGGATAAGAGTTAGAGCACATGCGCGATTGTAGTATAGCGGTTTTTTTTTGAAATAATTGTAGTATAGCGGTTTACTCAGAAGGATAAAAGATCACTACAAAAATCTATTAATTGCCCTTTTGAAACAAACATTCACATGATTTCTAAATGGTTCGAAATAGGAATTCTCTTTTGCGTTTCACACCATTCCAACTTGTCACAAGATATGAAAATCTCTAAGCAATAAAAGTTGGGACAACTTCATGATCCGTTAATGTAACTCCCCATGATCATGTTAATGTTTCGTAGTAGCTATAAAATTTGAAATGAATGATAAAAAATAAATACTTTTAGTCGCATATAAAAATTACAATTTTTAAATAGATAAATGATATGCAATTTATTATGGGCATTCAAGTCTTATCTCTGCACAGTGTACAGTTATATAGGTACATATTTCACTTTCTACAGTTAATAAATAAACATATATATGAGTCCGCTCACAGGCGCTGAGGAGATTAAAAGTATCAAATGGCAATTTCCTATGTACTACGGCACTGTGGAACTGAACAAAACGTGTGAACAACATACCTACACACTAATGGAAAATAGTACTACAACTCTTGCTACGTATAGATTTGCTAACATCCGAAAGTTCCTTAATTGTCGATCCGTGAGAGCTATCCATCCAACATTTAGAATTATGTAAGTTTCCACGCTTTTGCAATTATGAGAAATTTGTCTACAATTTTTTTGCACTAGATTAATAAATTAATGCATGGACATGAACATATTTTTGGATATGTATGAACAAATTTGTAAGGTCAACTAAGAAAAATGTACAGTTTTTCTCAGCAGACCAAGAGTAGTCAGATCCTTCTATTTTTTCCACTATATGAATACATTATTATACTATAAGATGAATACTTTTTAGATCAGTATGAACAAAATTTTAATGTTAACTGAGAAATATAGGTTTTCGCATGGTTGAGCTGTAGGCGGACCCTTATATTATAATCATACAATATTAGTAGGATATATTTATATAGTATATAATGAAAATATTTGAAAGACTTCCACAAACATATTTATTTTCGAATGGACATACCATAGTATTAGTTTATATTTATATAACATCTAACTTTATTAAGAAAAATATATATAAAGTAAAAATGGAAAATCACATGCCAACGTGTTGCATTCACAATTTGGGTTCCAAGATTTAATTCCAACTAATAACCTATTGTCAGGAAGAAAAGTACAAATGGTCTGTCATCTCAATGCTTTCATTGCTTCAATACATTGTATCCGCTTGTAGAGATTGTTGGCTTTACTAACTGTAAACAAGATGACTTTTTTTATTTTGTGTTAAATATTTTTATGGGAGTGCGGGGCTGGAGAAAGAGATGGAACTGTATTATAGAACATTCTGGCATGATATATATCTTCCAGCCTAGATATGCAACAATACTTCTTTGTAGTGTTACGAATTATGAAATATGTACACATACTTCAGTAGGTATACATGTATCATCTATCCGTTTGCGTCAATTTTGTCTCTATGTCATCTAAGCATGTTCAAATAATACATGTCATATGGAATACAATATGCTTAAACACATATATGGCGTAAAAAATAACCTCGGTGATTTATTTGTGCATTTACTATAACATATTGGAATTCGGGATTTTAAATGTCATATATCTCCAGCAAGTAGCGTCCAATATTATTAACAGAGTAACTCATGGGCAAAAAAATCCTACCCGTACCTTTCTTAAGTGGGTTGGATACCTATGGGTACCAAAATTCATGGTGAATTTGACATGTTTACGTGTTACCAAGGATGAATTCATCTGTATTTTACTTCATAATAGTATTTTTCCATCAGTCAAGTGGACCAAACAGTAAAGCTACTGTCAATCCATATTGATCTAACATCACATGAAAACTGTCAGCTAGCTTGTGGTCTAAACTTTATTTCTATCCAATGATCCAATATCACACGTAGATATACATATGTCAATAATCTGGTACTTAATCATAAATTTAGTAATTTTTTGATACCTACAAAAATCAAATAAATTAAAGATGATGCCCTCGCATTTGCGAGGGCCACTCTGCTAGTTTTATTCAAAAAGGAGAATACAAGGTAATATGGGCTCTTGTTAGATAAATATCAATACATATGAGAGTCACTCGACATTTTTCATCGTGGTCTTCTCCTTGGTATGACTCAATAAAAGGAAAAGAAATTCAGAGAAACACACTGAAATATTTTTGGAGTTTTTAGTTTTTCTTGAAGAAAGCAAATTAAACTATTAAAGAGAAAAACAGAAACAAGAAAAACTATTTACACGGGAGAGCTCCCAACAAGCAAAAGAAGAACAAGGAAATCTTTTTGGGTTTTCTTTTTAATACTACAACTTGCTAAACTAGAAAGGAAAACCGAAAAGAAGCAAGAAACATTTTTTTTCAAAGCTTTTCAAACACACAAGAAGAAAGCAAAAAAATAGGTCTAGCATGGATAATACAATGAAAAAGTGTGAACACCGACAACTGGAGTGAAATATGTGAACATGAATGTAATGTCGGTGGAAATACGTACTCCCCCAAGCTTAGGCTTTTGGCCTAGCTTGGTAATCACCATCCGCGGCCTGCATAATAGTCAGAGTGGTACCTCACAGAGGCTCTTGGTGCAACCTCCTCGGCTTGCCGAGAAGCCACAACCTCAGCGTTGTGCGCACGGGCCTCGTTCTCAAAAACATAATACATTCCTTTGCTGTGAAAATCAAAGAGAGCAGGTGCAGGCAAAAAGGTATGCACAACGGATTCTTTATTGAACCGCAAGTTATAAGTATAATCATTGATTTTGCCCTTAATGAACTTATGGCGCTTCATGGCCTCAAAGTCTAAGTACTGAGTGGGTAGGATAAGGTCATTAGGCCAAGGTGATACACCCAGCTCCTTTGCTAAACGTGAAGCATAAATCCCACCATAAAAATATCCACTACCAGTGTTGTGTTGCAGTCTGCGTGCAACAATTGCTCCAAGGTTATAACATTTAATACTGGTGAGAGCAGTTTGTATGAGGCTCAAGTCAGGAGCACAGAGTGTACTACAGTCTTGCTTGCCTACGATGCATTTGCCATTAAACAGTGCAAAGTATTGAATTGATGGGAAATGAATACTTTTTATTCTACCTTGTGTTACTCCTCTGTCCTCGCCATAACAAAGATTGATCAAGAATGACTCATACTTGGATCTTGGTGGCTCGTCCAGCTAACCCCAAAACGGAATTTTACACACACCACTAAACGCATCTAAAGGCATGGTAATTGGACGGTCATAAAGTTTAAACGAAACTCTAGACTCACGAGGATGGAATTTAAATTCTTTAGTAAACGATTCTGTGAGGCTGAGATGTTGGTTGCACTTATCTTCAATGTAGGGACCGAGCTCGGCATTGTGAATATATTGCTCAAATTCTTCTTTAATACCTGCACTCATCAAGAAATCGTCGCTCGGCCACATGCATGATTTGATAGCAGCATCCCGTACTGAACTTGCACTTGGTTCAACATAAGACCAACGAGTTGAGCCACTACTAGACGATGCCTCCAAGGACCTCCTCCTCGAAGAGCTCCTTCTAAAGAAGTTCATTTTCTTCGCGTACATTTTCTGAAAAATTTCTGGGACGTAAAATTTTGTTAACAAAACTTCACAAGATTTATAGCAACTACTCATAGGGAAGCATAGAGGCTATATTGAGTGTTCAAACTACTTAGAACTCAAAGAATTCAACATGCAAGCTCATCTACAGCAGCACCAAGAATAGCTAATTATTCAAAATATAAATATAATCCACTAAAGAAAAAACTAATTGGAGCAATGGAGGAGTCACATACCAAGTAGCAATCCCCCAAAACAGTTTCGAAAACGGAGCTTCGAGCAAAGAGAACGAAATCCGCGGCTTTGAGAGCAAGAACACGAGAGAGAGAGAGAGAGAGAGCAATGGTGATTTTTTTCTGGAGGTAGGTGATGACATGGGCTAAAGAGATAAGTGAGGGGGCCCACGTGGCGACCACAACCCACCAGGGCCCGCCTGGGGCTGCTGGCGTGCCCAGGTGGGTTGTGCCCACCTAGTGCACCCCCTCTGATGTTATTTGTACTAAAAATTCAGAAATATTTAGAAAAAAATTGTATTAAATTTTCAGGGCATTCTGAGAACTTTTATTTTTGGGTCATTTTTTTTATTGCACGGGAAATTCAGAAAACAGACAAAACAAGGCATTTTATTTTATTTAACTAAGAAAAACAGAAAACAAAAGTTGGGAGCAGAAGGTTGTGCTTACTAAATTCATCAACTTCATACCTCTTAAAAATGATCCATTAATAAGGTTGATCAAGTCTTATTAACAACCACCTTCGATTAACATGAAACCGAAGAACTTTCATAAAACACTAAGTTACCTCAACGGGGATATGCATGTCCCCAACAATAAGCATTTCATATTTATTTTTGACAGTAGGTAAAGGTAGTTGAAAACTTCCAATAGTGTGTGTCAGAGATTTTTCAATAACATTAATACCATTCACTTGGAATTGTTTCTTTGGAAACTGCACCATATGCTCATTACCGTTGATATGAAAGGTGACCTTGCTTTTATTGCAATCAATAACAGCCCCTGCAGTATTCTAAAAGGGTCTACCAAGGATAATCAACATATTGTCGTCCTCGGGCATCTCAAGTATAACAAAGTCAGTAAAGATAGTAACATTTGTAATGTTTGCTTGAACTACGTCGGTATTTCCCCAAAGAGGAAGGGATGATGCAGCACAGCAACGGTAGGTATTTCCCTCAGTGATGAGACCAAGGTTATCGAACCAGTAGGAGAACCACGCAACACCACGTAAACAGCTCCTGCACACAAAGAACAAATACTTGCAACCCGACGTGTTAAAGGGGTTGTCAATCCCTTTCGGGTAACGGTGCGAGAAATTGCCAAGTTGACGGGATAAAATTGTAGTAGATTGAAAGATGCAAATAAAAGCAAATAAAATTCAGCGAGGTATTTTTGGGTTTTTGGATTAATAGATCTGAAAATAAAAGTTGCAAAAAAATAAAAGAGCGAATAGCAAAATAGATCTTGACGGCAAATATATTAAAGAAGAGGCCCAGGGGTCGTAGTTTTCACTAGTGGCTTCTCTCGAAGAAAATAGCAAACAGTGGGTAAACAAATTACTGTTGGGCAATTGATAGAACTTCAAATAATCATGACGATATCCAGGCAATGATCATTATATAGGCATCACGTCCAAGATTAGTAGACCGACTCCTGCCTGCATCTACTACTATTACTCCACACATCGACCACTATCCAGCATGCATCTAGTGTATTAAGTTCAGGGGAAAACGGAGTAATGCAATAAGAACGATGACATGATGTAGACAAGATCTATTTATGTAGAAATAGACCCCATCTTGTTATCCTTAATAGCAACGATACATATGTGTCATTTCCCCTTCTGTCACTGGGATCAAGCACCGTAAGATCGAACCCATCACAAAGCACCTCTTCCCATTGCAAGATAAATAGATCAAGCTGGCCAAACAAAACCTAAATATCAGAGAAGAAATACGAGGCTATAAGCAATCATGCATATAAGAGATCAAAGAAGACTCAAATAACTTTCATGGATAAAAACATAGATCTGATCATAAACTCAAAGTTCATCGGATCCCAACAAACACACCACAAAAAGAGTTACATCAAATAGATCTCCAAGAGACCATTGTATTGAGAATCAAACGAGAGAGAGAAAGCCATCTAGCTACTAACTACGGACCCGTAGGTCTACAATGAACTACTCACGCATCATCGGAGAGGCACCAATGAGGATGATGAACCCCTCCGTGATGGTGTCTAGATTGGATCTGTGGTTTCTGGAATATGCGGCGGCTGGAATTGATTTTCGTCGACTCCCCTAGGGTTTCTGGAATATTGGGGTATTTATAGAGCAAAGAGGCGGTGCAGGAGGTCTCTGAGATGGGCACAACCCACCAGGGCGTGCTTGGGGGCCCAGGCGCGCCCCGGTGTCTTGTGCTCACCTCGGGCCCCCTCTTCAGTACTTATTTGGCCCACTAGATGTCTTCTGGTCAAAAAAAAATCTCGAAAAAGTTTCGCTGCGTTTGGACTCCGTTTGGTATTGATTTCCTGCGATGTAAAAAACAAGCAGAAAACAGCAACTGGCACTGGGCACTATGTCAATAGGTTAGTCCCAAAAAAAGATATAAAGTTGATATAAAATGATTGTAAAACATCCAAAAATGATATTATAACAGCATGGAACAATCAAAAATTATAGATACGTTGGAGACGTATCAATTTGCAACAACAGCCGGGCACATCCTCACAAATACCGATAGGTATGGCAGTTGATTTGTCAGCCATTTGCAAAGATATTTCAGTTGGTGTGAGTTTATTCAAATCAAGCCTTTTATATAAGGAGAAAGGCATAACACTAACACCAGCTCCTAAGTCACACAAAGCAGTTTTGACATAATTTCTTTTGATGGAGCAAGGTATAGTTGGTATTCCCGGATCTCCAAGTTTTTTAGGTACTCCATCCTTAAAAGAATAATTAGCAAGCATGGTGTAGATTTCAGCTTCCGGTATTTTTCTCTTATTAGTGATGATGTCTTTCATATATTTTGCATAAGGGGCCATCTTTAATATATTGGTTAAGCGAGTGTGCAAAAAGACTGGCCTAAGCATCTCAGCAAAGCGTTCAAATTCTTCATCATCTTTCTTCTTAGTTGATTTAGGTGGAAAGGGCATGGGATTTTGAACCCATGGTTTTCTTTCTCTTCCATGTTTTCTAGCAACAAAGTCTATTTTATCATATCTTTTATTTTTAGGTTGTGGGTTATCAAGATCAACAACTGGTTCTATTTCAACATCATCATCTGGTTGTTTATCATTATCTGGTTGAGTGTCTTCATGAACATCATCATTATATTTTTCATTATCACTAGGTTAATGTTCATTACCAGATTGATTTTTAGCATCAGAAATAGAGACATCATTATTATCAGGAGGTTTTTCTACTTCAGGTTCACTAGAGGCATGCAAAGTCCTATCATTTTTCTTTTTCTTCTTCTTTCTAGAATGACTAGGTGCATCGGTATTAATTCTTTGAGAGTCTTGTTCAATTCTTTTTGGATGTCCCTCAGGATAAAGTGGTTCCTGAGTCATTTTACCTCCTCTAGTTGCTACTCTAACAGCAAAGTCTTTTATATTATTATTCATTTCATCAAGCAACTCTCTTTGAGATTTAGCGACTTGTTCTAGTTGAGTTTGAACCATAGAAGCATGTTTTCCTACACCTCCTACATCATTAGTGATTCTGAATAACAAGTCACTCAAGCGGGCAATCATATTGGAGTTGTATTTCAATTGTTTCATAACATTTTCATTGAAGTGATCTTGTTTTCTAATGTAGTTGTCAAACTCATAAAGGCATTGACTAGGATGTTTATTGTAAGGGATATCACTTTCATCAAATTTCATTAAAGAATTTACCTCTACCACCTTTGGTGGTGGTGTGTCAAGCCCATATATTTCTTCAATAGGAGGTGAATTTTTAACATCCTCTACTTTAATACCTTTTTCTTTCATACTTTTCTTTGCCTCTTGCATATCTTCAGGACTGAGATATAAGATACCCCTCTTCTTCGGAGTGGGTTCAGGCGGTGGTTCAGGAAGAGTCCAATCATCCTAATTTTTCAATATATTATTCAATAATTTCTCAGCTTGTTCAATAGTTCGTTCCCTGAAAACACAACCAGAATCTAGGAAGTCCCTAGAAGCATCTGTTAGTCCATTATAGAAGATATCAAGTATTTCATTTTTCTTAAGAGGGTGATCAGGTAAAGCATTAAGCCATTTGAGAAGCCTCCCCCAAGCTTGTGGGATACTCTCTTCTTCAATTTGCATAAAGTTAAATATTTCCTGTAAGGCAGCTTGTTTCTTATGAGCAGGAAAATATTTTTCAGAGAACTAATAAATCATATCCTGGGGACTACGCACATAACCAGGAGCAAGAGTATTGTACCATATATTAGCATCACCCTTTAATGAGAACGGAAATAATTTGAGAATATAGTAGTAGCGAATCTTCTCATCGTGAGCAAATAGGGTGGCTATATCATTTAATTTAGTAAGGTGTGCCACAACAGTTTCAGTTTCATAGACATGGAAAAGATCAGATTCAACCAAAGTAATCAACTCTGGGTCGACTGAAAATTCATAATCCTTATCATCAACAAAGATAGGTGAAGTAGCAAACTTAGGATCATATTTTATTCTAGCATTCAAAGATTTTTCTTTCAGTTTGCATAGTAATTTCTTAAGATCATCTCTATCATTGCAAGCAAGAAAATCTCTAGCTGTCTCCTCATCCATAACATAATCTTCAGGTATCTTAGGCAATTCATATCTAGGAGAGCTAGGCCTAATAGGTGTTTCAAGTTTTTCAGTTTCAAGTACTTCATCAGTTTCAATAATTTCATCAGTTTCAGCATTTTTAATATCTTTAGCTCTAGCAATTTGTTCATCAAGAAATTTACCTAGTGGCATATAATCATCAAGCAAGGTACTAGCATCATCATGAGTAGCATTCATAGCAGAAGAAGTATCATCAATAACTTGTGATATATCAGAATTAATAGCATGTGGTGGTGTTGCAAGTCTACTCAAAATAGAAGGTGAATCAAGTGCGGAGTGTGATGGCAGTTCCTTACCTCCCCTCATCTTAGAGGGAAAAAAATTAGTCTTGGTATCCTTCAGATTCTTCATAGTGATAAATAGATAATAATCCCAAGTGACTCAACAAATATAGCTATGCTCCCCGGCAACAGCGCGAGAAAAAGGTCTTGATAACCCACAAGTATAGGGGATCACAACAGTTTTCGAGGATAGAGTATTCAACCCAAATTTATAGATTCGACACAAGGGGAGTCAAAGAATATTTGTAAGTATTAACAGCTGAGTTGTCAATTCAACCACACCTGGAGATTAATTATCTGCAGCAATATGATCAGTAGCATAGTAATATGATAGTTTTGATAGCAGTGATAATAGTAGAAGTAACGGTAACAATGATAGCAATGATTTTGTAGCAAGTATAACTATAACAGCAGCAGTAGTAACTTAGCAAGAACAATATGTGAAAAATCCGTAGGCATTGGATCGGTGAATTTGTTGGATGATATTCATCATATAACAATCATAACCTAGGGCGATACAACACTAGCTCCAGTTCATAAATATAATGTAAGCATGTATTCCGTAAATAGTCATACGTGCTTATGGAAAGAACTTGCATGACATCTTTTGTCCTACCCTCCCGTGGCAGCGGGGTCCATAAGGAAACTAAGGGATATTAAGGCCTCCTTTTAATAGAGAACCATAACAAAGCATTAACACATAGTGAATACATGAACTCCTCAAACTACGGTCATCACCGGAAAGTATCCCGAATATTGTCACTCCGGGGTTTACGGATCATAACATGTAATAGGTGACTATGACTTGCAAGATCGGATCTGGAACATAGATATAATGGTGATAACATAAACGGTTCAGATCTGAAATCATGGCACCCAGGCCGAAAGTGACAAGCATTAAGCATGGCAAAGTCATAACAACATCAATCTCAGAACATAATGGATACTAGGGATCAAGCCCTAACAAAACTAACTCAATTACATGATGAATCTCATCCAACTCCTCACCGACCAGCGAGCCTATGAAGGA
Organism: Thinopyrum elongatum; assembly: GCA_011799875.1. Classification (NCBI taxonomy): domain Eukaryota; kingdom Viridiplantae; phylum Streptophyta; class Magnoliopsida; order Poales; family Poaceae; genus Thinopyrum; species Thinopyrum elongatum. The sequence continues at coordinate 609,038,673 of CM022298.1, forward strand.
ATTACTCACTCCCGATGGGGAGCATCATGGAATTTGCGATGGAGAAGGATTGGTGATGACGAAGATCGAAGATCCCCCTCTCCGGAGCCCCAAACGGGCTCCAGATCTTGCTTCCCGACGAAGAACAGGAGGTGGTGGCGGCTCCGTATCGTGAAACGCGATAATTCTTTCTCCCTGATTTTTTCTCCAAAAATAGGATTTTATAGAGTCGGAGTCAGGGTCTTCGGGGCCACCAGGTGGGCACAACCCACCTGGGCGCGCCTGGAGGGGGGCGTGCCCTGGTGGGTTGTGCTGACCTAGGGCCCCCCTCCGATGGTTCTTGGCTCCAGTATTTTTCTTTTATTCCATAAAAATTCTCCAAAAAGTTTCGTTCCATTCCGAGAACTTTTATTTCTGCACAAAAACAACACCATGGTAGTTCTGCTGAAAACAGCGTCAGTCCGGGTTAGTTTCATTCAAATCATGCAAATTAGAGTCCAAAACAAGAGCAAAAGCGTTAGGAAAAGTAGATACGCCGGAAACGTATCACCCGCCTGTCGAGCGCGTGACGACAGGATGTTTGATTTCCAAGTGAAGAACATTCTACTACCTTGAAGACTTCAACAACGGCGTCCCGGAGGACGACAACGCTGGCGCGGCACGCCGCCTCCGCTAGTATTAGTTTTTTGGGTTTAATACTATATCTCGATCGTATGAATATAAAGTCATAGTGTGACTGAATGAAACATTATGTTTGAACAAAGTTGCATTTTTCTCTCTGAATGTACAGACTTATCAAATGATTTTTTTTAAACGTAAATGGTTTTTATATTTAAAACACTCATTGCAAACGTTTTAGATAGAACACCAGTATGCAAACCAGCAGCTTCCCCAGTAAGCCAAGGGAAAATGTGCCGAGCAGGATTTGTGCAGCTCTTCATCGCAAACGTTTTAGATAGAACACCTGTATGCAAAGTGAGAGCTATGGTCTTCCCCATTAAGCCAAGGGAAAATTTGTCGTGCAGGATTTGTGCATCTCTTCATCGCAAATAGTTCAGATTGTAGACAGTGTGCAAAGCGAGAGCTATGGTTCCTTAGCCGCTAAGCCAAGAGAAAATCTGACACGCAAGATTTGTACATCCCTTCAACGCAAACGATTTTCTCGGATGACCCGTGTGTAACCACGTATAGACAATTTGGTAAGATTTGCATTTGTCATATTGGGTATATTGCCATTTGTCAAACTGGAAAGATTGACATTTGTTGATCTAGTAACATTGCCCTTTGTCAACCTTGTAACACTGTCATTTGTCAAAATTTGCAGCTAAAAATCACTAGCACTATCTAATTTTTGCAACTAAAATTTAGTAAGCATAGATTTCATTCATAAATTAAGCAGTCGTTCTTTATACAAACAGTTCAACTCGACAGCTGAACCGACCAAACATTTTCCCAATTGTTGCCAACCACGTACTGAAATAGCTAGTTCAACTATATATACTAGCTAATTTTAAGTACGTTGTACAGTTCAACCACATCTATAGTAAGATGAACTGAACAAAATAGCCCCTAAATACTACTACTACGGAGGGGATTTGTACTACTTCCAACAGCCTCTCCTCTGTCGAGCGCGCTCAGTAAGAGGCAGAGGAGGAGGAGTCTACCGACGAGCTGGACAACTAGAATCCGGTGCATGTCGCTGCTGCACCTTTAGCGACGCTCACCTCGAACGCCCTCTGCCGCTCCAGAAGACCCCTCTCGAAGCGGCGGGACTCCTCGTAGATCTCCTCATTCCTCACCTCTGCGGTGGCGTGTGCTGCAGCCACGGCAGCAGTAAGACTCTTTGCGAGCTCGATGAGGCGCTCGTCCTCCTCCTCCCGCAGGAACTCGATGTAGCGCGCAAGGTCGCTGATGCACGTGTGGGGCTCCAGCTCCACCTCCCGCCTTCGGGCAGCGGTGGCGGAGTGGGTGATGACCCCGGCGGTCGACGGTGGGCTGGCGGCCACGGTGGCCGATGGTGGGGTGGTAGCCACGACCACCACCTCCCGCCTTCGGGCCGCGGTGGCAGAGCGGGTGATGGCCACGGTGGCCGATAGTGGGGTGGCGGCCATGACGGCCACCTCCCGCATTCGGGCCGCGGTGGCGGAGCGGGCGATGGCCCTAGCTTTCAACGGTGGTGTGGTGGCCACGGTGGCAGACGGTGGGGTGGCGGCAACGGTGGCCGGCAACAGCTACTGACGGGCAGCGGCGGCAGAGCGTGTGGTGGGTGTTGCCCGCACACCCAACAGGGATGCCACGCGCACTACACTACGCTGGAGACTGCGCCGCCGCCGCGGTGTAGCCTCGCAGCTGGAGCAATCCTCTGATGACAGTGGAGTGGCTGAGCAACGACGACGAACCGGTGCCGTTGGCGATTGTGGGAGAAGCAGACGAGATAAGCTACAGGGAGGGAGGGAGGGGAAAATGCGACGCAGGACTCGTCGGCCATGAGGGTTTATATAGCAGGCCGGTAAGCATTGAGATTTTGGGGGATTCCGCCGAGTCGGGCAGGAAGCTTGCGCGGCTATGCACGGGAACCTGCGCGGTTGTGCGGGAACGGGATCACTGACGATTCATTGGCGCCACTTCGAGCCATCGTTTGACCAAAAGAACGCCCCTGCGCGCTGCTCAAGCTTGCGCTTGAAGCCGTGTATGGCAGCAGGGTGAAAAGACGTGCGAGAGGAGGACGAAACTACACGTACACATACGGTTAATAAAAAAACATTTGCGATTTAATTACCTACTAACCCCGTCCTGGTTTATAAGTCCTCTTTGTATTTTTGTGCCAAATTTTGACTAGAGCTTTAACTAATAAAATACGAATGCATGTCGCCAAAGATTATATCGTTGGATTCGTATTTGAACATAGTTTCCAATTATATAATTTTTATAACATGCATTAACATTTTTCTAGTTAAATTTAAGGTCAAAATATGGCACAGAATATAAAGGGGACTAATAGACCAAGACGGAGGTAGTAGCACACGGCCGCTCTCTACGTGATACGTCTCCAACATATCTATAATTTTTTATTGTTCCATGTTGTTATATTATCATTCTTGGATGTTTTACAATGATTTTATAGCAACTTTATATCATTTTTTGGGACTAACCTATTGACATAATGCCCAGTGCCAGTTGTTGTTTTTTGCTTGTTTTTTACTTCGCAGAATATCCCTATCAAACGGAGTGCAAACGCAGCAAAACTTTTTGGAGATTTTTTTTGGATCAGAGGACAACTTGGGAGCCAAGGAAGCACCAGAGGGGAGGCCCGTGGGGCCCACGAGACACCAGGGCGCGCCAGAGGCCCGTGGCGCTCCCTGATGGGTTGTGGGGCCCATAGAGGTCCTCTCCATCGCCTCTCCACTCTATAAATACCCAAATATTCTAGAAACCCTAGGGGAGTGATCGAAACACAATTCTAGCCGCCGCAAGTTCTAGAACCACAAGATCCAATCTAGAGCCCTATTCCGGCACTCTGCCGAAGGGGAACACGATCACAGAGGGGTTCATCATCCTCATTGGTGCTCCTCCGAGGATGCGTGAGTATTTCACCATAGACCTATGGGTCCGTAGGCAGTACCTAGATGGCTTCTTCTCTCTTTTTGATTCTCAATACAATGTCCTCTTGGAGATCTATTTGATGTAATGACTTTTTGCGGTGTGTTCGTTGGGATCCGATGAAGTGCGAGTTTATGATCAGATCTATCTATGAATATTATTTGAGTTCTTTGATCTCTTTTATGCATGATTGTTATAGACTCGTATTTATTCTCTGATGAAGAGGTGCTTTGTGATGGGTTCGATCTTGCGGTGTCCTCACCCAGTGATAGAAGAGGTAGCGAGGCACGCATGTATCGTTGCTATTAAGGATAACAAGATGGGGTCTATTCCTACATGAATAGATCTTGTGTACATCATGTCATTGTTCTTATTGCATTACTCCGTTTTTCTGTGAACTTAATACACTAGATGCATGCTGGATAGCGATCGATGTGTGGAGTAATAGTAGTAGATGTAGGCAGGAGTCAGTCTACTAATCTTGGATGTGATGCCTATATACATGATCATTGCCTTGGATATCGTCATAATTATTTGCTCTTCTATCAATTTCCCAATAGTAATTTGTTTACCCACCGTATGCTATTTTCTCGAGAGAAGCCACTAGTGAAATCTACGGTCCCCGGGTCTATATTTTATCATATTGCTTTCAGATCTATTTTTTATCATATTATTTTCAGATCTATTATTTCAAAAACTCAAAAATACCTTGCTGCACTTTTTCTTTACTTATTTTATTTTGCGTTCTTGCTAGATCTATTTATCCAATCTCATACAATTTAATCTATGTTTTTACCGAGGAGGGATTGACAACCCCTCTTACACGTCGGGTTGCAAGTATTTGTTCTTTGTGTGCAGGTACCGTTTACATAGTGTTGCTTGGTTCTCCTACTAGATTGATAACCTTGGTTTCATAACGGAGGGAAGTACTTACCGTAGTTGTGCTGCATCATCCCTTCCTCTTTGGGGAAATACCGACGCAGTCTCAAGCCACGTCACTATGCAGCATCGCGAACGATTGTTCGACCATCGTGTGATGTGGAACGCGACGTAGTTTCACATCATGTCGTCGGCTCGCAACTGCCGACCGGCTTGTAGACGACCATTCCCTGCGTGTTCAACTGCTCTATGCGTGTGGTTTCTCGTGGTTGAGGCGGCCACGGCGCGCTCTACTCGCGTCCCGCCGCGCGCGCTCTGCTCTCGCGTCCCTCCATGCGCTCTGCTAGTGTTTGGGGCCGGCGCACGATCACGTACGTTGGTGCTGCCATTATGCATGCGGTTACCCGCTGCAAAAACTGCCATGCAGACGTGTCGAGAATCCAGGACGCCCGATCGCCATTTATTCCCGCGGATATTTACCTTCATCTCTTGTGCCACATGACACAATAAGCACACCCATGATGACACATACAGAGAGGACATCCTGTGATTCCAATGGCGCTCCCCGTGGCTCCAATGGCGTTCCCAGCGGCCGCCGACGACAACAGGGGGCAGTTCACCATGCATCACGTAGTAGACACCCACATGAGGGGGAAGGACCTCTCGGTGGTGTACACGAACGAGCCGGACTCGGTGGAGAGCTCCATCCAAACTATGGAGCAGTTGCTTGCTGAGGACAAGTACCAAGTGGTCGGCTTCGACCTCGAGTTCACCAACGGTCATGCTGGGCATGATCAGAAGGTTGTCATCGCCCAGTTGTGTGTGTGCCATGACGTACTCGTCTACCACTACCACCTGGCCACAAGGCCTTGCGAGCGTTTCGCTAGGTTTATCAACAGCCTCGACTACAGTTTTGCTACGGTGGACACCACCAACGATCAAAAGGGGCTCGAGGTTTCGGGCTTGGCCTGCCGGAATCTTGTGAACATCCGTGACCACTACAGGGTCTAGGGCGGCACCAAGAACAATTAGGACTCCCTGGTTAACCTCACCTCGGCCATCATCGACCCCTACTACATGAAGATGAAGGATGAGAGCAAGAAGGACAAGAATGCCTGGCACAGTGTCTGGGATCAGAGACTGGATGAAGAACACATCAAGTACATGGCCAAGTACGCGTACACAAGCTACAGATGTACAGGCGGATCGTTGACATGAGGAAGTGTCTTTGTCTTGCCCCAGACGAGGGATCGAGCGATAGAGCAGTGGCGGGAGCGTCACAAGAAGTAGATGACTAGATGATTGTTTCTCCTAGTTTAGAATGCATGCAATTGTTTATTGAGGTGTGTGCGAATGATTTGTATAGTCACTTATGTAATTGGATGTTTATTTTAGTTATATATATGTTGTTCTTCTGTAGAACGAGCAAATCACACGGCTTATTAGCAGCAATCGTCTATGTTATTATCGGTCTTCGCACACATTTCTGATTACGGACATGTTTGCCGCATATCACACACATCTTGTTCAGCTGAACTGTTTCTGTTATCTTGGCTCATCGCAAACAGTTCATCCGAGTGAACTGTATGCCCTCCATCGCACACACCTTGATCTGGCTGATCGTTTCTGTTGTGTTGCCTAATCACAGACAGTTCATCCCAGTGAACTGTATGCCGTATATCGCACACACCCTCTTTTGGCTGACCGTTTTTGTTGTTCTGGATCATCGCAAACAGTTCATATGGATTAACCGTATGCCACGCATCGCACACGCAACTCTGATCTGAATCGTTTTTGATGTATGCGCCATTGTAAACAGTTCATCTTGTTTTTGATGGTTTTCTTACACCACCGTTTGCGATTAATGCACCACACACAGTTTCGTTGAAGGGTATCTGATTGGACTATCGCGTTTGGACCATCCTGCAGTAGTGGTTGTCACCTTGAGCCACCGACTATCTACATGAAAGGTGGTCATCTACTGTTCCTCTCACTGTGCTGGTGGGTCCAACTTGTCAATGGGAGGAACGTTTTTCCGACTAATCTAATCCACGAGTATATAGTAAACCTGCTCTCCCGACCAACAGTGCACGCTGTCGTCGGAATGGGATCGCCGGAAGCAGCACAGTGAGAGGAACAGTAGATGACGGCTAGGGTTGTGCAGGAGGGAGTATTTTGAATGTGCAAACTGATGACAAACCCTGCCCATTCCACAATCATATGCATTAGATATTTTGAATGGGAAAAGTTTGTCAAAGTTTAATCATTGATGTTAGCAAGAACACATTCGTTTGATATTTTGGAATTGGAAAACCTTGTCAAATTTTGCTCATTGATGTTAGCCAGAAGACATGCATTTGATATTTTGGAATGGGACGTCCTTTGCCGTGAGCAGCGTCGATTGTTTTTTTCTTATTCGTGTGTTTAGTTCAGAAGTAAATATTGGCTTTGATGAGATGCATAATCATGAATGTTGATTTATGTATGGTATTTTAAGAGTTTGTTCTGAATGTTGTCTATGAAATGCCAGGCTTTGTGAGTTTGATTGCAAAGTTGAGCTTGGAATGTTGTGGCACGCGGCATCATGAGCTGTTCACCGTGCCTCCTGAGATTAATGCTTCGTATTGTTTTGCATGTTGATCTAATGCCAGTGATTTGACAACTAGTTCGGGTAGGCTAGAGGTGAAACCATATGATCTTCCGACCAACTCATCATCTTACCGTTTCATGCATAACCTATGTTATAAAATATAAATGTACGGAATGACTTAAATTCTCCGGCCTTGTAGTCGTAAGAGCATCTACCGCCTCCTTTTCTTTTTAGAAACTAGAGCATCTACAGCCGGATGATAACCCACAAGTATAGGGGATCGTTTGTAGCCTTTTTCGATAAATAAGAGTGTCGAACCCAACGAGGAGCTAAAGGTAGAACAAATATTCCCTCAAGTTCTATCGACCACCGATACAACTCTACGCACACTTAACGTTCGCTTTACCTAGAACAAGAATGAAACTATTTTGTAGGTGTGATGCTAGAACTACTTTGCAAGAATAAAACTACGAGTACTTTCCGACATAATAAAAGTTAGTTGTTTAGTAAAAGTTTTTGTCACACAAGAAAGTTATTTGTCCCTAGGATATCGATAACTAGACTAGTAATCATTATTGTAATTTTATATCAGGGAGACGCATGAGCTAACATAATTTCCGTACTTGGATCATGTGCACTTATGATTGGAACTCTAGCAAGCATCCACAACTACCAATGATCATTAAGGTAAAACTCAACCATAGCATTTAGTATCAAGTCCTCTTTACTCCCATACGCAACAACCCCCTTACTCGGGTGTAAGCTTCTGTCACTCTAGCCACCCACCATAAGCGAATCATGAACGTATTGCAACACCCTACAGCGGGGATCCCTCACGTTTGTGCAACATGGAGGGCACCATAGGACAGCACCAAAATAAAACATACAACTCAAACCAATCACGATCATCAATTAACCCATAGGACAAAACGGATCTACTCAAACATCATAGGATAGCCACATATCATTGGGAAATAATATATAGCGTTGAGCACCATGTTTAAGTAGAGATTATAGTGGCGAAAGAGGTGTTATACCACTGCATAGAGGGGGGGAGAGTTGGTGTTGACGGCGGCGAAGTTGTTGGTGTAGATCGTTGTCACGATGATTGCCCCGACGGCACTCCGGCGCCACCGGGAGAGAGGGGGAGAGAGCCCTCCTCCTTCTTCTTCTTCCATGGCCTCCCCCTAGATGGGAGGAGAGTTCCCCCTCTGGTCCATGGCCTCTATGGCGGCAGAGGGGCGAAAGCCCCTTCGAGATTGGATCTCTCCCTCCGTTCTCTTCTGTTTCACGTTCTTGTTTTCTGGCCGAAAACCGTTTCTTAAATATCCGGAGATCCGTAACTCCGATTGCATTGAGATTTTAACACGATTTTTTTGGATATTATCTTTCTTGCAGCGAAAGAAGGGGGTCAACTGACCTACGAGGCTCTCACTACCCACCACGGCGCGCCAGACCCCCTGGCGTGCCCTGGTGGTTAGTGGGCCCCTCGAGCGCCGTTTTGCGTTGATTCTTCTTCCATAAATTCACATGTATTCCAAAAAAAATCTCTGTAAAGTTTATTGCGTTTGGACTTCATTTGATATGGATATTTTGCAAAACAAAAAACATGCAACAAATAGGAACTGGCACTGGGCACTGGATCAATATGTTAGTCCCAAAAAATCATATAAATTGTTGCCAAAAGTATGTGAAAGTTGTATAATATTGGCATGGAACAATCAAAAATTATAGATACGACGAAGACGTATCAGCATCCCCAAGCTTAATTCCTACTCGTCCTCGAGTAGGTAAATGTTAAAAAAGATAATTTTTGATGTGTAATGCTACCTAACATAATCTTGATCATATATCTAGTCATGGCATGAATATTAAGACATAAGTGATTCAAAGCAATAGTCTATAATTTGACATAAAGACATTAATACTCAGGCATCCCAACAAACAATCGTGTCTTTCAAAATATGAACGCTAAAGAATGTTATCCCTACAAAATCATATAGTCTTGTCATGCTCCATATTCTTTCAAAATATGAACGCTAAAGAATGTTATCCCTAAAATTGATTCGTACTTTTTAACGCGCTTCAGCTTTTTCAACCCCCACGCAATACATGAGTGCAAGCCATGAATATAGCACTATGGGTAGAATAGAGTATAATGATATGGGTAAATATAAAGAAGACAAAAAATTAAGAAAGTCTCACATCGACGCGGTTAATCAACATGCTATGGAGATGCCCATCAATTGATGTCAATGCGAGGAGTAGGGATTGCCATGCAACGGATGCACTAAAAGCTATAAGTGTATGAAAGCTCAATATGAAAACTAAGTGAGTGTGCATCCAACTTGCTTGCTCATGAAGACCTCGGGCATTTGAGGAAGTCCATCACCGGAATATACAAGCCAAGTTCTATAATGAAAAATTCCCACTAGTATATGAAAGTGACTACATAGGAGACTCTCTACATGGAAAACATGGTGCTACTCTGAAGCACAAGTGTAGAATTAGCATGCCCCTTCTCTCTTTTTCTCTTTTTTTTTCTTTTTGATTTTTTCTTTTCTTTTTTTCCTTTTTTCTTTTTTTTTCTTTTTTCAGGAGTCTCATCCCGACTTGTGGGGGAATCATAGTCTCCATTGTCCTTTCCTCACTGGGACATGCTCTAATAATGAATAATGATGATCATCACACTTCTATTTACTTACAACTCAATACCTAGAACAAAGTATGACTCTATATGAATGCATCTGGCGGTGTATCAGGATATGCAATGATCTAGCGTAGCAAAGATATCAGAAAAGAGACAAGCCATGAAAATATCATGCTAGCTATCTTACGATCATGCAATCTAATCATCCTAAAGGCAAATCTTGGCACATTATTTTTATAATAAAATGGATGTGTACAAGAGGATAATTATTATTTTTTTGAAAAGTTTCTGTAATTAAGATTCACAAAGTTTCCATGGGCATGAACAAAGTTCAAGGCCAGCTCCCACTTTAACAATGCTCGTCTCTCTCATTTTCACTTTTCTTTTTGAAAAAGTTTTAGGTTCCCCTTTATATTTGTTGTTTTTAAACTTTATAAAAGCACACAATAGAATAAAAAGACTCTCTAAAACTTCCGGGTTGTCTCCCTGACGGCGCTTTTTTTAAAGCCATCAAGCTAGGCATAAAGTACTCAAGTAATGGATCCACCCAGATACCAAGGTATATCAAAGCCAATTTTAATTAACAATGACTAGGACAATGCCCGTGCATTGCAACAGTGACACATTTATTCTCCCAATTCTCAACTTTATCTAGTGAACTTTTATATCCTCAACAAGCCCTTCTTTCTTTCAGATCAACCTACTCTACCATTTTAGTGATACTTTGAGGTACCTTCGAAACCCCAGGGTTTAAGCTTGCAATAATCACGTATTGCAAACCTATAAAGTAGGTATTGCACTTCCATTTGGACCAGATTGCATTGGAGTTTTGGAAAAGGTACTGAGAAAGATCCAACTTAACATACTCACCATCCTAGTTGGTTGCCAAAGCGTGGACAAACCAAACCAAGACAGATAACCAATTTGAAGGCTAATAAGGTTTAAACGGTGTTCAATTAGATGACTAATTATTCACATATGATTATATATAGTAGTTCATGAATTTGATTTGGCTCAAATTGAGTTGTTGCGAGGCATAACTCATGCGCATCAGTGGCGAAGCTACGGGTAATTTGTGATGTCAAGCGACATCACAAAAATATGCTTAGCTAGCTAATCTTAGCTACGTTTACTGTATATGTTTACATAAACGTACATTTTTGAGCTATCGACATCATTGGCTTCTATCGCTAGCGCTGCCACTTATGCACGTAGGACAAGTTGCTAAGCATATTTGGTATACATAGGTGAAGTTGCTGAGATTACATCGATAGAACTTTTGGAAGTGTCACTGAACACAAATCTAAACAATGCATCATAGTCGATGTCAAGTTCCTCCGCCGAGAAATCCGAAGAGACGGAGGATGATGAAGCCTTGCACTTGTTCTATTTAGACAATAACGATGTTTTCTGAAATGGGAAATATATCAAATATGAATTGCTATTTTAAAGAAATGTCTTACTAATTTTTACGGCTTGTACAATCTGTTTTCATATGGCCTAGTAGCTAAATGTTATTTGCTTGCCATTATACCAACAGTTAAAGCAGATCTAAGCCTCCTCCATGGATAAGGTTTCATTTGGAGGTACCATCTTTATTAAAACTTTGGCAAAACAATGTCTATGTTCAAAGGACCATGCAACCCCTTTGCATCTAAATAAATTTAGACTCGGCATCATGAAAGAAACTAAGATAACTTGGGATATTAATGTGTTGCCAAGAGTAGAACCATAATAGTGTACTGTCTCCAAGGAAAGAATAGGAAAAGAGCTAAAATTAAAACAAATAAATAAATAGCTGAGTGGTTGAGTATTATGGCAATTCACTTTTCAACTGGGCAGCCATAGCTAACATAATAAACCAGCAACCAATTCGCCATTTTTAATGGAAGCCATGGAAAAAAGCAGAGAATTGAGAACTAAATCTAAAACAGAAATTATCTCTCTAAAAATAGTCATTGAAGGGGAAAGAGGACCACTGTCCTCTATCCTTGTCCTCAATGCAGCGAGTATCGTGGTTGCTTCGATGGTGTTTTACAGCATAAGAAAACCAGATGTGCAGTTAGTTGTTCATATAAGAGGAAAACTCTCAATTAATTTCAAGTGATATTGGGATGTGCACACAAGGTAAAGAAAAAAAATGATTTCTACAGATTCATCTACTTGTGCATGACTACTAAAATCAATGTCTTCTTCGGTATTATATGATCCCAAACTCTCTCAGGAGACTTAGTATAGTCTCAGTGTCATCAACAAATTTAAGCATTCTGATCAGGTTACGAACCTAGACCAACACAACAACATGAAATCAATATAATAAAAGATTAAATTAACGGAGATAAATAAGGCAAAGAAAAATAAAGGATGACCAATCTCGGGAAAAGAAGATGATATAAATCAACACCCAATTATACTGAAACGAAAAAATCTTTTTCTTTTAAGAAAAACAGTGAAAATAACCTGTACGACTGTACCAATAAGAGCATTTCCTTGGTATATCCTCGTAAAATAGAAAGGGTGAAACACTGAGATGTAAGGGATGTACTCATCTTCACCGTATATCATAGAAGATCTAGCAATATATAAGTAGTTCAAATACTAAAGGATGTGTATACAATTCTAACACATATATTATCCAGAAAAATACACGCTTGGAAGTTTAAGGAGAAAAGAAACAGAAAACCAATGAGCAGAACGGTAAAAAACAAATGTACAGGAAGGAAACAACACTATGTTAGTAAGATAGGAACGGCTTGCCACACAATTCCATGTGCTCTTGCTCTGGTTTGTGTATGTTTGCCTTGAATAGAGACCTCTTTGATTAATTTTCAATCCGGAAACTAATACAAGGGTTACCTATCTTTGATTAATTTGTGTTGCCAATTAATATACTTTCTCCGGTCCATGCAGTTGAACATTAATTTGATTGATAAACTTTCTCTGATCCATCACATACAAATAATTTGTTTCAACTTCTAGTAATCTTGCAAGCTACAAAATCTGCAACTATAAAGAACCAGCTCCAGTTTACTTGCAAAAACAGATTAATGAACAACATAGCATAGTGTTCGACTATTTGTCAGCCTGTACTTAACAAGCATCATCTGCATACTAATTGGTCCTGCTAGGTCAAAATTACCTGGATGCAACATCCTTCAAAGAATCATCCGGTTATATTGCCGATTGCCCCTGAATTTGAGAGAAAACTTATGCTTAGATAACACCCAGAAAGGTAGTTAAAAACAACTATGTAACAAGCAAGCACATCATTTAATTGTAAAGAAGCATGTAAACATATTTTCAAGAAAAACATTGGTGGTGCTGAGCACAATTAATCCAGCCGCTAATACTGCATCCAACATGCCTCAATTTCTAGGACCTCCAAATAGATGAACGAACAAAGTAATAGAGCTTTTCCGTTTCCAAACAGATGGATGGGAAAAGTATGGCTCACTAGGATGATGAGGATAGCACAGACGCCGCTGCCCCGCCAAGTCTAGGTGAGCAGGTCGCACGCCAAGTTCCTGAAGGATGACCCCGTGGCCGCTACGCCGTGCAGGACGCTTCCTTGACGCGTCGCAGCAGCGGATCTCCACTGGCGTCGGGCGAGCAGATGCAGTCCATGAAGTTGCGGAATACCCCAGGTAGGGCGTCCTTGCCATAGACCTCGACCGCGCAGACTTCGAAAAAAGGAAGCATGGACCTGCACAAATCTTTACGACATCAATGACATCATCCTTCAGTCAACTCACAACAACCATAATGAAACCATTCTGATCATACTCAGTTTCAAATTGAACATAATAATATCCATGAACAAAGCTTATTTCTAACACACAGATTATAGTAGTGCCTCACAAAAGATTTGTACAAATACAAGGGTCGCCTATCTTTGATTAATTTGTTTTGCCAGTTGATATGCTTTCTCTGGTCCATGGAGTTGAACATTACTTTGATTGATATACTTTCGCTGATCCGTCACATACATATAATTTGTTTGAACTTCGAGTAATCTTGCAAGCTATAAAATCTGCAACTATAAAGAACCAGCTCTAGTTTACTTGCAAAAACAGATTAATGAACAGCATAGCATGGCGTTCGAGTATTTGTCGGCTTGTACATTAACAAGGCATCATCTGCATACTAATTGGTCCTTCTAGGTCCAAATTACCTAGATGCAACAGCCTTCAAAGTATCATCCATTGATATTGCCAATCGTCCCTGAATTTGAGGGAAATCCTATGCTTAGATCGCACCCAGAAAGGTAGCTAAAAACAACTATGTAACAAGCAAGCACATCATTTAACTGTACAGAAGCATGTAAAACACATTTTCAAGAAAAACATTGGTGGTACTCAGCACAGTTAATCCAGCCGCTAATACTGCATCCAACATGCCTCAATTTCTAGGACCTCCAGATAGATGAACGAACAAAGTAATAAAGCTTTTCCATTTCCAAATGGACGGATCGGAAAAGGAAAGTATGGCTCACCAGGATGACAAGGATAGCACAGACGACGTTGCCCTGCCTAGGTCCAGGTGCCGAGTTCCTGAAGGACAATCCTGCGGCCGTTGCGCCGTGTTACAGGACGCTTCCTTGAGGTGTTGCAGCAGTGGATCTCCACTGGCGTTGGGCGAGCAGACGTAGTCCACGAAGTTGCGGAACACCCCAGGGAGGGTATCCTTGCTAGAAACCTCGACCGCGCAATACATTGGAAAACGGAAGTATGGACCTGCACAAATCTTTACGGGTCAACAATGGCATAGTCCTTCAGTCACAAGTCACAATAACCATAATGAAACCATTCTGATCATACTCAGTTTTAAATTGGGCATAATAATATACATGAACGAAGCTTATTTCTAACACACAGATTATGGTTGTGCCTCGCAGAAGTTTGTTTCTAAAAAAATTCCCTCAAAAGCTATTTTGACAATGCCAGGCCTACTTTTGACAACAATTGGTAGGGGGCTAAAAAATTGATGCCAAACATAATATACCGAGATGTTTCAATGAGAAGGAACTCACCGTCCTGTGACGAACAGTGCAGAAGCAATCTCACCGAAGTTCTGGAAGAACTCAAAAATTCGATGTGATGGAGGATTTTCTCGAGGAGCTGCTCCCGGGTTCCCTTTGTTGGTGCAGTGCTCTAATGGCTGGAATCGATGAGAGACGGCCCAAGTCGAGGACTGGACGATGGCGGAGCTCCGACTCCGGCGATTGGAACGTCGTGGTAGACACCAGAGGCGAACCAAAGGATAGCGATGGGGAACCCTAGGCGTCGTGCTTGAACGATTCACCAGGGTAGACGGCCTGGAACCTGCGGCGACAATCCTCTATGTTGTAGTCGAATTTGTCCCCATCCACCTCCACCACCGCCGCCGCCACCTCCACCTCCACCTCCAGCTCCGTCCCCTTCTCTGTACGCTGCCGGCTCATCCGGCCTACGACTTGCCGCCAGAGCCATGGATTTGAGCACCCATAGAAACGATGGCATGGAGCGCGTGAAGGGGAAGGGTGCGGCTGTGCGAGGCCCCGACGAGAATCCTTGGGCGGCGCGGCCATTGGGGAGCGGTGACGCAGCAGGGGAGGTCGCATCGGGGGCTCTCATTGTGAGCAAGCGGCAAAGGACGGGAGCGGAGAATCTGGCCGGAGGGGAGTGAGACGCGGACCGTGGGGAGCTCGGAGGCGCGCTGCGCGGCGCCGGAGGTCGCCGGAAGCGACCGGCGTGGGTGGTGGCGGCGGCGGCAATGACTTCGTGGGACTTCGCGAGAGGCAGAGGAGGCGAGCCCGTGCTCCTCCTGTGGTTGTGTTTTTTTTTTTCTTTACAAATCAGCTCGGACCGCGGGTTGAGTAGTCCAAACGACAGGGTGTTTTATGCAAAAATGAAGCGTTTTTCTCAGATTCACTTAACAAGGGACTGCGGGTTCAATTATTAAAAATCACAGGGGCCTTTTTGTAAAAGTGTCGCCACGGTGAACCTTGTCACCAGACAATGCCCGTGCGTTGCAGCAGTGACACATTTATTCTCCCAATTCTCAACTTTATCTACTCGCTCTGTTCACTTTTATAAGGCGTTTAAACAATTCAGACAACACACAAAATAGTACAATGTCAGCTGTCCAAAACGTCTTATAAAAGAGAACGGAGGGAGTAGCGAACTTTTATATCCTCAACAAGCCCTTCTTTCTTTCAGATCAACCTACTCTACCATTTTAGTGATACTTTGAGGTACCTTCGAAACCCCAGGGTTTAAGCTTGCAATAATCACGTATTGCAAACCTATAAAGTAGGTATTGCACTTCCATTTGGACCAGATTGCATCTGAGTTTTGGAAAAGGTACCGAGAAAGATCCAACTTAACATACTCACCATCCTAGTTGGTTGCCAAAGCGTGGGCAAACCAAACCAAGACAGATAACCAATTTGAAGGCTAATAAGGTTTAAACGATGTTCAATTAGATGACTAATTATTCACATATGATTATATATAGTAGTTCATGAATTTGATTTGGCTCAAATTGAGTTGTTGCGAGGCATAACTCATGCGCATCAGTGGTGAAGCTACGGGTATTTTGTGATGTCAAGCGACATCACCAAAATATGCTTAGCTAGCTAATCTTAGCTACGTTCAACTGTATATGTTTACATAAACGTACATTTTTGAGCTATCGACATCATTGGCTTCTATCGCTAGCGCTGCCACTTATGCACGTAGGACAAGTTGCTAAGCATATTTGGTATACATAGGTGAAGTTGCTGAGATTACATCGATAGAACTTTTGGAAGTGTCACTGAACACAAATCTAAACAATGCATCACAAATCTAAACAATGCATCATAGTCGATGTCAAGTTCCTCCGCCGAGAAATCCGAAGAGCCGGAGGATGATGAAACCTTGCACTTGTTCTATTTAGACAATAACGATGTTTTCTGAAATGGGAAATATATCAAATATGAATTGCTATTTTCAAGAAATGTCTTACTAATGTTTACAGCTTGTACAATCTGTTTTCATATGGCCTAGTAGCTAAATGTTATTTGCTTGCCATTATACCAACAGTTAAAGCAGATCTAAGCCTCCTCCATGGATAAGGTTTCATTTGGAGGTACCATCTTTATTAAAACTTTGGCAAAACAATGTCTATGTTCAAAGGACCATGCAACCCCTTTGCATCTAAATAAATTTAGACTCGGCATCATGAAAGAAACTAAGATAACTTGGGATATTAATGTGTTGCCAAGAGTAGAACCATAATAGTGTACTGTCTCCAAGGAAAGAATAGGAAAAGAGCTAAAATTAAAACAAATAAATAAATAGCTGAGTGGTTGAGTATTATGGCAATTCACTTTTCAACTGGGCAGCCATAGCTAACATAATAAACCAGCAACCAATTCGCCATTTTTAATGGGAGCCGTGGAAAAAAACAGAGAACTGAGAACTAAATCTAAAACAAAAATTATCTCTTTAAAAATAGCCATTGAAGGGGAAAGAGAACCATTGTCCGCTATCCTTGTCCTCAATCCAGCGAGTATCGTGGTTGCTTCGATGGTGTTTTACAGCATAAGAAAACCAGATGTGCAGTTACTTGTTCATATAAGAGGAAAACTCTCAATTAATTTCAAGTGATATTGGGATGTGCACACAAGGTAAAGGAAAAAAATGATTTCTACAGATTCATCTACTTGTGCATGACTACTAAAATCAATGTCTTTTTCGGTATTATATGATCCCGAACTCTCTCAGGAGACTTAGTATAGTCTCAGTATCATCAACAAATTTAAGCATTCTGATCAGGTTATGAACCTAGACCAACACAACAACATGAAATCAATATAATAAAAGATTAAATTAACAGAGATAAATAAGGCAAAGAAAAACAAAGGATGACCAATCTCGTGAAAAGAAGATGATATAAATCAACACCCAATTATACTGAAACGAAAAAATCTTTTTCTTTTAAGAAAAACAGTGAAAATAACCTGTACGGTTGTACCAATAAGAGCATTTCCTTGGTATATCCTCGTAAAATAGAAAGGGTGAAACACTGAGATGTAAGGGATGTACTCATCTTCACCGTAGATCATAGAAGATCTAGCAATATATAAGTAGTTCAAATACTAAAGGATGTGTATACAATTCTAACACATATATTATCCAGAAAAATACACGCTTGGAAGTTTAAGGAGAAAGAAACAGAAAACCAATGAGCAGAACGGAAAAAACATATGTACAGGAAGGAAACAACACTATGTTACTAAGATAGGAACGGCTTGCTACACAATTCCACGTGCTCTTGCTCTGGTTTGTGTATGTTTGCCTTGAATAGAGACCTCTTTGATTAATTTTCAATCCGGAAACTAATACAAGGGTTACCTATCTTTGATTAATTTTTTTTGCCAATTAATATACTTTCTCCGGTCCATGCAGTTGAACATTAATTTAATTGATAAACTTTCTCTGATCCATCACATACAGATAATTTGTTTCAACTTCTAGAAATCTTGCAAGCTACAAAATCTGCAACTATAAAGAACCAGCTCCAGTTTACTTGCAAAAACAGATTAATGAACAACATAGCATGGTGTTTGACTATTTGTTAGCTTGTACTTAACAAGCATCATCTGCATATTAATTGGTCCTGCTAGGTCAAAATTACCTGGATGCAACAGCCTTCAAAGAATCATCTGTTGATATTGCCGATCGCCCCTGAATTTGAGAGAAAACTTATGCTTAGATAACACCCAGAAAGGTAGTTAAAAACAACTATGTAACAAGCAAGCACATCATTTAACTGTAAAGAAGCATGTAAACATATTTTCAAGAAAAACATTGGTGGTGCTGAGCACAATTAATCCAACCGCTAATACTGCATCCAACATGCCTCAATTTCTAGGACCTCCAGATAGATGAACGAACAACGTAATACAGCTTTTCCATTTCCAAATAGATGGATGGGAAAAGTATGGATCACCAGGATGACGAGGATAGCACAGACGCCGCTGCCCCGCCAAGTCTAGGTGAGCAGGTCGCACGCCAAGTTCCTGAAGGATGACCCCGCGGCTGCTACGCCGTGCAGGATGCTTCCTTGACGCGTCGCAACAGCGGATCTCCACTGGCGTCGGGCGAGCAGATGCAGTCCATGAAGTTGCAGAATACCCCAGGGAGGGCGTCCTTGCAATAGACCTCGACCGCGCAGACTTCGAAAAAAGGAAGCTTGGACCTGCACAAATCTTTACGACATCAATGACATCGTCCTTCAGTCAACTCACAACAACCATAATGAAACCATTCTGATCATACTCAGTTTCAAATTGAACATAATAATATCCATGAACAAAGCTTATTTCTAACACACAGATTATAGTAGTGCCTCACAAAAGATTTGTACAAATACAAGGGTCGCCTATCTTTGATTAATTTGTTTTGCCAGTTGATATGCTTTCTCTGGTCCATGGAGTTGAACATTACTTTGATTGATATACTTTCGCTGATCCATCACATACATATAATTTGTTTCAACTTCTAGTAATCTTGCAAGCTAAAAATCTGCAACTATAAAGAACCAGCTCCAGTTTACTTGCAAAAACAGATTAATGAACAGCATAGCATGGTGTTCGAGTATTTGTCGGCTTGTACATTAACAAGGCATCATCTACATACTAATTGGTCCTTCTAGGTCCAAATTACCTAGATGCAACAGCCTTCAAAGTATCATCCGTTGATATTGCCGATCGTCTCTGAATTTGAGGGAAATCTTATGCTTAGATCACACCCAGAAAGGTAGCTAAAAACAACTATGTAACAAGCAAGCACATCATTTAACTGTACAGAAGCATGTAAAACACATTTTCAAGAAAAACATTGGTGGTACTGAGCACAGTTAATCCAGCCGCTAATACTGCATCCAACATGCCTCAATTTCTAGGACCTCCAGATAGATGAACGAACAAAGTAATAAAGCTTTTCCATTTCCAAACGGACGGATCGGAAAAGGAAAGTATGGCTCACCAGGATGACAAGGATAGCACAGACGACGTTGCCCTGCCTAGGTCCAGGTGCCGAGTTCCTGAAGGACAATCCTGCGGCCGTTCGCCGTGTTGCAGGACGCTTCCTTGAGGTGTTGCAGCAGCGGATCTCCACTAGCGTTGGGCGAGCAGACGCAGTCCACGAAGTTGCAGAACACCCCAGGGAGGGTATCCTTGCTAGAGACCTCGACTGCGCAATACATTGGAAAAAGGATGTATGGACCTGCACAAATCTTTACGGGGCAACAATGGCATAGTCCTTCAGTCACAAGTCACAATAACCATAATGAAACCATTCTGATCATACTCAGTTTTAAATTGGCATAATAATATACATGAACAAAGCTTATTTTTAACACACAGATTATGGTTGTGCCTCGCAGAAGTTTGTTTCTAAAAAAATTCCCTCAAAAGCTATTTTGACAATGCCAGGCCTACTTTTGACAACAATTGGTAGGGTGCTAAAAAATTGATGCCAAACATAATATACCGAGATGTTTCAATGAGAAGGAACTCACCGTCCTGTGACGAACAGTGCAGAAGCAATCTCACCGAAGTTCTGGAAGAACTCAAAAATTCGATGTGATGGAGGATTTTCGCAAGGAGCTGCTCCCGGGTTCCCTTTGTTGGTGCAGTGCTCTAATGGCTGGAGTCGATGAGAGACGGCCCCAAGTCGAGGACTGGACGATGGCGGAGCTCCGACTCCGGCGATTGGAACGTCGTGGTAGACAGCAGAGGCGAACCAAAGGATAGCGATGGGGAACCCTAGGCGTCGTGCTTGAACGATTCACCAGGGTAGACGGCCTAGAACCTGCGGCGACAATCCTCTATGTTGTAGTCGAATTTGTCCCCATCCACCTCCACCGCCGCCGCCGCCACCTCCACCTCCACCTCCACCTCCGTCCCCTTCTCTGTATGCTGCCGGCTCATCCGGCCTACGACTTGCGCCAGAGCCATGGATTTGAGCACCCATAGAAACGATGGCATGGGGGCGCGTGAAGGGGAAGTGTGTGGCTGCGAGAGGCCCCGGCGAGAATCCTTGGGCGGCACGGCCATTGGGGAGCGGTGACGCAGCAGGGGAGGTCGCATCGGGGGCTCTCGTTGCGAGCAAGCGGCAGAGGACGGGAGCGGAGAATCTGGCCGGGGGGGAGGGAGGCGCGGACCGTGGAGAGCTCGGGGGCACGCTGCGCGGCGCCGGAGGTCGCCGGAAGCGGCCGGCGTGGGTGGTGGAGACGGCGGCGATGACTTCGTGGGACTTCGCGAGAGGCAAAGGAGGCGAGCCCGTGCTCCTCCTGTGGTCGTGTTTATTTTTCTTTACAAATCAGCTCGGACCGCGGGTTGAGTAGTCCAAACGACAGGGTGTTTTATGCAAAAATGAAGCGTTTTTCTCAGATTCACTTAACAAGGGACTGCGGGTTCAATTATTAAAAATCACAGGGGCCTTTTTGTAAAAGTGTCGCGGCGGTGAACCCAACGGAATCAATCTCTGCTTTATTATTACTATTAGATGCCCGTGCGTTGCACCGGGCGATAGAAGTGGCAGAACCTACTTCACTGGTCATTTTTGCCATTTTTTATACCTAATATTAATAAATGTTGAATGTGGAAATTTCCTTATTTTTAATAAAACTTAATGTTTTCATTAAAAATCTAACACCTTTTGAAGAATAGTTAACATTTTTATAAAAATTGGAACATTTCTCTATAAAATAACATTTCATAACGGTTGTTAATATTTTTAAACTATTTTATGTTTAACTTTTTAGGCATTTCTGTTTGGTAATTTTTACAAATAGTTGGTTGTTTGTGATGTTATTTGTGAAGATAAAATAATAACAACACTACAACCGCTAGTAAAAGCAATATTATTCAACATGATATTTTCAGCCAACACATAGGAGCACCATCAACCACATCATACTGTTAAAGAGCATATGTCTAAAATTTTATGAAAGCTAAAACCGAAAGTCATTTACAGCCAACAATGTGTAATAGACCCTACTGGTCTACATCCAATGAATTATGAAGCACCCTTTCTTTTGCTACATATCTAAAACTACCATAGGGATGCCAGCCAACAGAGAAGCTTCTTTCAGAAATAGCACGGACGTCTTGTTTTGAGAAAATGGAACTTAGCACCAGTAAGTAAATGAATCGTGAAAGAATAATAAAGTTTCAAGATTAATTGATACAATTTAACATACCATTTTTACTTTGGATTTTCCTAATACAATTGATGAATTCCAGTACACCAGCAGGCATGTTATCTTCACATTCATTGTCCTTGAATGTTAGCACTTGGTCCAAGATTAGTTTTCTTACTTCATTTTCATCCTATACATTAAGAAAAATTGCAAAAGAATGACATCAACATCAGTTGTGTAATTATAAAATTAATGATCTATATGGTCGCGACATTTACCTTTAAAAATGACGAATGTGATCTTTCGTCTTCCCATGTGGACATGAAGAGGGGGAACAAGATAACCAGACAATTCCCTTATATATAATAATTATTTCGGTAATGTACTTACATCATCATTTACCCACTCTTTTTCATCTAGCAGGCACATCAATTGATTTTGTAAGACAGAACTTCCATCTATCTTAAGCAACAATTGTTTTCTCAAAGATGATTGTATTGCTATATGAGCACGTAGATCATGGTCGATCAATGTATAGTCTGCAAAAAATCAAATAATTTAAGAATATATTGAATACAAAAAATCAAATACCTTGTGGGAGATAATCATATGTCTCATTCAACTTTGATCTCTTTATGTGAATCTGGTTCCTTAACATCATCTAATGAAAAAACAGGATATGATGCCAAGCTAGATGGGGATGGAGGTGATGGCAATGGATCATGATGTATTTGATTATCGGATTCCGGCACAATCGATTCACAACACTCAAAAATTGGAGTAGCTGTTGACATAGTTAGTGACATAGGTGATGGCTCTAGAACACCTGATTCAAATTTCTTTTTTCTTTTTTTTAAGGCCGGTTATCAAAATCCTCTGCAATGTTCAGTTCAATGTTGTCATCTATTTTCTGCAGTCACAATAAAAATAAAAGGTAAACCTCCAACCGTTAGAAGCACTATCGCATGAATCAATTGAAACAAATGTAGTACATCATAGCCAGTTTACAGTTGAGGTAGTACATCATAGTCAGTTTACAGTTGAGATGTTACTGCATAAAGTAAATTGATCCAAGATCAGAAAACCATGATATGCATCATGTGACAGTAGCATTGTTTAAAGGAGACAAAAACATTGCAATCCAGTATGTAGAAGCAAAAGCATAGAGATAAAAACTACCAATACATATGTTTTGAAAGTGAGCCACTAATAAGATGACAAAGTTAGGATGCTTGTAGTACAATACATATGCGCATGTTAACAAATTCTAGAATGAGAAAGTAAGTCATATCAGTAAATGTGGTCTGCCACACAGCATAAAGGAACTCAGCTGATTAAGTACCTATATATGTGCATGTTTAAAAAATTCTAGGCTGCAAACCCAAAGAAAAAGAAAACAGGAAAGACCAAGACACACAATCGATCCATTACATGAAAAGTAATCTGATCTTTATAACATTTTATCTATCCTACATCTTGTGAGACCCGCGGACTCAGTGCAGAACCTAAAGAAAAATCCTTCATTTACTTTCTCAAATATAATTGCATTTTTCTGGTTGTCAAAATACGGTGAGCAGCAACTTTCTAGTCAACATGATGCCCTCTTGAAAATAACTGAGACCCGTCCATCACTTATTTGTGAACTACTTTTCAGTGTCTTATTAAACCTCCAACCGTCAGAAGCACTATCATGATACAGTGAACTACTAAAAACTTCATGAAGCACATTAGAAATAAATTAATAGTACAGACTACTTTTAAATTGGGTTACTTGTAGTGTGTGTGCTAATCAAATACAAATTTAAGATGATATGCTGCAATACTGTGTTATGGTCGCCCATGTACCGAACTACTAAACACTCTACTACTTGTTTTGAGCAGCAAGACAGAATTATACAAATACTCTTCAAATTAAACAGAGTCCATTGAACATCACTAAAATCTTTCTATAAAATGTTCTAAAGAAAATCAACTAACATACATAATAGAAAATACAGGAATGAACACACACGCTAGCTTGTTTTTAAACAAACATATTCAGTACATTGGGGTCATTCAGGCATCCTATATTTTTTATCAGTGAACTCATCACATACATCTTTTTTTATGAATTTAGTCTGCTGCTGTCAAGTACAAACATAATCCATCAATGTAGGAGTGCATGATGTGTTGCCTGTCAGTCAAATATAGTCTACTGTCGGCAACAGCTATATTGGCTACAGTAAACTGACGAATTGACAAACAGATGAAACCCATCAGATGCTTCAAAAGTACCTGCAGCAAAGTAGGTCTAGGCGACAGCAGATGGTCTTCCGGCAAAGTCGGCGGAGGCGATGGCAGATGGTCTTGCGGCGAAGTCGACGGAGACGACGGTGGCAAAGTCAACAGATATAGTATATTACAGAGATGTCAAAACCAATTAATCCACTGCACTTAATACACCTCCTGGTCCTATTTTTTGCTAGGTGCAACTAGCATATCTATTCATCTGTATGCCATTAAGCTACTTGACAACTGAAGAAAGAGCAGAATATATGAACCTTCAAGAATTACTCCAGCATCATGTCCAAGAATTACTGTAACCAAGTTCAAGCCACCATGTTCAGGTATATGTAGTCAGCAACAAGAAATTTCTTGGTTCAATCCTTGGCTTGTAACAACAAATTTTTCAGAAAAAATAAACTCAAACAGGGGCTTGCCGCTTGCATTTCTGATTAGCTGAAACATAATGCAAAATACATAAAAAAATGAAGTAGTTGGTTTAAAGACTCCAGTGCATATCAGCCAAACTATAATTGTGAGCAATCGGAAGTAGCACCAATTTTTCAGAAGAAAAAAAACTGAAACAGGGTAGATCCGAGGGGGGGCAAATCAGTTACATTCATTATACAACAGTGCAAACAAAGGAAACAAAGGAAACTCGGTTGAATGTACCAACTACAGTAACAGCAAAAAACAACTACTGTGAGGAACACAGGCACCACAAGTTCACAACCAACGCAGCAACGCTATTTTTGAGGGGGTCGAGGCATTACATACCTCTGGTGTAGCCGCCGTTGGCGATATTGGATGGCTCGACGGATGTTCTTCTACCTCCGGCGAACTCGACACTTCTTCCTCCGGCGAACTTGAAGGCGACATGATGCTTTTCTGGTCCAAGTACTCCGGGATTTGATGGATTTTCTTGTCCAAGTACGCAACCTGATGGAGATTCCAGCCAAGGACCCTTCCTTCTTATAGCAGCGAAATTCAATCCGGGTCGGGCACTCCATTGATTTCTGTTGGAGAAGGCCACGGTCATGAATTCAATCCAAATCAGACAGGGGAGCAGGATATTACCAGACCTAACAATTAACGCACGGCAATTGATCAAGAACAATTAACCCATATGTACCAAGCCAGGCTCCTTTGCTTGCTCCGGCAACAATTACCAACAAAAAACTCGGCCACATCCAACAACATGCTATATAGGATCGCAAAAAGATCCACCTTTAGCCAAGCTTGCAGCATTGTGCATATGATTTTTTACATCAAGTGGTGCTTTGGAAGTCATGAGTATACACCCAATACTGACTGCACAAGATAGAATGAATTTCAGAGTACATGTACATGTACAGAACATGGAAGCACATAAAAATTCAGAGTAAGAAATTTATCAGGGAACATGGTAGCACTTGGGCTGCAGGCAGAAATTCAGAAAACATGATAGCTCTGCACACAGTATTAGAGAGAACGTGATTACTCCAAGTTGCTAACTCGAATTAGCCTGCAACCAGAAGAGGCAACACAGCCATGTGAGATTGGGAGGAGCGCCATGGGTAATGGACGGGGGCAGGGGGGAGGTGCAATGTCCACGGGTCGAGCAGGCTGTACGTACCTTGCCATGATGAGTGCGCAGACTGGGGAAGTGGACTGCCTCGTCCTCTGCTCCGGCCGCCCCTTGGCTAGCCGACGCCGTGCCTCCTTGCCTTGGCCGCCTCTGCCTCCTCATGTTGCCCGACAACTACCCCCCATGCTCCACCCCACCGCGCAGCAGAAGCCGGCAACGCCGGCAAGGGCGCCGCCCCTCACCGAGCACACGCCCAGGCGAGGCGTCCTCCGTCCTCCCGCGCGAGGCACGGCGGACGCCTTCTCATCCTCCTCTGCATCCGTAGCCGTCTCCGCCGCCGACAAGGATGCCGTCTCCGCCGCCGACAAGGACGCCGCCGTGCCGGACGGACGGCAGGTCTAGGACCGACAGCATCTGGATAAGAGGTAGGCGTTTTTTTTTTAATAAAGGATCGAGGGACCGGGGACGCCGGAGGCCGAGGAGACGCCGAGAGGGCCGGAGGCGGAGGGGAGAGCCGGACACCTTCCGCGCCGACGACCTCGCCGACGAGAGCCCAGCCGCCGTTGTCCCCGTTCCACCTTCTCTTTCACTGGATAAGATGAACAAAGAAGAGCAGGTGGAAATCTTACAAAATGCAGGGGCTAATTTGTAAATTTGAATCGTTTTTTCAGGTCCACTTAAGTAGGGACGGCGGGTTTAATTCATAAAAACCACAGGGACCTTTGTGTAAAAACGCCGCGACGGTGAACCCGAGAGACTCAATCCGTGCTTTATTATTAGGGATAGATGAAAAGATGGAAAGATTTATAATTTAGTAGTGAGCACAAAGCAACATATATCATGTAATGAAGAAGTCTAACTCTTTTTCTATGCATCGGCATGTCATAAATGAACAATTCATGCACATCAAGTAAAGGCCAATACATAGCATAAGTAGTTTCTTGCAACTTTATCGTGTTGGAAACATAGGGAGGTGGAGATGTAGTTCCTCTCTCATAATAATTGCAAGTAGGAGCAGCAAGCACATGCATATTATATTCATCAAAATCATCATGTGTAGGAGTAAAACGTAACCCATCAATATAATCCTTAATAAGTGCAAACTTCTCCGATATAGTGTAGTTAGGAGAATTCAAAAAGATAATAGGACTATCATGCGTGGGTGCAATAGCAATAATTTCATTTTTTAACATAAGGAATTATAGCAAGTTCATCTCCATAAGCATAATTCAAATTGGCATCTTGGTCACAAGCATAGTAAGCATCAATTTCATCAAAAAGGGATATTTCAGAAGAATCCAAGGGATCATAGCATCCATCCTTCGGTAAGCACGAAGGGAAATTAAACAATGTATGGGATAAAGAGTTACTCTCATTAGAAGGTGGGCACAGGTGATCATTCCACTCTTCCTCCTTTTGTTCTTCGCTCTTCTCCTCATCTTTTTCATCTAATGAGCTCATAATTTCAGTATCTTCTTCTCCCATAGTTTCCTGCAAAATATTAGTCTCTTGTTGGACAGCGGAGACTTTCTCAATAAATACATAAATATTGGAATTGTATTTATAATTCTGATAGCAATATTTAAGTATAGCAAAAAAATTAGGTCTATAAACAGCATCATCATAATCTTCATACTTTTCAAACAAATATTCAATTTCATAAGCACCCTTAAAAGCAACAAAGTCTTCTATTCGTTCCACATCATAGTAATCATATCTACCATTAGCATAAGAAGCCAAGGTTTTATTATCATTAAATTCACATGAAAAGGGAAGGTGTGGAGCCTCATCCTAGAGCAACAAGTATAATCATATCTCGAGCATAAATTCCAAGCATACCATTGCAAATAATTAATTTGATCCCATAAGAGTTTTCCTTTTTGAGTCAAGCGATAATACCTAAAGTATTCACATTGATCCAACGCGTCTCCCATCATCAAATTGAACGGGATTTTCTCAGGATTATTAAACTAGTGTTTAATATTTTTCACATAACGAGCATTGAGGCTTTTAGGAGGTTCCCCATCTCCATGAGTAGCAAGTACAACTAATTTTTTTGGTATTTCGTGTTCCATATCCATAACTAAAGATAGAGAACAACTTAGAACAGAAAATAAAATGTACTTAGTGATAAAGCAAACAAGCACACACGAGAATACCAACCCCATGCTATTGCTCCCCAGTAACGGCGCCAGAAAAAGGTCTTGATAACCCACAAGTATAGGGGATCGTTTGTATCCTTTTTCGATAAATAAGAGTGTCAAAACCAACGAGGAGCTAAAGGTAGAACAAATATTCCCTCAAGTTCTACCGACCACCAATACAACTCTACGCACACTTAACGTTTGCTTTACCTAGAACAAGAATGAAACTATTTTGTAGGTGTGATGCTAGAACTACTTTGCAAGAATAAAACTACGAGTACTTTCCGACATAATAAAAGTTAGTTGTTTAGTAAAAAGGTTTTGTCACACAAGAAAGTTATTTGTCCATAGGCAATTGATAACTAGACCAGTAATCATTATTGCAATTCTATAAGAGGGAGAGGCATGAGCTGACATACTTTCCGTACTTGGATCATGTGCACTTACGATTGGAACTCTAGCAAGAATCCGCAACTACCAAAGATCATTAAGGTAAAACCCAACCATAGCATTAATTATCAAGTCCTATTTACTCCCATACGCAACAACCCCCTTACTCGGGCGTAAGCTTCTATCACTCTAGCCAACCACCATAAGCGAATCATGAACGTATTGCAACACCCTACAGCAGGGATCCCTCACGTTTGCGAGACACGAAGGGCACCATAGGACAGCACCAAAATAAAACATACAATTCAGACCAATCACGATCATCAATTAACCCATAGGACAAAACGGATCTACTCAAACATCATAGGATAGCCACATATCATTGGGAAATAATATATAGCGTTGAGTGACACGTCCATTTTGCATCATGATTTCCTACTGTTATTTACAATGTTTTCATGCATAATAATGCTTTATGGAGTAATTCTAAAGCATTTTCTCTCATAATATACAAGGTACAAAAAGGGGGAATGCCGACAGCTGGAATTCTGGACCTGAAAAAGCTACGTAAAAGTTACCTATTCCACACATCTCCAAATGAGCTGAAAATTTACGGAGAATTATTTTCGAATATATAAAAAATACTGGAGCAATTACTACCGGAGGGGGGCCACCTAGTGAGCACAAGACACCAGGGCGCGCCAGGACCTCAGGCGCGCCCTGGTGGGTTGTGCTCAGCCCAGCCCACCTCCGGTGCCCATCTTCTGGTATATAGGTCCTTTTGACCTAGAAAAAATAAGGAGAGGACTTTCAGGACGGAGCGCCGCCGTCTCGAGGCAGAACTTGGGCAGGAGCACTTTTGCCCCCCGACGGAGAGATTCCGCCGGGGGAACTTCCCTCCTGGAGGGGGAAATCGAAGCCATCGTCATCACCAACAACAACCCTCTCATCTTTTGGAGGCCAATCTCCATCAACAGCACAATCTCCTCTCAAACCCTAGTTCATCTCTTGTGTTCAATCTTTGTACCGGAACCTCAGATTGGTACATGTGGGTGACTAGTAGTGTTGATTACATCTTATAGTTGATTACTTTATGGTTTATTTGGTGGAAGATTATATGTTCAGATCCATTATGCTATTTAATACCCCTCTGATCTTGAGCATGATTATCATTTGTGAGTAGTTACTTTTGTTCTTGAGGTCACGGGAGAAGTCATGTTGCAAGTAATCATGTGAACTTGATATGTGTTCGATATTTTGATGATATGTATCTTGTGATTCCCTTAGTGGTGTCATGTGAACATCGACTACATGGCACTTCACCATATTTGGGCCTAAAGGAATGCATTGTGGAGTAGTTATTAGATGATGGGTTGCTAGAGTGACAGAAGCTTAAACCCTAGTTTATGCGCTATTCCGTAGGGGACCAATTTGGATCCAAATGTTTAATGCTATGGTTAGATTTTATCTTAATACTTTTCTCATAGTTGCGGATGCTTGCGGGGAGGTTAATCATAAGTGGGAGGCTTGTTCAAGTAAGAACAGCACCCAAGCATCGATCCACCCACATATCAAAGTAGCGAACACGAATCAAACCAACATGATGAAAGTCACTAGATGAAATTCCCGTGTACCCTCAAGAACGCTTTGCTTATTATAAGAGACCGTTTTGGCCTGTCCTTTGCCACAAACGGATTGGGCTACCTTGCTACACTTTATTTACCGTTACCGTTACTTGTCCGTTACAAATTATCTTGCTATCAAACTACCTATTACCGACTATTTCAGTGCTTGCAGAAATTACCTTGCTGAAAACCACTTGTCATTTCCTTCTGCTCCTTGTTGGGTTCGACACTCTTACTTATCGAAAGGACTATGATCGATCCCCTATACTTGTGGGTCATCAAGAATCTTTTCTGACGTCGTTGCCGGGGAGTGAAGCGCTCTTGGTAAGTAGAAATTGGTAAGGAAAAATTTATACTACTTGTTGAAATTTATTGTTACTTGTTACTATGGAGAACCATCCTTTCAGGGGTTTGTTCGGGGTATCTTCACCTCGACCGGAAGCACAATTAGTTTACCCTCAACCTACTGCACCTACTGAAAATATTGGTTAATAAATTCCTTTGGGTATGATAGAACAACTGCTAGCTAATCCTTATGCAGGAGATGGAACCGAACATCCAGATATGCACTTGATCTATGTGGATCAAATTTGTGGATTATTTAAGTTTGCAGGTTTGCCCAGAGATGAAGCTAAGAAGAAGGTTTTCCCTTTATCTTTGAAGGGAAAAGCATTGACATGGTATAGGCTATGTGATGATATTGGATCTTGGAACTGGAATCGATTGAAATTGGAATTTCACCAAAAAAATTATCCTATGCATCTAGTTCATCGTGATCGGAGAAAGTATCGCTCTAGCTTGGGGGAGGCTTAAGTCAATGTTATATTCATGCCCCAATCATGAGCTCTCGAGAGAAATTATTGTTCAGAACTTTTATGCTCGGCTTTCTCATGATGATCGATCCATGCTCGATACTTCTTGTACTAGTTCTTTTATAAAGAAAACTATTGAATTCAGGTGGGATCTTTTAGAAAGAATTAAACACAACTTTGAAGATTAGGAACTCGATGAAGTTTAGCACTAAATATGGACTTGACTCTTAGTTAGTAGCCTCTTTCTGTGAATCTTTTGCTACTCATGTTGATCTCCCTAAGGAGAAGTGGTTTAAATATCATCCCCCTATTAAAGAAGAAATTAAAGAACCGGTCATAGTTAAAGATGAAACTATTATTTATAATGTTGACCCAGTTGTGCCAACTGCTTACATTGAAAAACCACCTTTCCCTGTTAGGATAAAAGAACATCCTAAGGTTTCAACTGTGGTTCAAAAAAGTAATATTAAAGCACCTAAACCTCCTGAGAAAATTAAACTAGAACCTAGTGTTGCCATGGTTAAAGATCTCCTGGTGGAAAATATTGATGGGCATGTTATTTACTTCTGTGATGAAGCTGCTAGAATTGCTAAACCCGATGAAAAAGATAAACATAGACCTATTGTTGGCATGCCTGTTGTCTCAGTTAAAATAGGAGATCATTGTTATCATGGTTTATGTGACTTAGGTGCTAGCGTGAGTGCTATTCCTTTTACCTTATACCAAGAAATTATGGATGGCATAGCACCCGCTGAAATAGAAGACATCGATGTTACTATTAAACTTGCTAATAGAGACACCATCACACCACTTGGGATTGTTAGAGATATTGAAGTCTTGTGTGGGAAAATAAAATACCCTACCGATTTTCTAGTCCTTGGTTCCCCACAAGACGATTTTTGTCCCATTATCTTTGGTAGACCTTTCTTGAACACCGTTAATGCTAATAGATTGTCAGAAACAAACTGTCGGTGTTAGCTTTGGTGATGAGCATCATGAGTTTAATTTCTCTAAGTTTAGTAGACAACCTCATAAGAAAGAATTACCTAGTAAGGATGAAATAATTGGTCTTGCTTCTATTGCCGTGCCTCCTACTGATCCGCTAGAACAATATTTGCTAGACCATGAAAATGATATCCATATGCATGAAAGAAATGAAATAGATAAAATTTTCTTTGAACAACGACCTCTGCTCAAACACAATTTGCCTATTGAAACTCTAGGAGGTACTCCTACACCTAAAGGTGATCCTGTCTTTGAATTAAAACAATTGCCTGACACTTTGAAATATGCTTATCTCGATGAGAAAAAGATATATCATGTTATTATTAGTGCTAACCTTTTAGAACATGAAGAAGAAATATTATTGAAAATTCTAAAGAAGCACTGTGCTGCTATTGGATATACTCTTGATGATCTTAAGGGCATTAGTCCCACTCTCTGTCAGCACAAGATTAATACGGAACCTGATGCTAAACGCGTTGCTGATCATCAACGATGTTTGAATCCTAAAATGAAAGAAGTGGTAAGAACTAAAATATTAAAGCTTCTTGAAGCAGGTATAATCTATCCCATAGCTGATAGTAGATGGGTAAGTCATGTTCAGTGTGTCCCTAAGAAGGGAGGTATTACTGTTGTTCCTAATGATAAAAATGAACTTGTTCCACAAAGAATTGTTACTGGTTATAGAATGGTAATTGATTTTAGAAAAATAAATAAAGCAACTAGAAAAGATCATTACCCTCTGCCTTTTATTGATCAAATGTTGGAAAGATTATCTAAGCACACACACTTTTGCTTCCTCGATGGATATTCTGGTTTTTCTCGAATACCTGTTTCACAACCTGATCAAGAGAAAACCACCTTTACTTGCCCTTTTGGCACTTATGCTTATAGACGTATGCCTTTTGGTTTATGCAATGCACCTGCTACCTTTCAAAGATGTATGACTGCTATATTATCTGATTTTTGTGAAAAGATTTTTGAGGTTTTCATGGATGATTTTTCCATTTATGGAACTTCTATTAATGATTGCTTAAGCAACCTTGATCGAATATTGCAGAGATGCGAGCAAACTAATCTTGTCTTGAATTGGGCGAAGTGCCACTTTATGGTTAATGAAGGTATTGTCTTGGGGCATAAGATTTATGAATGAGGTATCGAGGTGGATAAAGCTAAAGTTGATGCAATTGAGAAAATGACATGTCCTAAAGATATTAAAGGTATTCATAGTTTCCTTGGTCATGCTGGTTTCTATAGGAGGTTTATTAAAGACTTCTCTAAAATTTCTAGGCCTCTTACAAATCTTTTACAAAAGGATGTTCCATTTGTTTTTGGTGATGATTGTGTAGAAGCCTTTGAAACACTTAAGAAAGCCTTAACTTCCGCACCTATTGTTCAACCACCTGATTGGAACTTGCCTTTTGAAATTATGTGTGATGCTAGTGATTATGCTGTTGGTGTTGTTCTAGGACAAAGAGTTGATAAGAAATTGAATGTTATTCATTATGCTAGCAAAACTCTAGACAGTGCCCAAAGAAATTATGCTACTACTGAAAAAGAATTTTTAGCAATTGTGTTTGCTTGTGACAAATTTAGATCTTATATTGTTGATTCCAAAGTAATTGTTCACACCGATCATGCTGCTATAAAATATCTAATGGAAAAGAAAGATGCTAAACCTAGACTCATTAGGTGGGTTCTTTTGCTACAAGAATTTGATTTACATATTACTAATAGGAAAGGAGCTGAGAACCCCGTAGCTGATAACTTGTCTAGGTTAGAGAATATTCTTGATGACCCACTACCTATTGATGATAGCTTTCCTGATGAGCAATTAGCTACAATAAATGTTTCTCATAGTACTGCTTGGTATGCTGACTATGGTAATTACATTGTTGCTAAATATTTACCACCTAGTTTCACATATCAATAAAATAAAAAATTCTTCTATGATTTAAGACATTACTTTTGGGATGACCCACATCTTTATAAATAAGGAGTAGATGGTATTATTAGACGTTGTGTACCTGAGCATGAACAAGAACAAATCCTACGGAAATGTCACTCTGAAGCTTATGGAGGGCATCATGCGGGAGATAGAACTGCCCACAAGGTATTGCAATCTGGTTTTTATTAGCCTACTCTCTTCAAGGATGCCCGTAAGTTTGTTTTATCTTGTGATGAATGTCAAAGAATTGGTAATATCGGTAAGCGTCAGGAAATGCCTATGAATTATTCACATGTTGTTGAACCATTTCATGTTTGGGGTTTTGATTATATGGGATCATTTCCTTGCTCTAATAGGTATACACATATTTTGGTTGCTGTTGATTATATTACTAAGTGGGTAGAAGCTATTCCAACTAGTAGTGCTGATCATAACACTTCCATTAAAATGCTTAAAGAAGTTATTTCACAAAGTTTGGAGTCCCTAGATATTTAATGACTGATGGTGGTTCACACTTTATTCATGGTGCTTTCTGTAAAATGCTTGCTAAATATGATGTTAACCATAGAATTGCTTCACCCTATCACCCTCAATCTAGTGGCCAAGTTGAACTTAGCAATAGATAAATAAAGTTAATATTACAAAAAATTGTGAATGGGTCCCGAAAGAATTGGTCTAAGAAATTGGATGATGCACTTTGGGCCTACAGAACAGCATATAAAAATCCTATGGGTATGTCTCCATACAAAATGGTTTATGGAAAAGCTTGTCATTTGCCTCTTGAGTTAGAACATAAAGCATATTGGGCAATTAAAGAACTCAACTATGATTTCAAACTTGCTGGTGAAAAGAGGTTATTTGATATTAGCTCATTAGATGAATGCAGAATCCAAGCTTATGAAAATGCCAAATTATTTAAAGAAAAAGTTAAAAGATGGCATGACAAAAGAATCCAAAAGCGGGCATTCAAAGTTGGAGAATAAGTTCTTTTGTACAACTCTCGTTTTAGATTATTTGCAGGAAAACTTCTCTCCAAATGGGAAGGACCATATATTATCAAAGAAGTTTATCGTTCTAGAGCTATCAAAACTAATAATGCCGGAGGTACTAACCTGAAGGTGGTCAATGGGCAAAGAATTAAGCACTATATCTCAGGTACGCCTATTAATGTTGAAAGCAATATTATTCAAACCATGACACCGGAGGAACACATAAAAGAAACCTTCCGAAACACTCCAGAATCCTGAAAAGAGGAGGTACGTGATCCGGTAAGTAAACAGACTCCAAAAATTTCGTAAAAATATTTTCTGTCACTTTTGGAATATTACAAAAAATAGGAAAACAAGAAACAAACAGGAAGGCAACCGACGAGGGCACAAGACACCAGGGCGCGCCTGCCTTGCCTGGCGCGCCCAGGTGGGTTGTGCCCACCTCGGGAACCTTCCCGACTCTGTTTTCCCCTCGTTTGCTTGTTTCCCAAGATAAAAAATCTTTATATACCCCCCGAACGTATTTACCTCCATATCGCGGAGAAATCTTTTGTTTTTCTTTTTTGCTGTTTTCTGACAGATCTAGATCGCCATGGCTGCTCCGAGCTCCTCCAAGGACAAGTTCTTCGAGAAGGTCATCAACCCGTATTTGCGGGAGGTGATGCAGCACCCTCAGGCCACTGAGATGCGTGAGGGGGTGCTCCACATCTGGGATGTCCAAGGGCCCAAGAGGACGGGAACCGTGGAGGCCAGGCTCGAAGACTCGGAGCAGGAGGTCTTCCAGTGCAAGGGGATGGTGGAACGTGGGCTCAGTGCCAATCACCTCATGATTACGGAGTTCACCCGTGATCACAAGGTGGATGGTCGGTCCATGAAGGACATCGTCTTCACCCTCGACGAGCAAATCAATTTTCTGCAAAGCCAAATCTATTATCTCCAAAATCAAGTCTTCTAATATGAGGCGAGATTTAAAGGTATGAGTTTAGCTGCCAGTTGCAGGACTCGTGAGACTCGCGCTTCCTCTTATGATGGTGAACCACTGCCATGGAAGCCGGAGGATAAGCTCGCTACTACCTCATCACCACCACCATCATCATCTTCCCCACCAAAGGAGACTTGAGTACATGGTATGGGCACTCCCCTTGGCTTGTGCCAAGCTTGGGGAAGGTGCCCCGGTATCGTATCACCATCACCTTCTTTGCCTTTATCTATTTTAGTTTGATATTTAGTTATCCTATGATTTAGTTGAATAAAAGTTTAGTTCAATCTATTTTCGAGTGTTTGCTTAGTGATCTATCTATCTATGTAATCGTGTGTGAGATATATAATAAAGAGTAGTTTGAGTTTTGTTTCTTTACTCTTATGTTTCAATCAAATAAAAAGAAATAAATGAAAAAGATCATATGATAATCTTATGGTAAGTAATGACATCACACAAGGAAAAGTATAAGTGGTAAAATTTATTGGAGATTGACAAACATAGCATTGGTCAATGATGCAATTCATGAAAGAATTAATAAGGGAAGAGAAGATTCACATGCAAATACACTATCTTGGACACCTATTATGATTGTGAGCCCCCATTAAATATTATATGTCAAAATTGTTGACGTTGGACAATGAAGACAACGTAATTACTTATGTTTGTTCATATTCACATAGAAGTTATATTGTCATAGATCCTTCAACATGTGGTGATTGCTCAATATCTTTGCTAGCCAAAAACTCCGCACTAAGTAGAGATACTACTTGTGCATCCAAAAACCCTTAAACCCAAAATCTTATTTTGAGATTCCATCATACCTACCTATGGATAGAGTAAGATCCTTAAAGTAAGTTGTCATCGGTGCAATAAGGCAATAAAAATGGCTTCTAAATGTGTTGGATCATTTAGTGTAAGAGAAAATTGAGCATTGTACGAACTTGCGATGGCAAAGTAATAAAAGCGATGGACTGCATAATAAAGGTTGCTATCATAAGGGGCAATATAACATGATGTTCTTTTGCATTAAGGGATTTGGCATACAAACAAAAAGCGCATGGCAACCTCTGCTTCCCTCTGTGAAGTGCCTATCTTTTACTTTTATGTATTTACTTTTATGCAAGAGTCAAAGTATTCTTCCCTATTCCTTTTTTATTTTCTCTTTTTGCAAGCATCATGTGGCGAGGAAAGATCTAGGCACATATATCCAGTTGGATATGAGTGAGCATGAGTTATTATTGTTGACATCACCCTTGAGGTGAATATGTTGGGAGGCGAAACTATAAGCCCCTATCTTTCTATGTGTCCGGTTGAAACTTTTTGCTCATGGGTATGCAGTGAGTGTTAGCAATCATAGAAGGTTAAATGATGGTTGAGTATGTGGACTTGCCTAAAGGCTCCGATACGTGACCCTTCCTGAAAATATGATGAATTGTAGTTGCAAAGTTGACTCAGAACATAGTTTGTTGGTTTTCAATAGAGTTTATGCTTTATACTTCAATGTTGTGATGAATTGTTACTTGTTCATGAAAAGTTATATGATGAAAGTTATGTGATAAAGTTTTATGTTAAAGTTCTTTGTTGTTATAATAATAAGCATGATGTTTCTATGTTCGTATTTTGTTTTTATCGACACCTCTCTCTCTAAGCATGTGGACATGTTATTCGATATCGGTTTTTCGCTTGAGGACAAGCGAGGTCTAAGCTTGGGGGAGTTGATACGTAAATTTTGCATCATGAATTCCTACTGTTATTTATAATGTTTTTATACATAATAATGCTTTATGGAGTAATTCTAATGTCTTTTCTCTCATAATATGCAAGGTTTACACAAAGAGGGAGAATGCCGGCAGCTGGAATTCTAGACCTGAAAAAGCTACGCCAGAGTTACCTATTCTGCACATCTCCAAATGAGCTGAAAATTTACGAAGAATTATTTTGGAATATATAAAAAATATTGCAGCAAGTAACTACCGGAGGGGGGCCACCTGGTGAGCACAAGACACCAGGGCGCGCCAGGCCCCCTAGGCGCGCCCTGGTGGGTTGTGCTCAGCCCAGCCCACCTCCGGTGCCCATCTTCTAGTATATAGGTCATTTTGACCTAGAAAAAATAAGAAGAGGACTTTCGGGATGGAGCGCCGCCGTCTCGAGGCGGAACTTGGGCAGGAGCACTTTTGCCCTCCGACGGAGCGGTTCTGCCGGGGGAACTTCCCTCCCGGAGGGGGAAATCGAAGCCATCGTCATCACCAACAACCCTCTCATCTTTGGGAGGCCAATATCCATCAACATCTTCAACAGCACCATCTCCTCTCAAACCCTAGTTCATCTCTTTTGTTCAATCTTTGTACCGGAACCTCAGATTGGTACATGTGGGTGACTAGTAGTTTTGATTACATCTTGTAGTTGATTACTATATGGTTTATTTGGTGGAAGATTATATGTTCAGGTCGATTATGCTATTTAATACCCCTCTGATCTTGAGCATGAATATCATTTATGAGTAGTTACTTTTGTTCTTGAGGTCACGGGAGAAGTCATGTTGCAAGTAATCATGTGAACTTGATATGTGTTCGATATTTTGATGATATGTATGTTGTGATTCCCTTAGTGGTGTCATGTGAACGTCGACTACATGGAACTTCACCATCTTTTGGCCTAAAGGAATGCATTGTGGAGTAGTTATTAGATGATGGGTTGCTAGAGTGACAGAAACTTAAACCCTAGTTTATGCGTTATTCCGTAGGGGACCGATTTGGATCCAAATGTTTAATGCTATGGTTAGATTTTATCTTAATACTTTTCTCGTAGTTGCGGATGCTTGCGAGGAGGTTAATCATATGTGGGAGGCTTGTTCAAGTAAGAACAGCACCCAAGCACCGGTCCACCCACATATCAAATTATCAAAGTAGCGAACACGAATCAAACCAACATGATGAAAGTGACTTGGTGAAATTCCCGTGTGCCCTCAAGAACGCTTTGCTTATTATAAGAGACCATTTTGGCCTATCCTTTTCCACAAAAGGATTGGGCTACCTTGCTGCACTTTGTTTACCATTACGGTTACTTGCTCGTTACAAATTATCTTGCTATCAAACTACCTGTTACTGACAATTTCAGTGCTTGCAGAGATTACCTTGCTGAGAACCACTTGTCATTTCCTTCTGCTCCTCGTTGGGTTCGACACTCTTACTTATCGAAAGGACTACAATTGACCCCCTATACTTGTGGGTCATCAAGACTCTTTTCTGGCGTCGTTGCCGGGGACCTAAAGCGCTCTTGGTAAGTGGAAATCGGTAAGGAAAAAATTTATATTACGTGCTGAAATTTATTGTCACTTGTTACTATGGAAAACAGTCCTTTGAGGGGTTTGTTCAGGGTATCTTCACCTTGACCGGAAGCATAATTAATTGCCCCTCAACCTACTGCACCTACTGAAAGTATTAGCTATGAAATTCCTTTGGGTATGATAGAGCAACTGGTAGCTAATCCTTATGCAGGAGATGGAACTATACATCCCGATATGCATTTGATATATGTGGATGAAATTTGTGGATTATTTAAGCTTGCAGGTTTACTCGGAGATGAAGCTAAGAAGAAGGTTTTCCATTTATCATTGAAGGGAAAGGCATTGACATGGTATAGGCTATGTGATGATATTGGATCTTGGAACTGGAATCGATTGAAATTGGAATTTCATCAAAAGTTTTATCCTATTCATCTAGTTCATCGTGATCGGAATTATATATATAATTTTTGGCCTCATGATAGTTAGAGATGTTGAAGTCTTGTGTGGGAAAATAAAATATCCTACTAATTTTCTAGTTCTTGGTTCCCCACAAGATGACTTATTATCTTTGGTAGACCCTTCTTGAACACTGTCAATGCTACGATAGATTGCCATAAAGAAATTGTCAGTGTTAGCTCTGGTGATGCGTCTCATGAATTTAATTTCTCTAAGTTTAGTAGACAACCTCATAAGAAAGAATTACCTAATAAGGATGAAATAATTGGTCTTGCTTCTATTGCCATGCCTCCTACTGATCCACAAGAACAATATTTGCTAGACCATGAAAATGATATGCACTTGTGTGAAAGAAAGGAAATAGATAAAGTATTCTTTGAACAACAACCTCTCATTAAACACAATTCGCCTATTGAAACTCTAGGGGGTCCTCCTCCACCTAAAGGTGATCATGTGTTTGAATTAAAGCAATTGCCTCACACTTTGAAGTATGCTTATCTTGATGAGAAAAAGATATATCCTATTATTATTAGTGCTAACCTTTCAGAACATGAAGAAGAAAGATTATTAAAAATTCTGAAGAAGCACCGTGCTGCTATTGGATATACTCTTGATGATCTTAAGGGCATTAGTCCCACTCTTTGTCAGCACAAGATTAATATGGAACCTGATGCTAAACCCGTTGTTGATCATCAACGATGTTTAAATCCTAAGATGAAGGAAGCGGTAAGAACTGAAATATTAAAGCTTATGGAAGCAGGTATAATATATCCCATAGCTGATAGTAGATGGGTAATTCATGTTCATTGTGTCCCTAAAAAGGGAGGTATTACTGTTCTTCCTAATGATAAAAATGAACTTATCCCACAAAGAATAGTGATTGGCTATAGAATGGTAATTGATTTTAGAAAATTGAATAAAGCTACTAGAAAAGATCATTACCCTCTTTCTTTCATTGATCAAATGCTAGAAAGATTATCTAAGCACACACACTTCTGTTTTGTTGATGGATATTCTGGTTTCTCACAAATACCCGTTTCACAACCTGATCAAGAGAAAACCACCTTTACTTGTCCCTTTGGAACCTATGCTTATAGACGTATACCTTTTGGTTTATGCAATGCACCTGCTACTTTTCAAAGATGTATGACTGCTATATTCTCTGATTTTTGTGAAAAGATTGTTGAGGTTTTCATGGATGATTTTTCCGTTTACGGAACTTCTTTTGATGATTGCTTAAGCAACCTTGATCGAGTTTTGTAGAGATGTGAACAAACTAATCTTGTCTTGAATTGGGAGAAGTGCCACTTTATGGTTAATGAAGGTATTGTCTTGGGGCATAAAATTTCTAAACGAGGTATTGAGGTGGATAAAGCTAAAGTTGATGCAATTGAGAAAATGCCATGTGCTAAAGATATTAAAGGTATTCATAGTTTCATTGGTCATGTTGGTTTCTATAGAAGGTTTATTAAAGACTTCTCTAAAATTTCTAGGCCTCTTACTAATCTTTTACAAAAGGATATTCCATTTGTTTTTTACGATGATTGCATAGAAGCCTTTGAAACACTTAAGAAAGCCTTAACTTCTCCACCTATTGTTCAACCACCTGATTGGAACTTGCCTTTTGAAATTATGTGTGATGCTAGTGATTATGTTGTTGGTGTTGTTCTAGGACAAAGAGTTGATAAGAAATTAAATGTTATTCATTATGCTAGCAAAACTCTACACAGTGCTCAAAGAAATTATGCTAGTACTGAAAAAGAATTTTTAGCAGTTGTGTTTGATTGTGTTAAATTCAGATCTTACATAGTTGATTCCAAAGTAATTGTTCACACCAATCATGCTACTATAAAATACCTTATGGAAAAGAAAGATGCTAAACCTAGACTCATTAGGTGGGTTCTCTTGCTACAAGAATTTGATTTACATATCACTGATAGGAAAGGAGCTGAGAACCCCGTAGCTGATAACTTGTCTAGGTTAGAAAATATTCTTGATGGCCTACTACCTATTGATGATAGCTTTCCTGATGAACAACTAGCTGCAATAATGTTTCTCATAACACTCCTTGGTATGCTGACTATGCTAATTATATTCTTGCTAAATTTATACCACCTAGTTTCACATACCAACAAAAGAAAAAATTCTTCTATGACTTAAGACATTACTTTTGGGATGACCCACATCTTTATAAAGAGGGAGTAGATGGTATTATTAGACGTTGTGTACCTGAGCATGTACAGGAACAAATCCTACGGAAGTGTCACTCAAAAGCCTATGGAGGACATCATGTGGGAGATAGAAATCCTCACAAGGTATTGCAATCTGGTTTTTATTGGCCTACTCTTTTCAAGGATGCCCGTAAGTTTGACTTGTCTTGTGATGAATGTCAAAGAATTGGTAATATCAGTAAGCGTCAAGAAATGCCTATGAACTATTCACTTGTTGTTGAACCATTTGATGTTTGAGGTTTTGATTATATGGGACCTTTTCCTTCCTCTAATGGATATACACATATTTTGGTTGTTGTTGATTATGTTACTAAGTGGGTAGAAGCTATTCCAACTAGTAGTGCTAATCATAACACTTCCATTAAAATGCTTAAAGGAGTTATTTTCCCAAGGTTTGGAGTCCCTAGATATTTAATGACTGATGGTGGTTCACACTGTATTCATGGTGCTTTTCAAAAAATGCTTGCTAAATATGATGTTAACCATAGAATTGCATCACTCTGTCATCCTCAATCTAGTGGTCAAGTTGAACTTAGCAATAGGAATATAAAATTAATATTACAAAAAGTTGTCAATAGGTCCCGAAAGTATTGGTCTAAGAAACTAGATGATGCACTTTGGGCCTATAGAACAGCTTACAAAAATCCTTTGGGTATGTCTCCTTATAAAATGGTTTATGGAAAAGCTTGTCATTTGCCTCTTGAGTTAGAACATAAAGCATATTGGGCAATCAAAGAACTTAATTATGACTTCAAACTTGCCGGTGAAAAGAGGTTATTTGATATTAGCTCGCTAGATGAATGGAGAACCCAAGTTTATGAAAATGCCAAACTATTCAAAGAGAAAGTTAAAATATGGCATGACAAAAGGATCCAAAAGCGGGAATTCAAAGTTGGAGAATATGTTCTTTTGTACAACTCTCGTTTTAGATTTTTTGCAGGAAAACTTCTTTCCAAATGGGAAGGACCATATATTATCGAAGAAGTTTATCTCTCTGGAGCTATCAAGATTAATAATGCCGAAGGTACTAACCCTAAGGTTGTCAATGGGCAAAGAATTAAACATTATATCTCAGGTACGCCTATTAATGTTGAAAGCAATATTATCCAAACCATGACACTGGAGGAACACATAAAAGAAACCTTCCAGAACACTCTAGAATCCTTAAAAAGAGGAGGCACGTGATACGGTAAGTAAACGGACTCCAAAAAATCCGCAAAAATATTTTTTGTCAGTTTTGAAATATTAGAAAAATTACGAAAATAAGAAATAACCAGGAAGGCAACCGAGGTGGCCATGATACACCAGGGACCAGGG
The DNA here is from genome assembly GCA_011799875.1 of Thinopyrum elongatum. Lineage (NCBI taxonomy): Eukaryota > Viridiplantae > Streptophyta > Magnoliopsida > Poales > Poaceae > Thinopyrum > Thinopyrum elongatum. The sequence goes on from CM022298.1 coordinate 609,081,556, forward strand.
TGCGCCTGCCCTCCCTGGCACGCCCTGGTGGGTTGTGGGCCCCTCGGGCACCTTCCCGACTCCGTTTTCCTTCCATATGCTTGTTTCCCAAGATAAAAAAACTCTATATATACACTCTGATGATTTGACTACCATATCACAAAAAAATCCTCTGTTCTTGTTTTGTGAAGTTTTCCTGTCAAATCTAGATCACCATGGCTCCACCAAGCTCCTTCAAGGACAAGTTCTTCGAGAAGGTCATCAACCCGTACTTGTCGGAGGTGATGAAGCACTCTCAAGCCATTGAGATGCTTGAGGGGGTGCTCCACATCTGGGATGTTCAGGGGCCCAAGAGGATGGGGAGCGTGGAGGCCAGGCTCGAGGCGGTGGAACAAGACATCTTCAAGTGCCAAGGGATGGTGGGGCGTGGACTCAGAGCCAATCACTACATGATCACGGAATTCACCCGTGACCACATGGTGGATGGCTGGTCCATGAAGGACATTGTTTTCACCTTCAACGAGCAAATCAATTTTCTGCAAAGCCAAATCTATGACCTTCAAAACCAAGTTTTTGAGTATGAAGCAAGATTTAAAGGTATGAGTTTAGCTGCCAGTTGCAGGACTCGGGAGACTCGTGCATCTTCTTTTGATGGTGAGCCCCTGCCCTGGAAGCCGGAGGACAAACCTACTACCTCATCACCACCACCTTCATCATCTTCCCCACAAAGGAGACTTGAGTACACGGGTATGGGCACTCCCCTTGTCTTGTGCCAAGCTTGGGGGAGATGCCCCGGTATCGTATCACCATCACTTTTATTACCTTTACCTATCTTATTTCGATCTTTAGCCATTTCATGATTTAGTTGAATAAAAGTTTAGTATGATCTATTTTCGAGTGCTAGTTTCATGATCTATCTATCTATGTAATCGAGTGAGAATTATATAATAAAGTTTAGTTTGAGTTTTTGCTTCTTTACCTTTATGTTGCAATCAAATAAAGGAAATAAATAAAAAAGGATCATATGCTAATCTTGGTAAGTAATGACACCACATAAGGAAAAGTATAAGTGGTAAAATTTATTGGAAGTTGACAAACATAGCATTGGTCAATGATGCAACTCATGAAAGAATTAATAAGGGAAGAGAAGATTCACATGCAAATATACTAACATGGACATCTTTTATGATTGTGAGCCCCCATTAATTATTATATGCCAAAATTGTTGACGTTGGACAAGGAAGACAACGTAATGATTTATGGTTCACTACTGCAGGATGTTGCTAACGCGACACTACAATCAGAGACCCTTCGACGAAACTGTGTGCGATGCATTAATCGCAAATGGTGATATAAAAAACCATCAAAAAAGATGCAAAATGTTTGCGATGGCAGATACATCAAACACGGTTCAGATTTTAGTTGCGTGCGCGATGCTGGGCATATGGTTCAGTTCAATGAACCATTTGCGATGAGGCAGAACAACAGAAATGGGTAGCCAGATGAAGGTGTGTGCGATACACGGCATACAGTTCACTCAGATAAACTGTTTGTGATGAGGCAGAACAACAGAAACGGGCAGCCAGATGAAGGTGTATGCGATATACGACATACAGTTCACTCGGATGAACTGTTTGTGATTAGGCAACACAAAAGAAACGGTCAGCCAGATCAAGGTATGTGCGATATACGGTATACGATTCACTCAGATGAACTATTTTCGATTAGGCAACGCAACAGAAACGGTTCAGCCAGATCAAGGTGTGTGCAATGGAGGGCATACAATTCATTCGGATAAACTATTTGTGTTAATCCAAGAGAACAGAAACGTTTCGTGTAAACAAGATGTGTGTGATACGCGGCAAACATCCAATTACATAGGTGGCTAGTACACACATGACATTTCCACACACCAAAGTAAACTATTACATGCATAATTCACTAGGATAAACGATCATCTGATCATCATCTACTTCTTGTGATGCTTGCCGCCACTGCTCTACTAGGATAAACGGAACAATATTCTTTACTATGAATAGTGTGCTCTATTAGGCACACAAGTATATGGATCATAGCCTTGGGCGAGCAATGTGCTCGCACACATCGTGCTAGCTCGATGTTCCTTCTATGCTAAGTTTCCAATAATTGATGGCGTTTTATGAACACGCCACCATTTCCCACCATTTCCTCACCGGTTTCCCACCGCCACCCAGCGATATTGCGCATAAACATAGGCGGCGCGCGACGCATCGAGGCAACAAGCGCAGCCTGTAGCACATCCACCTTTTCCAAGCATGCCAACCCACCAAAGCGCCGCCTCTGCCATCAATCTCCTCGACGAGGAAAACGAGAAGGCGCCACGGCCCGTCGAGGCTGAGGCGCTCCCCGGCAACGTGATGGATGACACCGTGATGCACGTCATCGCAAGGGCTGAGCAGAACCTTAGCGCATGGCGCTTAAGCGCCGCGGATCAAGATAGGCATGTCAGCGCCGAGAGGCTGCAGCTCGCCGCACAACATGATCGATGGTGCACCGCAGAGCAAGCTAGGCGCGTTCGCGCCGATAGGCTGCGACTCGCTGCAGAGCGAGACCGTTGGAGCGCCGCAGAGCGAGAGGCGTGATACGTCTCCAACGTATCTATAATTTTTGATTGTTCCATGCTATTATATTATATGTTTTGGATGTTTTATATGCATTAATATGCTATTTTATATTATTTTTGGGACTAACCTATTAACCTAGAGCCCAGTGCCAGTTTCTGTTTTTTCCTTGTTTTTGAGCTTCGCAGAAAAGGAATACCAAACGGAGTCCAAACGGAATAAAACTTCACGATGATTTTTCTTGGACCAGAAGACACCCAGGGGACTTGGAGTCCAAGTCAGAAGAGCCGCGAGGCGGCGACAAGGGTGGAGGGCGCGCCCTGGGGGGGCACGCCCCCCTGCCTTGTGGGCCCCTCGGGACTCCTCTGACCTAGCCCTTCCTCCTATATATTCACATATATTCCAGAACCACCAGAGCAATCCACAAAAACACTTTTCCACCACCGCAAACTTCTGTTCCCGTGAGATCCCGTCTTGGGGCCTTTTCCGGCAACCCGCTGGAGGGGGAATCGATCACGGAGGGCTTCTACATCAACTCCATTGCCCTTCCGATGATGCGTGAGTAGTTTACCTCAGACCTACGGGTCCATAGCTAGTAGCTAGATGGCTTCTTCTCTCTCGTTGATTCTCAACACAACGTTCTCCTCGATGTTCTTGGAGATCTATCCGATGTAATCTTCTTTTGCGGCGTGTTTGTAGAGATCCAATGAATTGTGGATTTATGATCAGCTTATCTATGAATATTATTTGAATCTTCTCTGAATTCGTTTATGCATGATTTAATATCTTTGTATTTCTCTTCAAATTATCTGTTTGGTTTGGCCAACTAGATTGGTTTTTCTTGCAATGGGAGAGGTGCTTAGCTTTGGGTTCAATCTTGCGTGATTTCACCCAGTGACAAAGTAGGGGTAGCGAGACACGTATTGCATTGTTGCCATCGAGGCTAAAAAGATGGGGTTTTCATCATATTGCTTGAGTTAATTCCTCTACATCATGGCATCTTACTTAAGGCGTTACTCCGTTCTTTATGAACTTAATACTCTAGATGCATGCTAGATAGCGGTCGATGTGTGGAGTAATAGTAGTAGATGCAGGCAGGAGTCGGTCTACTGGACACGGACGTGATGCCTATATGCATAATCATTGCCTTGTATATCGTCATAACTTTGTGCTTTTCTATCAATTGCTCGACAGTAATTTGTTCACCCACCATATTATTTGCCTTCATGAGAGAAGCCTCTAGTGAAACCTATGGCCCCCGGTTCTATTTTCCATCATACTACTTTCCGATCTACTATTTTCCATTATATTACTTTCAGATCTACTATTTTTCAATCTTTTATTTTCAGATCTATATACCAAAAAACCCAAATATATTTTATCTTTTGTTTATCTATCTCTATCAGATCTCACTTTTGCAATTGACCGTGAAGGGATTGACAACCCCTTTATCGCATTGGGTGCAAGTGTTTGATTGTTTGTGCAGGTGTTGGTGATTTGTGCATTCTTCTCCTACTGGATTGATACCTTGGTTCTTAACTGAGGGAAATACTTACCTCTACTGTGCTGCATCACCCTTTCCTCTTCAAGGGAAAAACCAACGCAAGCTCAAGAAGTAGCAAGAAGAATTTCTGGCGCCGTTGCCGGGGAGATCTATGTCAAGTCAAGACATACCAAGTACCCATCATAACCTCTCATCTCTTGCATTACATTATTCGCCATTTGCCTCTCGTTTTCCTCTCCCCCACTTCTAAAATGATTTTCGAAAAGATTTGCCTTTTTATTCGCCCTTCTTCCGTTCGTCTTTTTCGTTTGCCTTTTTGTTTGCTCGTGTGTTAGATTGCTTGCTTTGTCACGATGACTCAAGAGAATACCAAATTGTGTGACTTTTCCAATACTAATAATAATGATTTTATTAGTACTCCGATTGCTCCCGCCACTAGTGCGAAATCTTATGAAATTAATGCCGCTTTGTTGAATCTTATTATGAAAGATCAATTTTCCGGCCTTCCTAGTGAAGATGTCGCATCCCATCTAAATAATTTCGTTGAGTTGTGTGATATGCAAAAGAAGAAAGATGTGGTTAATGATATTGTTAAATTGAAGCTATTTTCGTTCTCACTACGAGATCGTGCTAAAACTTGGTTTTCATCTTTGCCTAAAAATAGTATTGATTCATGGAACAAGTGTAACGATGCTTTTATTTCCAAGTATTTTCCTCCCACTAAGATCATCTCCCTTAGGAACGATATTATGAATTTTAAGCAACTTGATCATGAACATGTTGCACAATCTTGGGAGAGGATGAAATTGATGATACAAAATTGCCCTACTCATGGTTTGAATTTGTGGATGATCATACAAAAAATTTATGCCGGATTGAATTTTGCTTCTAGAAATCTTTTAGATTCGGCTGCGGGAGGTACTTTTATGGAAATTACTTTAGGAGAAGCTACTAAACTCCTAGACAATATTATGGTTAATTATTCGCAATGGCATACCGAAAGATCTTCTACTAGTAAAAAAGTGCATGCGATTGAAGAGATTAATGTTTTGAGTGGAAAGATGGATGAACTTATGAAATTGTTTGCTAGTAGGAGTTCTCCTATTTATCCTAATGATATGCCTTTGTCTACTTTGATTGAGAACAATAATGAATCTATGGATGTGAATTTTGTTGGTAGGAACAATTTTGGTGATAACGCGTATAGAGGTAATTTTAATCCTAGGCCGTTTCCTAGTAATTCCTCTAATAAGTATGGTAATTCCTACAACAATTCTTATGAAAATTATAATAAGTTGTCCTCCGATTTTGAGAATAGTATTAAAGAATTTATGAGTTCGCAAAAGAATTTCAATGCTTTGATTGAAGAAAAATTGCTTCAGGTTGATGATTTGGCTAGGAACGTGGATAGAATTTCTCTTGAGATTGATTCTTTGAAAATTAGATCTATTCCACCCAAGCATGATATTAATGAGTCTTTAAAAGCTATGAGAATTTCTATTGATGAGTGTAAGGAAAGAACCGCTAAGATTCGTGCTAAGCGAGATTGGTTTGTGAAAGCGTGTTCTTCTAGTTCTTATGACAATAATTGTGAAGATCTTAAAGTGATTGATGTGACCCCTATTGAATTTTTGTTTTCTAAAATAAATCTTGATAAATATGGGACTGGATATGAGTCAACTTTAGTTAGAAGGCGTCCCAATGATTCGGAGTTTATAGATCTTGATGCAAAAATTGATAAAAGTGGGATTGGAGAGGTCAAAACTTTAAGTAGCAATGAACCCACTCTTTTGGATTTCAAGGACTTTAATTATGATAATTGTTCTTTAATAGATTGTATTTCCTTGTTGCAATCCATGTTGAATTCTCCCCATGCTTATAATCAAAATAAAGCTTTTACTAAACATATTGTTGATGCTTTGATGAAATCTTTTGAAGAAAAGCTTGAATTGGAAGTTTCTATCCCTAGAAAACTTTATGATGAGTGGGAACCTACTATTAAGATTAAAATAAAAGATTATGAGTACTGTGCTTTTGTGTGATTTGGGCGCTAGCGTTTCCACAATTCCAAAAACTTTATGTGATGTGTTAGGTTTCCGCGAATTGGATGATTGTTCTTTAAATTTGCATCTTGCAGATTCCACTATTAAGAAACCTATGGGAAGGATTAATAATGTTCTTCTTGTTGCAAATAGGAATTATGTGCCCGTAGATTTCATTGTTCTTGATATAGATTGCAATCCTACATGTCCTATTATTCTTGGTAGATCTTTCCTTAGAATGATTGGTGCAATTATTGATATAAAAAAGGAAACATTAGATTTCAATTTCCGTTAAGGAAGGGCATGGAACACTTTCTTAGAAAGAAAATTAAGTTGCCGTATGAATCTATTATGAGAGCTACTTATGGATTGCATACCAAAGATGACAATACCTAGTTCTATGTGTTTTTATGCCTAGCTAAGGGCGTTAAACAATAGCGCTTGTTGGGAGGCAACCCAATTTTATTTTATTTCTACTTTTTTGGTTCTGGTTTTCAATAAATTTTTCATCTAGCCTCTGGTTAGATGTGTTTTGGTGTTTTAATTAGTGTTTGTGCCAAGTAAGACCTTTCAGATGGCGTACGGTGATAGTTGATTTGATCTTGCTAAAAACAGAAACTTTTTCGTCCAGTAACAGAATTTTAATAATTCGCTGGAGTGTTGAAAAACCCTGAATTTTTTTAACAAGATTTATATACAAATTTCCTATGTTTTCCTAATTTATCATAATTTTTGGAGTTACATAAGTATTATAACAATTCGGATCTTCGCAGACTATTCTGTTTTTGACAGATTCTGTTTTCGTTGTGTTGTTTGCTTATTTTGATGAATCTATGGGTAGTATCGGGGGGTATGAACCATGGAGAAGTTGGAATACAGTAGATATTACACCAGTATAAATAAATAATGAGTTCACAACAGTACCAAAAGTGGTGATTTTATTTTCTTGTACTAATGGATCTCACGAGTTTTCTGTTGAGTTTTGTGTTGTGAAGTTTTCAAGTTTTGGGTAAAGATTTGATGGACTATAGAATAAGGAGTGGCAAGAGCCTAAGCTTGGGGATGCCCAAGGCACCCCAAGGTAATATTCAAGGACAACCAAGATCCTAAGCTTGGGGATGCCCCGGAAGGCATCCCCTCTTTCGTCTTCGTCTATCGGTAAATTTACTTGAGACTATATTTTTATTCACCACATGATATGTGTTTTGCTTGGAGCGTCTTGTATGATATGAGTCTTTGCTTTTTAATTTGCCATAATCATACTTGCTGTACACATCTTTTTAGAGGGACACGCATGAATCGTGATTTATTATAATACTCTATGTGCTTCACTTATATCTTTTGAGCTAGGCAATTTTGCTCTAGTGCTTCACTTATATCTTTTTAGAGCACGGCGGTGGTTTTATTTTATAGAAATTTTTGAACTCTCATGCTTCACTTATATTATTTTGATAGTCTTTCTAAACAGCATGGTAATTTGCTTTGGTTATAAATTTAGTCTTAATATGATAGGCATCCAAGAGGGATATAATAAAAACTTTCATATAAAGTGCATTGAATACTATGTGAAGTTTGATTCCTTATGATTGTTTTGAGATATAAAGATGGTGATATTAGAGTCATGCTAGTGAGTAATTGTGGATTGCATAAATACTTGTGTTAAGGTTTGTGATTCCCGTAGCATGCATGTATGGTGAACCGTTATGTGATGAAGTCGGAGCATGATTTATTTATTGATTGTCTTCCTTATGAGTGGCGGTCGGGGACGAGCGATGGTCTTTTCCTACCAATCTATCCCCCTAGGAGCATGCGTGTAGTACTTCATTTTGATGACTAATAGATTTTTGCAATAAGTATGTGAGTTCTTTATGACTAATGTTGAGTCCATGAATTATACGCACTCTCACCCTTACACCTTTGCTAGCCTCTCTAGTACCGCGCAACTTTCGCCGGTGCCATACACCTACCTTTTACCTTCCTCAAAACAGCCAACATACCTACCTATTATGGCATTTCCATAGCCATTCCAAGATATATTGCCATGCAACTTTCCACCGTTCCGTTTTATTATGACACATTCCATCATTGTCATATTGCTTTGCATGATCATGTAGTTGACATATTATTTGTGGTAAGGCCACCATTCATAATTTTTATACGTGTCAATCTTGAGTCCTTGCACATCCCGGTACACCGCCGGAGGCATTCATATAGAGTCATATTTTGTTCTAAGTATCGAGTTGTAATTTTTGAGTTGTAAGTAAATAAAAGTGTGATGATCTTCATTATTAGAGCATTGTCCCATGTGAGAAAAAAATAAAAGAGGCCAACGAAGCCCACAAATAAAATAAAAGAGGCCAAAGAAGCCAACCAAAAAAATGAGAGAAAAGAGAGAAGGGGCAATGTTACTATCCTTTTTCCACACTTGTGCTTCAAAGTAGCACCATGATCTTCATGGTAGAGAGTCCCCTATGTTGTCACTTTCATATACTAGTGGGAATTTTTCATTATAGAATGGCTTGTATACTCCAATGATGGGCTTCCTCAAATTGCCCTAGGTCTTCGTGAGCAAGCAAGTTGGATGCACACCCACTTAGTTTCTTTTTTGATCTTTCATAAACTTATAGCTCTAGTGCATCTGTTGCATGGCAATCCCTACTCACTCACATTGATATCTATTGATGGGCATCTCCATAGCCCGTTGATACGCCTTGTTGATGTGAGACTATCTCCTTCTTTTTGTCTTCTCCACAACCACCATATTCTATTCCACCTATAGTTCTATGTCCATGGCTCACGCTCATGTATTGCGTGAAAGTTAAAAAGGTTTGAGAACATCAAAAGTATGAAATAATTGCTTGGCTTGCCATCGGGGTTGTGCATGATTTGAATATTTTGTGTGATGAAGATGGAGCATATCCAGACTATATTATTTTGTAGGGATAACTTTCTTTGGCCATGTTATTTTGAGAAGACATGATTGCTTTATTAGTATGCTTGAAGTATTATTGTTTTTATGTCAATATTAAACTTTTGTTTTGAATCTTATGGATCTGAACATTCATGCCACAATAAAGAAAATTACATGGATAAGTATGTTAGGTAGCATTCCACATCAAAAATTCTGTTTTTATCATTTACCTACTCAAGGACGAGCAGGAATTAAGCTTGGGGATGCTTGATACGTCTCCAACGTATCTATAATTTTTGATTGTTCCATGCTATTATATTATCTATTTTGGATGTTTTATATGCTATTTTATATTATTTTTGGGACTAACCTATTAACCTAGAGCCCAGTGCCAGTTTATATTTTTTCCTTGTTTTTGAGCTTCGCAGAAAAGGAATACCAAACAGAGTCCAAACGGAATAAAACTTCACGATGATTTTTCTTGGACCAGAAGACACCCAGGGGACTTGGAGTCCAAGTCAGAAGAGCCACAAGGCGGCGACAAGGGTGGAGGGCGCGCCCTAGGGGGGGCGCCCCCTGCCTTGTGGACTCCTCTGACCTAGCCCTTCCTCCTATATATTCACATATATTCCAGAACCACCAGAGCAATCCACAAAAACACTTTTCCACCGCCGCAACCTTCTATTCCCGTGAGATCCCATCTTGGGGCCTTTTCCGGCATCCTGCCGGAGGGGGAATCGATCACGGAGGGCTTCTACATCAACTCCATTGCCCTTCCGATGATGCGTGAGTAGTTTACCTCAGATCTATGGGTCCATAGCTAGTAGCTAGATGGCTTCTTCTCTCTCTTTGATTCTCAATACAACGTTCTCCTAGATGTTCTTGGAGATCTATCCGATGTAATCTTCTTTTGCGGTGTGTTTGTCGAGATCCGATGAATTGTGGATTTATGATCAGCTTATCTATGAATATTATTTGAATCTTCTCTGAATTCTTTTATGCATGATTTAATATCTTTGTATTTCTCTTCGAATTATCGGTTTGGTTTGGCCAACTAGATTGGTTTTCTTGCAATGGGAGAGGTGCTTAGCTTTGGGTTCAATCTTGCGTGATTTCACCCAGTGACAAAGTAGGGGTAGCGAGACACGTATTGCATTGTTGCCATCAAGGATAAAAAGATGGGGTTTTCATCATATTGCTTGAGTTAATTCCTCTACATCATGTCATCTTACTTAAGGCGTTACTCCGTTCTTTATGAACTTAATACTCTAGATGCATGCTGGATAGCGGTCGATGTGTGGAGTAATAGTAGTAGATGCAGGCAGGAGTCGGTCTACTTGACACGGACGTGATGCCTATATGCATAATCATTGCCTTGGATATCGTCATAACTTTGCGCTTTTCTATCAATTGCTCGACAGTAATTTGTTCACCCACCTTATTATTTGCCTTCATGAGAGAAGCCTCGAGTGAAACCTATGGCCCTCGGGTCTATTTTCCATCATATTACTTTCCGATCTACTATTTTCCATTATATTACTTTCAGATCTACTAGTTTGCAATCTTTTGTTTTCAGATCTATATACCAAAAAACCAAAAATATTTTATCTTTTGTTTATCTATCTCTATCATATCTCACTTTTGCAATTGACCGTGAAGGGATTGACAACCCCTTTATCGCGTTGGGTGCAAGTGTTTGATTGTTTGTGCAGGTGTTGGTGATTTGTGCGTTCTTCTCCTACTAGATTGATACCTTGGTTCTTAACTGAGGGAAATACTTACCTCTACTATGCTGCATCACCCTTTCCTCTTCAAGGGAAAAACCAACGCAAGCTCAAAAAGTAGCAAGGCGCGGCACGCCGCACAGCAAGAGCGGATCCATCGGCACTTGCCTGCTGTCGACAAGGAGTCGCAGCTGGGTACACGTCCCGTCATTACCCCCATTCCTCGCCAGGAGTGGGCAGAGGCCGTTCGCGCCATACTTGCCCCAGAGGCCGGTCGCGCCGTACTTGCACCGGACGCCCGCCATGCCGTTCGCATGGGTCGCGCCGTTCGCCTTGTCCGCGGCCCGCTCGATGCCAACGCGTTGGTCGCTAGGCTTGACCGCCTCCTTGGCCCAGGTGTCCACCTTGGCGCAGTAGAGGAACATGGCCATCGCATCCTCGAGCTGGTGATCTTCGATGAAATAGCCTACTTGGAGCTCGAGATCGCGCTCCAGATGTACCGCGAGCGTGTCAACCGCTTGGACGAACGCCTGCACGAGTTTAGACAGAGCCAAGAGCTACCGTAGGCAAGGGCTGCAGGTCATGGACACGTTTATTTTGTTGACTCATTTCGACGTGGAGCGCTATGTATTCACAACAATCATAATATTGCTCTGTTTCAATGTGTGTACTCTGTTTTCCGTTCTTATATATTATGTTTCAATGTGTGTATATATGCTTTCCATTCTGTATATGTGGATGATAACAGCTAGATACAAATTAGTATATGAAAACAAATAGAAAAATGTAATTCATAATATATATATTTATTATTCATTAGTTCATCACAGAATTATAATATCATCACTTATATGTGATGATACTTAACTACCATGTACAATGCATAAAATTGAAAACAAACAATACTAAAACTAATAATCCCTCCTGGGGGCAGTATTCCGGCAGCCCCTCGCCAGCAGCTCCCTGGTGCGTGGCGTCTTCCCAGCGCGGAGGCAGTACTCCGCCTCCTCCGTCTCGCAGCACTTGACGTACCGATCTGCCTTTTGCTGGCGGACAAGCGCGAACGATCTTGCCATTTTGTTGGGCGCCCACCGGAGCTCCTTGTCGATGGCATGTTGGGGCTTATCGGCCCACTTCCACACAGCGATGAGGCGCCTAGCACCTTTGACCTTCCTCGCGAAGTACCCATCTTCGTACACCTCCTCCGCACGATGACGCACCCGCCCCCAAAGCTCCACCGCCTCCTTTTTCCAGACGGCCTCACGGGATTCACAGGCCGCTTGGTACCTGGCTTCCTTCTCCGCCGTCTCCTTCTTGAATGCCACTTGCCTGGCTTTCTCAGCCGGCGGCAACGATTTCCACAGACAAAGATTGTACTGGCCCCAAAACCACTCCAAAGTTGGGGGGTCCGACGCAACCTCGTCCGCCGGCCTGTAGGGGTCCTCCTCGTCGCTGCTCTTTGACTGAACATCCTCGGGGGGCGGCGCCTCCTCGTCGGCATGTGGGCACATCGGCGGCGCCATGGCAGAGATTTGTGAGGGACAGAGAGAGGGCGAGCAAGGGGAGGATGTAGATGAGAATGCAGGCGGGACGATGTGAGCAAGGTAGTATTTAGTGGCGGCCGGAATCTAGATCGACAAGAATAGTACACACGCCGGTCACCGGAATTTATGAGTACTGTAGTTTGAATTGCACATGATTCCCGCAGCAAAAGTCGTGTGTGAACTTAATAGCTGACGGTTTCCAATACAGAACCGCGTCTGATTAATAACCCGCGCCACTCACCTTCCAAACCTCGAGGCGCGAAATAGAGTGCCAATCATGTGGGGCCCGGTTGTTTTTCCAGATATTTACATTTTCTTTCCTCACATCAGGGACGAATGCTTATTTTGTGTTACCATGGCACTCCATGCATGTGTCCAAGCCGTGACACCGATATGTTTAAAAATTCCTTCCAATTTACTGCACATGGAATTAACTCGCGCACAACAAGTACACAAATATGATTTTTCAAACCGTTATGGTTAGCTGTTTCATGTACATGTAGTTCAAATTTGAATTACGATCATTAAATGGCTAGAAAATCACTTAAATGTCTTAAAAAGGTCAAATGACCCCTGGAATTTTCCAAACTTTGACATGACAGTTGTATTAGTGCACATTAACTGTAGAAAAAATTTGAAGGCCATAAGAGGAAGCTATCGTCGGTTCGTCATCAAACATGCATTGTGTCCTCTCGGAACCACACCCCTTCTAGTGAGTTGTTCCGGTTTGTGAGGGGTGTGTGTCCAAATTTTTGTCAAACATGCCAATTTTTTACCACACCATTGTGGTGCCATGCCATTACGTCAAGCAGGGTTTCATGTGTTTCTGATCATTTTTAATTTTTTGGAATTTAAATGCCATGGCATGCACTCGATGCTTTGTGTCAAAGCCGTGACACCAATATGTTTGAGAATCTTCCAATTTACTGCACATGGAATTAACTCACACACAAGTACACATATATGATTTTTCAAAACCGTTATGGTTAGCTATTTCATGTACATGTAGTTCAAATTTGAATTACGGTCATTAAATGGCTAGAAAATCACTTAAATGTCTTAAAAGGTCAAATGACCCCTGAAATTTTCCAAATTTTGACATGGCAGTTGTATTAGTGCACATTAACTGTAGAATTTTTTTGAAGGCCATAAGAGGAAGCTATCGCCGGTTCATCATCAAAGATGCATTGTGTCCTCTCGGAACCACGAGCCTTCTAGTGAGTAGCTCCGGTTTGTGAGCGGTGTGGGTCCAAAGTTTCGTCAAACAGGCCAATTTTTTTACCACAGCATCCTGGTGGCATGCCATTGCGTCAAGCAAGGTTTCATGTATTTTATGATCATTTTTTAATTTTTTGGAATTTAAATGCCATGGCACTCCATGCTTGTGTCCAAGCCGTGACACCAATATGTTTGAAAATTCCTTCCAATTTACTGCACATGGAATTAACTCGCACACAAGTACACAAATATGATTTTTCAAACCGTTATGGTTAGCTGTTGCATGTACATGTAGTTCAAATTTGAAGTACGGTCATTAAATGGCTAAAAAATCACTTAAATGTCTTAAAAAGGTCAAATGACCCCTGAAACTTTCCAAATTTTGACATGACAGTTGTATTAGTGCACGTTAACTTTAGAAAAAAATTGAAGGCCTTAAGAGAAAGCTATCGTCGGTTCGTCATCAAAGATGCATTGTGTCCTCTTGGAACCACGAGCCTTCTAGTGAGTAGCTCCGGTTTGTGAGGGGTGTGTGTCCAAAGTTTTGTCAAACAGGCCAATGTTTTTACCACACCATCCTGGTGGCATGCCATTACGTCAAGCATGGTTTCATGTATTTCTGATCATTTTTTATTCTTGAGAATTTAAATGCCATGGCACTCCATGCATGTGCCAAGCCGTGACACCAATATGTTTGAAAATTCCTTCCAATTTACTGCACATGGAATTAACTCGTACACAAGTACACAAATATGATTTTTCAAACCGTTATGATAAGCTGTTGAATGTACATGTAGTTCAAATTTGAATTATGGTCATTAAATGGCTAGAAAATCACTTAAATGTCATGAAAAGGTCAAATGACCCCTAGAATTTTCCAAATTTTGACATGGCAGTTATATTAGTGTACATTAACTGTAGAAAATTTGGAAAGCCATAAGAAGAAGCTATCGCCAGTTCTTCATCAAACATGCATTGTGCCCTCTCGGAACCACGAGCCTTCTAGTGAGTTGCTCCGGTTTGTGAGGGGTGTGTGTCCAAACTTTCGTCAAACAGGCCAATTTTTTTACCACACCATCTTGGTGCCATGTCATTACGTCAAGCAAGATTTCATGTGTTTCTGATCATTTTTGAATTTTTTGGAATTTCAATGCCATGGCACTCGATGCTTTATGTCCAAGCCGTGACACCAATATGTTTGAAAATTCCGTCCAATTTACTGCATATGGAATTAACTCGCACACAAGCATTCAAATATGACTTTTCAAACCGTTATGTTTAGCTATTGCATGTACATGTAGTTCAAATTTGAATTACGATAATTAAATGGCTAGAAAATCACTTAAATGTCTTAAAAAGGTCTAATGACCCCTGAAAGTTTCCAAATTTTGACATGACAGTTGTATTAGTACTCCAAATTTTCTCGTACATTTAAAACACCATCCGTTGCCACTGTACCTCAAATTCGTCTTTCACACCTAATACAAAATATCAACAACATCACACACAGTTTGTTGTAGGGGACCGTTTGCAGTGAAAATTTGTGGGTCTACTTAAGTCTTCCTCCATCAGCTTTGCCGGCTTCATCTGCTCTAGTACCAGTCACCCTCGACTCCACGAATCCCAGATCCCCATTCCCGCAACCCCTTCTTGCTAAGAATGACGATGTGGAAACGCTTCGTGAGGGCCCGTACGGTGGCCGCGTCCTCCCCGAGCGCCGCCGCCTGCGCCGAGTGCACGGCCGCCTACGCCGACAGCGCGGCCGCATCTGTCGAGAGGGCGTCTATGGCAGCCGACGGCTGCAGCAGCTGCTGCGACGGTGGCTGCAAACACCGAGAGTGCTCGAGCTGCCGTCCGCGCCGCCGATATCACCTTGGCCCGGGTCGAGGCCATCCACGCCAAGATCGAGGACGCACACGCCAAGATATTCCAGGCCACCTCAGAATCCACCATGCAACCCATGTCTGAAAAGGCGGCGGAGGCCATGGAGCACCTGCTACCTCATGAGATCGCCGAGCAGAAGCTGGAGATGCAGGAGGCGGCGGAGATCGAGGAGCGCCGTGAGAAGGAGTTGCGCGTGGCTCAGGACGAGGTTGAGAAGAGCCTGTCCATCGAGGAATCGGCGGTGGAGTACCAGCGCGATCTCCGGCGCAGCCACTACTAAGAGTACTACAACCTTGAGGGCGGCACCGAGGACGAGGACGACGTCGCGGTCGACTTCAGCCGGGGGGACGCGGAGTCCACCAACGGCGGCATGTCGCCAAGACAAGTCATCGATGTCTCATCTTACACCGGTGAGGCGTAGGACGGTGCGGCGACGGCTTTGTTAAAATTATGCCTACTTAGCCTTTGTTTATAACGCTGGTCTTTTGTTAGAGCAATGTTTAGGTCAACTAGCTCTGTTTAATTACTAAAATTGCTCGATTCAGTCACTTTAGTCTATGTGCTGTAGGCTCTTTTCTGTGCCCAAATTAGCAAGCTATGTTAAATTATGCAATGACGTGGATGAGGACAGTAACCAGGGAAATTTCCACCAATATTTGAATGATCAAACTCATCGCATACGCGTAAAGCAGAAGAATCATTTGCGATGCACACATTCGTTCAAAGTGAATGGTGTCCGGTGGCACCGTGCGTAAAGTTTCCCTCCACCTTCGATTTTTTTGGCCGACCACCGAAATATCTACCCCCTCCCCACCCCTTTTCTCCCTGGCCACAAGTCGCATTTACCCTGTTTCCTCCTTCCTTCCTTCCCAAGCTATAGCCGCTTCCTCGCTCTCGCCGTCTCGCATCCGACCGCCGCGGTCGCCATGGTCTTCTTCCACGACCTCTCCAGCGGTTCCTCCGACGATGACGACTCTTTCACCACCCGGGTATGCCTCTCTTCTCTCTCTCGGGTTATGATTTGGAATGAAGGATTTTAATCCGATGGTCGGTTTGAGTCATTTCTCGCTCTTGTAGCTCCCTCGGACCATCAGTTGCAACGAATGGAGCGGGGTTGCTGAAGATCTACCTGCTCGTCGTCACCATCAATCTCCATGAGTGAAGTTAGTTGTGTTTGAATCTATGGACAGTGGGAGGAAGTTTCTGGCATGTGCAGAGAAGGTTAGCCCCACTATCGTTGTTACAAATCATTTGTTAGATGTGATTCAGACACTGTCACTGTGCTATGTTATTCTGGATGTGATTAAGACTGTGTCATAGTTTCTACCTAGTATCTAAAAAATGTTGCCATCTCATCAGCGGTGCCATTAGAAAATTATTTGGCACCGCTTCAGCAGTTTGTGCAGCCAACTTTGGTCCACACATCCCAGCAGCCAAGCAGTAAAATACTAAAAAACTTTATGGCACAAAGGAACTGGGCATCGGAGCAACTAGGTGCTCCGAAGTCTGGTTCCCTGATTTTATTTCTCTGCATCGGCTCGCCAGTGCAGGGCACCAGTGTGAAATGTAGCAACACTTGTCTTGACACCGGTTTTGACATACATAGGGGACGGCCTTAGTGTTATTAGTTCTATGTTACTAAATTTGTGCATGTACACACCTGTTAGTATCAATTTGATGTCATCCAAACACTGTCGCTATGCTATTGAAGTTATATTTAGCTTCCTCATAAAATGTTCAATTTGTTATTTATAGTACATGACTAAGAACTTGTAGCGTTGTTGTAGTTAATTATAGCTTCTGATGTTTCAGAATTTGGTTGTTGTCTCAGTAGCAATTAATTCATTTGCACATTGATCTTTTTGAGAAGATATGCCATAATTGACTTGTTTCTTTAGTTTTTCAAAATATGTATTTGGTGATTTTCTATGTTGCTAGAAACTCATTCCCCCTACAATTGTTACTGATCTAGTTTTAAATATTATAGGATGAACGGAAGTGTTCTTACCTGGAGTGGGTTGATCAAGAGTGGGCACAGTCTTTGAAGATGTGCCTAGCAAAGCTCTGGAGCATGTATGAGGAAGAGAACAGAGATAGGCTTAGAGAAAGCATTGTCAATGCTGAAGAATATTTCAAGATGCGGGAATAAAAGAGGAAGATGGAGAATGAGCTCAGATTTTTTTAAATTAGACTTTGCTAAGATGGTGTTGGCGAAGGAGGAGGCACTTTCTGAGTTGGTCAGTGCAAAACAGGTTCTTACTGAACTGAAAGCAGAGGTGGATAAGACGAGCCTGGCTGATCTCGATTAGGGAAATGAATATATTGTTCTTATGAAGGCGAACTAGCTATATGATGTACTGTGTTGTTTTCAGGTAGCTATCGTATTGTGATGTTAACATATATTTATGTGCCTAATATGAAATTGGCAAACAGCTGTTCGATATGATATGTGAATTTGCGTAATACTAGAATTATTAATTGTAAACTAATAAACCTGCTAAATGGGTCATGGAACTTTGCAAACAGTTCTAGCAGTAAAAGCGGTTGTGATGGATAGCTCAATGCCATACAGTTTTCTTCATCAAATCGTGTGTGATGTAGTTGAATAAAAGCAAACGGTTAACTGAGGCAGAGCGTGTGTGATAGTTACACCTATCACACACGAGGCTATACATAAAATGTGTGGGATGTATATACAAACGGAAACGTTTTCCCTGGATTGACTGTGTGGGATGTACATACGAACGGAAACATTTTCTCTGGATTGACTGTGTGGGATGTACATAAGAACGAAAACGTATTCCTTGGATTGACTATGTGGAATGTACATAACAAATAGAAACATTTGTTTGGGACTGACTGTGTGGGATGTACTTATGACCGGAACCGATTGGGCATGTATAATTGTATTTTTTAACACACCTATACGTATAATCGTATTTGATCGCTCGCCCGTCGCACATGAGCTCATTTTGCCGAGCGTGTGTGACCAGAGGGCCTATCCCCGACGATTTCTGGGTCGTGAGGGAAGGACGCCCCTATCACCCACACTCACTAGGCGACGGTTCAGAATGCCGTCGCGGAAAGAGGCTAAAAACTGTTTGTATAGCAGCTCGCTGTACCAGTGGTTGTTCATATTCACATAGAAGTTATATTGTCATAGATCCTTCAACATGTGGTGCTTGCTCAATATCTTTGCTAGCCAAAATTCTGCACTAAGTAGAGATACTACTTATGCATCCAAAAACCCTAAACCCAAACTCATGTTTTGAGAGTCCACCATACCTACCTATGGATTGAATAAGATCCTTCAAGTAAGTTGTCATTGATGCAATAAGGCAATAAAAATTGCTTCTAAATGTTTTTGATCATTTAGTGTAAGAGAAAATTGAGCGTTGCACGAACTTGTGATGCCAAAGTAATAAAAGCGACGGACTGCATAATAAAGGTTGCTATCATAAGGCGCAATATAATGTGACGTTCTTTTGCATTAAGGGATTGTGCATACAAACCAATAAGCGCATGACAACCTCTGCTTCCCTCTGTGAAGGGCCTATCTTTTACTTTTATGCATTTACTTTTATGTAAGAGTCAAAGTATTCTTCCATGTTCCTTTTTATTTTTCTCCTTTTGCAAGCATCATGTGGCGAAGAAAGATCTAGGCACATATATCCAGTTGAATGTGAGTGATCATGAGTTATTATTGTTGACATCACCCTTGAGGTGAATAAGTTGGGAAGCGAAACTATAAGCCCCTATCTTTCTATGTGTCTGGTTGAAACTTTTTGCTCATATGTATGTTGTGAGTGTTAGCAATCATAGAAGATTAAATGATGGTTGAGTATGTGGACTTGCCAAAAGGCTCCGATACGAGACCCTTCCTGAAAATATGATGAATTGTAGTTGCAAAGTTGACTGAGAACACAGTTAGTTGGTTTTCAATAGAGTGTATACTTTTTACTTCGATGTTGTGATGAATTGTTGCTTGTTCATGAGAAGTTATATGATAAAAAATTATATGATAAAGTTTGTTGCTGTTATAATAATAAGCATGATGCTACTATGTCCGTATTTTGTTTTTATTGACACCTCTCTCTCTAAACATGTGGACATGATTTTCGATATCGGCTTTCGCTTGAGGAGAAGCGAGGTCTAAGCTTGGGGGAGTTGATACGTCCATTTTGCATCATGTTTTCCTACTGTTATTTATAATGTTTTTATGCATAATAATGCTTTATGGAGTAGTTCTAATGCATCTTCTCTCATAATATGCAAGCTTTACACAAAGAGGGAGAATGCCGATAGCTGGAATTATGGACCTGAAAAAGTTATGTCAGAGATACCTATTTTGCACATCTCCAAATGAGCTGAAAATTTACAAAGAATTATTTTGGAATATATAAAAAAATACTGGAGCAAATAACTACCAGAGGGGGGCCACCTGGTGGCCACAAGACACCAGGGCGCGCCCTGGCGGGTTGTGGCCAGCCCAGCCCACCTCCAGTGCCCATCTTCTGGTACATAAGGTCTTTTGACCTAGAAAAATTAAGGAGAGGACTTTCGGGACAGAGCGCCGCCGTCTCGAGGCGGAACTTGGGCAGGAGCACTTTTGCCCTCCGGTGGAGCGATTCCGCCGAGGGAACTTCCCTCCCGGAGGGGGAAATAGAAGCCATCATCCTCACCAACAACCCTCTCATCTTTGGGAGGCCAATCTCCATCAACATCTTCAACAGCACCATCTCCTCTCAAATCCTAGTTCATCTCTTGTGTTCAATCTTTGTACCGAAACCTCAGATTGGTACCTGTGAGTGACTAGTAGTGTTGATTACATCTTGTAGTTGATTATTATATCGTTTATTTGGTGGAAGATTATATGTTCAGATCCATTTTGCTATTTAATACCCCTCTGATCTTGAGCATGAATATCATTTGTGAGTAGTTACTTTTGTTCTTGAGGTCACGGGAGAAGTCATGTTGCAAGTAATCATGTGAAGTTGATATGTGTTCGATATTTTGATGATATGTATGTTGTGATTCCCTTAGTGGTGTCATGTGAACGTCGACTACATGACACTTCACCATCTTTGGGCCTAAGGGAATGCATTGTGGAGTAGTTATTAGATGATGGGTTGCTAGAGTGACAGAAGCTTAAACCCTAGTTTATGCGCTATTCCGTAAGGGACCGATTTGGATCCAAATATTTAATGCTATGGTTAGATTTTATCTTAATACTTTTCTCGTAGTTGCGGATGCTTGCGAGGGGGTTAATCATAAGTGGGAGGCTTGTTCAAGTAAGAACAACACCCAAGCACCGGTCCACCCACATATCAAATTATCAAAGTAGCGATCACGAATCAAACCAACATGATGGAAGTGACTTGGTGAAATTCCCATGTGCCCTCAAGAACGCTTTGCTTATTATAAGAGACCGTTTTGGCCTGTCCTTTGCCACAAAAGGATTGGGCTACCTTGCTGCACTTTATTTACCATTACCGTTACTTGCTCGTTACAAATTATCTTGCTATCAAACTACCTGTTACCGACAATTTCAGTGCTTGGAGAGATTACCTTGCTGAAACCCACTTTTCATTTCCTTCTGCTCCTTGTTGGGTTCGACACTCTTACTTATCGAAAGGACTATGATTGACTCTCTATACTTGTGGGTCATCAATAGTGGACATCTCCGACGATGACTAGGTTACGTGATCTACGTAGTACTTAGGTTTTTTCATTTGCATGCTTTTGTATGTATGGATTTAAGATTTCTAGTATGAGGTATCTGGATGCAGATAACAAATTTGAGGCTTGACCAGTCAGTGTCCAGCTGTAGATGCTGTAAGCTGCTACACAGCACAGGTCTTTCGTTCTAATCCCGTCACATTTTTTCTTTTTTTCGACTAATCCATCTTCTCGCTGGTGAGCTCGCTGAGCTCAGCGACCAGGACCAGACGATGGACGAGGCTTCCGACCAGGAGCCGGCGCCACCGCCCATGCCGGTTCATGCCGTGTTCACCATAGAGAAGCTGCGGCCGCACTTCGATGCCGTAATGGCGGAAGAGCTACCAGCGCCGCCGGTCTCGGTGTTCCGGCAAGCACAGGAGGAGCAGTACTACAACCTCCGTCTCGTCAACGAGCGTCGGCACGCGGAGGGACAAATCACCGGCTAACAGGCGAACGACAATGCTGTCGTGGGCATGCTAGCTGGCCGATGATCTTGGCTTCCTGGATGAGCAGCGGGCGCTGTACCAGACCATCCGTAGGGCCCGCGAGGGTCTCTCCATCGTCCTTCGCCTTGTTGAGCTCATGGTGGCACCGCCATCTCGCGTTGTCAATATGGTCAACAAATGAGGGGAATCAGGAGATGACTGTACTTTGAGAGGATGACAGTAGGGACCCACCAGGACCATGGTCGTGCGTAGACAACTGCCTCCTTATTAGAGCTACAAGAAAAAAAATCTTCCTTTTGGGTTTCTGACATCTGGGTCCCACACAATTGTCAACGTATAGTCAATAAAAGAGAGAATTGTCAATGTATACGCAAGTGCCTCCTTATTACAACTATAAAAAAATATTGCTTCCTCCTGGTTTCCTTACATCACAGTCCCACACCATTGTCATCCTATATAGTCAATAAACGAGAGAATTGCACAGGGAGTGGCTGACAGCTGGGACCCAGTAGCTCGAGTAGTATTTGTTTTTTGATGGGTGAGCAGAATTTTTTTTAGCGATGTTTTTGTTGTTGTTCAGAGGAGTAGGGTATCAACTGGGTGGGCTGTGGCCCATCTAGCCCAGGCTATTATTTTATGTCGACCAAATATCCAGCCCAGTTATTAATTTTTCAAAGTGAAAATGGCTAGCCCAGCTATAGTTTTTTGAGGAATACCCAACACAAGTCAACTTGTTATTCTCCGCCCCGCTGGGCTGCAAATCTTTCCTAGGAGGTATGCATTAGGCTTGCCAAGAAAATGGGCTTTAAGAAATAATAAATGGGATGTAATTATAAAAAGTTGGCTGTAAATATATATATAACGCACCGAACAGGTAATTAGTTTCAAAATTATTATTATTTGGATTTTGAAAATTATAATTTCATTACTTGTTGCGCGGGCAAAATTTCGTTGGATTTTTAGCTAATATAAATTTGTTTTGAAATTAGATTTAATCTGGCTCGAACTTTCGGGATAAAAAATATTTTGGATCCCATCAAAATGTGGGAAATTTGGTTGAAATTATTAACCGTTATCCTGGCTAGAAAATGGGTTGTAATGTTAACAAAGAGTAAATGGGTTGCAGTAAATTCCATTAGAATTAAAAAATGGGTTGTAAATTATTACAAATCGCAAATGGGATATATGCTCTCTGCCATAGATGTGATACTCACTAGTGGGCCTACTAAGTTGACGCGCATGCAAGGCTTTGTTAACATATAGTCAACACACGATTCTAGCAGCAGTGGACGTTGGATGTCCATCCAACGACTGTCATGCTTCTTCAATCTCGGATATTCTTGCTTTAGCCGTCCAAACCATCACCAGCGGTATCGCCTGCTACCGCCTCCCGTGGCCGACTGTGCTGCCACACAGGCCTCATCGGCCCACCCTACTCCCATCGTCGTCCACACCATTCCTCTACTCACCAACACCTCTTGTTATTCTCCGGCGATGGCAGCCTCACACCGCAGCCGAACCAGTGAACCCTCATACTCCCCTCCGCATGGGCATCCACCTGTGTCGTCTTCCGAGGCTCCGCATCGTACCCTTCCTAGGCCTTGCCATCGTCCACCGCCTTGATGCTCTCGGCGCGGCATGGTCAACGAACGACAGCCATCGGAAAAGGACTTTAGGCAGCCAGGCTAACAGCTGGACCCACCAGCTACATATTCGAACGCAAGGAAGTGCCTCCTTATTACTCGCAAAATAAAAATGATTCCTCCCCTGACAGCGGGGACCCAGCAGCTATATCTTCGCACGCAAGGAAGTGCGTCCTTATCCTCCCTGACAGCTCGGACCCACCCGGTCGAAGCGTACGTAGCGTTGTCTGTCTTGTCGCGAACATGTATGTACATACTGGTCGATCGGTCTCTCTGCAACGATGAAACGTGGCCGAGTAATTAAGTAGCGACATGTGTCATAGTAGAGCCCCCGATGTAGTAGTTTAGGCAGTCCCGTCTAAACCGTGTACATGTACATACAGCCACATGCCAAAAAATACGGCCACGTACGTACATACGGGTGTGGTCTCGAATGCGTACTCGCGCATACGTACGGCCAGGGCTCGTGTACATGGAGAGGCAATGGACGGCAGCAATGATTTCCTATTCATAGGCAGCCAACCGGCTGGGTAGGACGAGAGAAATGCGTCGTGTTCATTGGGAGGCAACGGAATGCATCCTGTTCATCGGGAGCCAACCAGCTTGGACGGAATAGCCGAAACGGGGTATGGCATATGGCAAAACGGAGGAAATGACCTTCTATTCGACCACTTACGGTCGAAACAGATTCTTGTTCATCAGGAGGGGTATGGCGTACCACAAAACAGAGGAAACAGACTTCTATTCGAGCGCCTACAATCAAAACGGGGTCCTGTTCATCGGGAGTGGTGTGGTGTACTGCAAAACGGAGGAAACGGACTTCTGTTCGAGTGCCTATAGTCAAAACAGGGTCCTGTTCATCGGGAGGAGTGTGGCATACCGCAAAACAAAACTCCATGGGCTACTATTCATCCACCGTCTACTGCCTCGCTCCGGCCTCCACGGGGGTACTGTTCATCCACCGTTGACTTCCTCTAGCCTCCACCAGCTACTATTCATCCAGCCTCCACGTGGTCCTGTTCATCCACCCCCAACCGGCTGGGTGTGGTGTACCGCGGCACGGCCTCCTCGGGGTCATGTTCATCCAGGGGCAACCGCCTGCTACTACCATGGTGTCCTGTTCATCCAGCGGCAATCGCCTACACACGACCGGGGTCCTGTTCA
The DNA here is from genome assembly GCA_011799875.1 of Thinopyrum elongatum. NCBI lineage: Eukaryota > Viridiplantae > Streptophyta > Magnoliopsida > Poales > Poaceae > Thinopyrum > Thinopyrum elongatum. Next base: position 609,105,936 of record CM022298.1, read on the forward strand.
TCAAACCCCCACCGGGAACTTTTCATCCATAGCCAACCAACCGGCTGGACTCACCACGTCTCGACTCGTTCTATGTATCACGCGCGCGGCAGCAACAGGCACTGTTCATCCAGAGGCAACCCAACCGGCTAGCTACGTCTCGCATGGGGGTTTGATCGGCTTCAGTAAGCAGCAGCAGCGGTCGATCGGGTTCAGTTAGTAGCGAAGGAGTTGGTCGGGTTCAGTTAGCAGCGAATGGATCAATCGATCGGCTTTGGTACATAGCAGTGCGATCGCTCAGGTTCAGTAAGCGAATGCCTCTCGCTCGGGTTCAATTATAGGGACACGGCTGGCACCACGTGAGCATACGAGAGAGAAACGCGCAAACCACACTACATCGCTCGGCCCCGACCACCCACCGTAACCGGGAACTCTGCGAAAATTTCCTTGCCCTCACTTCTACCATGATTTCTTATGTCATGGACGTCCCAAAGAATGTCATGCAGGTGCGTCCCCGGCCCGCCCAGGATGAAAAGCCCATTTTCTATCATGATTTTTTGTCATAGAAGTAGGATCCCACCAAATATATGTGTTGGGAAACGTTGCATGGAAAACAAAAAAAATTCTACGCACACGCAATGATCTATCCATGGAGATGCATAGCAACGAGGGGGAGAGTGTGTCTACATACTCTCATAGACCGTAAGCAGAAGCGTTTCACAACGCGGTTGATGTAGTCGAACTTTCTTCGCGCTCCACCGATCGAGTACCGAACGTACGGCACCTCCGAGTTCTGCACACGTTCAGCTCGGTGACGTTCCTCGCCTTCTTGATCCAGCAAGACATCAAGGTAGTAGATGATTTCCGTCAACACGGCGGCGTGGTGACGGTGATGGTGATGTGATCCGCACAGGGCTTCGCCTAAGCACCGCGGGAATATGGCCGGGGGTGTAAACTATGGAGGGGGCGCCGCACACGGCTAACAATTGATGTTGTGTGTTCTAGGCGCCCCCTTCCCCACATATATATAGGTGGGAGGGGGAGGGGAGAGGCCAGGAGGCACCCAAGGGCTGGCCGCCAGCCCCTTTGGGGCTTCCTTGCCTTGCGCCCCCCTGCCATATTTGACGGAGGGGGAAGGAAAGGGGGAAGAGGTGGAAGGAAGGGGGAATCCTATTCCATTTCTTTTCTTTCCTCCTTCCCCTTTCCTTCTCCACCTTTGCCAGCCCATATGGGGGGCGCACCAGCCCCTTGTGGCTGGTGCATTCCCCTCTTGGCCCATAAGGCCCATATCTTTTGCCGGGGCTGCCCGAAACCTCTTCCGGTGACCCGATAAGTACCCGGTGACCCCCGAAACACTTCCGGTGTCCAAATACCATCGTCCTATATATCAATATTTACCTCTCGACCATTTCGAGACTCCTCGTCATGTCCGTGATCTCATTTGGGACTCCGAACAACATTCGGTCACCAAATCACATAACTCATATAATACTAAATCGTCAACGAACGTTAAGCGTGCGGACCCTACGGGTTCGAGAACTATGTAGACATGACCAAGACACCTCTACGGTCAATAACCAATAGTGGAACCTGGATGCTCATATTGGCTCCTACATATTCTACAAAGATCTTTATCGGTCGAACCGTTATGACAACATACGTAATTCCCTTTGTCCATCGGTATGTTACTTGCCCGAGATTCGATCATCGACATCTTCATACCTAGTTCAATCTCATTACCAGCAAGTCTCTTTACTCGTTATGTAATACATCACCTCGTGACTAACTCCTTAGTCATTTGCTTGCAAGCTTATGATGTGTATTACTGGGAGGGCCCAGAGATACCTCTCCGATACTCGGAGTGACAAATCCTAATCTCGATCTATGCCAACTCAACAAACGCCTTCGGGGATACCTATAGAGCATCTTTATAATCACCCAATTACGTTGTGACGTTTGATAGCACACAAGGCATTCCTCCAGTATCCAGGAGTTGCATAATCTCATAGTCGAAGGAATATGTATTTGACATGAAGAAAGCAATAGCAATAAAACTGAACGATCATTATGCTAAGCTAACGGATGGGTCTTGTCCATCACATCATTCTCCTAATGATGTGATCTCGTTATCAAATGACAACTCATGTCCATGGTTAGGAAACCACAACCATCTTTGATCAATGAGCTAGTCAAGTAGAGGATCACTAGGGACACGGTGTTTGTTTATGTATTCACACATGTATTTAGGTTTCCAATCAATACAATTCTAGCATGAATAATAAACCTTTATCATGAATAAGGAAATATAAAATAACAACTTTATTATTGCCTCTAGGGCATATTTCCTTCAGTCTCCCACTTGCACCAGAGTCAATAATCTAGTTCACAACGCCATGTGATTAACACCCATAGTTCACATCGCTATGTGACAAATACCCAAAGAGTTTTACTAGAGTCAATAATCTAGTTCACATCGTCATGTGATTAACACCCAAAGAGTACGATGCCACATTCAGATCCATATGTATTTTGCAAATTTCTATGTCTACATGCTCTGCATGGAGCTACTCTTAGCTAATTGCTCCCACTTTCAATATGTATCCAGATTGAGACTCAGAGTCATCTGGATTGGTGTCAAAGCTTGCATCGACGTAACCCTTTACGACAAACTCTTTATCACCTCCATAACCGAGAAACATTTCCTTAGTCCTCTTAGGTAACTAAGGATAATTTTGACCGTTGTCTAGTGGTCCACTCCTGGATCACTCGTGTACCCTCTTTGCCAGATAAGTGGCAAGACACACATTAGGTGTGGTACACAACATGGCATATCGTATAGAACCTATGGCTGAGGCATAGGGAATGACTTTCATTCTCTCTCTATCTTCTGCCATGGTCGGGCTTTGAGTCTTACTCAACTTCACACCTTGTAACACAGGCAGAACCCTTTCTTTGACTGATCCATTTTGAACTTCTTCAAAATCTTGTCAAGGTATGTGCTTTGTGAAAGTCCTATTAAGCGTCTCGATCTATCCCTATAGATCTTGATGCTCAATACGTAAGCAGCTTCACCGAGGTCTTTCATTGAAAAATTCTTATTCAAGTATCCTTTTATGCTATCCAGAAATTCTATATCATTTCCAATCAACAATATGTCATTCACATATAATATCAGAAATGCTACAGAGCTCCCACTCACTTTCTTGTAAATACAGGATTCATCGAAAGTCTGTATAAAACCATATGCTTTGATCACCTCATCAAAGTGTATATTCCAACTCCGAGATGCTTGCACCAGTCCATAGATGGATCACTGGAGCTTGCATACTTTGTTAGCACCTTTAGGATCAACAAAACCTTCTGGTTGTATCATATACAACTCTTCTTTAAGAAATCCATTAAGGAATGCAGTTTTGACGTCCATTTGCCAGATTTCATAATCATAAAATGCGGCAATTGCTAACAAGATTCGGATGGACTTAAGCATCGCTACGGGTGAGAAAGTCTCATCGTAGTCAACTCCTTGAACTTGTCAAAAACCTTTTGCGACAAGTCGAGCTTTATAGACAGTAACTTTACCATCAGCGTCAGTCTTCTTCTTGAAGATCCATTTATTTTCTATGGCTTGCCGATCATCGGGCAAATCCACCAAAGTCCACACTTTGTTCTCATACATGGATCCTATCTCAGATTTCATGGCCTCAAGCCATCTGTCAGAATCTGGGCTCATCATAGCTTCTTCATAGTTCATAGATTCACCTTGGTCTAGTAACATGACTTCCAGTACAGGATTCCCGTACCACTCTGGTGCGGATCATGTTCTAGTTGACCTACGAAGTTCTGTAGTAACTTGATTCGAAGTTTCCTGATCATCATCATTAGCTTCCTCTCTAGTTGGTGTAGGCATCACGGGAACGGTTTTCTCTGATGTGCTACTTTCCAATTCGAGAGAAGGTACAATTACCTCATCAAGTTCTACTTTCCTCCCACTCACTTCTTTCAAGGGAAACTCCTTCTCTAGAAAGGTTCCATTCTTGGCAACAAAGATCTTGCCTTTGGATCTGTGGTAGAAGGTGTACCCAATTGTTTCCTTAGGGTATCCTATGAAGACGCACTTCTCCGATTTGGGTTCGAGCTTATCAGGCTGAAGTCTTTTGACATAAGTGTCGCAACCCCAAACTTTAAGAAATGACGGCTTAGGTTTCTTGCCAAACCATAGTTCATACGGTGTCGTCTCAATGGATTTAGATGGTGCCCTATTTAACGTGAATGCAACTGTCTCTAATTCATAACCCCAAAACGATAGTGGTAAATCGGTAAGAGACATCATAGATCGCACCATATCTAATAAAGTACGGTTACGACGTTCGGACACACCATTACGCTGTGGTGTTCCAGGTGGCGTGAGTTGTGAAACTATTCCACATTGTTTTAAATGAAGACCAAACTGGTAACTCAAATATTTGCCTCCGCGATCAGATCATAGAAACTTTATTTTCTTCTTACGATGATTCTCCACTTCACTCTGAAATTCTTTGAACTTTTCAAATATTTCAGACTTGTGTTTCATTAAGTAGATATACCCATATCTGCTCAAATCATCTGTGAAGGTCGGAAAATAACGATACCCGCCGCGTGCCTCAACACTCATCGGACCGCATACATCGGTATGTATCATTTCCAATAAGTCATTGGCTCGCTCCATTGTTCCGGAGAACAGAGTTTTAGTCATCTTGCCCATGAGGCATGGTTCGCAGGTATCAAAAGATTCATAATCAAGTGATTCCAAAAGCCCATCTGCATGGAGTTTCTTCATGCGCTTTACACCAATATGACCTAAACAGCAGTGCCACAAATATGTTGCACTATCATTATCAACTTTGCATCTTTTGGCATCAATATTAGAAATATGTGTATCACTACGATCGAGATTCAATAAACCATTTACATTGAGTGTATGACCATAGAAGGTTTTATTCATGTAAACAGAACAACAATTATTCTCTGACTTAAATGAATAACCGTATCACAATAAACATGATCCAATCATATTCATGCTCAACGCAAACACCAAATAACATTTATTTATTTAGGTCCAACACTAATCCCGAAGGTAGAGGGAGTGTGCGATGGTGATCTTATCAACCTTGGAATCACTTCCAACACACATCGTCACCTCGTCATTAACTAGTCTCTGTTCATTTTGCAACTCCTGTTTCGAGTTACTAATCTTAGCAACTGAACCGATATCAAATACCCAAGGGCTACTATGAACACTAGTAAAATACACATCAATAACATGTATATCAAATATACCTTTGTTCACTTTGCCATCCTTCTTATCCGCCAAGTATTTGGGGCAGTTCCGCTTCCAGTAACCATTTCATTTGCAGTAGAAGCACTCAGTTTTAGGCTTGGGTCCAGCTTCGGGCTTCTTCATGGGAGCGGCAACTTGCTTGCCATTCTTCTTGAAGTTCCCTTTCTTTCCCTCGCCCTTTTTCTTGAAACTAGTGATCTTGTCAACCATCAACACTTGATGCTCTTTCTTGATTTCTACCTTCGCCGATTTCAGTACCGCGAAGAGCTCGGGAATCATTTTTGTCATCCCTTGCATACTATAGTTCATCACGAAGTTCTAGTAGCTTGGTGATAGTGACTAGAGAACTTTGTCAATCACTATCTTATCTGGAAGATTAACTCCCACTTGATTCAAGCGATTGTAGTACCCAGACATTCTGAGCACATGCTCACTGGCTGAGCTATTCTCCTCCATCTTGTAGGCAAAGTACTTGTCAGAGGTCTCGTACCTCTCGACACAGGCATGAGTCTGAAATACCAATTTCAGCTCTTTGGAACATCTCATATGCTCTGTGGCGTTCAAAACGTTTTTGAAGTCCCGGTTCTAAGCTGTAAAGCATGGCGCACTAAACTATCAAGTAGTCATCATATCGAGCTTGCCAAATGTTCATAACGTCTGCATCTCCTCCTGCAATAGGTCTGTCACCTAGCGGTGCATCAAGGACATAATTCTTCTGTGCAGCAATGAGGATAATCCTCAGATCACGGACCCAGTCCGCATCATTGCTACTATCATCTTTCAACTTAGTTTTCTCTAGGAACATATCAAAATAAAACAGGGGAGCTATACGCGAGCTATTGATCTACAACATAGATATGCAAAAAACTATCAAGACTAAGTTCATGATAAATTAAGTTCAATTAATCAAATTACTTAAGAACTCCCACTTAAATAGACATCCCTCAAGTCATCTAAGTGATACGTGATCCAAATCAACTAACCCATGTCTGATCATCACGTGAGATGGGGTAGTCATCAATGGTGAACATCTCTATGTTGATCATATCTACTATATGATTCACATTCGATCTTTCGATCTCCAGTGTTCTGAGGCCATGTCTGTACATGCTAGGCTCGTCAAGTTTAACCCAAGTATTCCGCATGTGCAAAACTGTCTTGCACCCGTTGTATGTGAATGTAGCGTCTATCACACCCGATCATCATGTGGTGTCTCAACACGACGAACTGTCACAATAGTGCATACTTAGGGAGAACACTTATACCTTGAAATTTAGTGAAGGGATCATCTTATAATGCTACCGCCGTTCTAAGCAAAATAAGATGCATAAAGATAAACATCACATGCAATCAAAATATGTGACATGATATGGCCATCATCATCTTGTGCTTTTGATCTCCATCTCCAAAGCATCGTCATGATCTCCATCGTCACCAGCTCGACACCTTGATCTCCATCGTTGCGTCATGGTCGTCTCGCCAACTGTTTCTTCTACAACTATCGCTAACGCATAGTGATAAAGTAAAGCAATTACATGGCGTTTGCATTTCATACAATAAAGCGACAACCATAAGGCTCTTGCCAGTTGCCGATAACATACAAAACATGATCATCTCATACAACAACGTATATCACATCCTGTCTTGACCATATCACATCACAACATGCCCTGCAAAAACAAGTTAGACGTCCTCTACTTTGTTGTTGCAAGTTTTACATGGCTGCTACGGGCTTCTAGCAAGAACCGTTCTTACCTACGCACAAAACCACAACGGTGTTTCGTCAAGTTTGCTGTTTTAACCTTCTTCAAGGACCGGCCGTAGTCAAATTCGATTCAACTAAAGTAGGAGAAACAGACACCCGCCAGCCACCTTTATGCAAAACTAATTGCATGTCTGTCGGTGGAACCGGTCTCATGTACGTGGACATGTAAGGTTGGTCCGGGCCGCTTCATCCCACAATACCGCCGAATCAAAATAAGACGTTGGTGGTAAGCAGTATGACTATCACCGCCCACAACTCTTTGTGTTCTACTCGTGCATATCATCTACGAATAGACCTGGCTCTGATGCCACTGTTGGGAAATGTTGCATGGAAAACAAAAAAAATTCTACGCACACGCAATGATCTATCCATGGAGATGCATAGCAACGAGGGGGAGAGTGTGTCTACGTACTCTTGTAGACCGTAAGCGGAAGCATTTCACAACGCAGTTGATGTAGTCGAACTTTCTTCGCGCTACACCGATCGAGTACCGAACGTACGGCACCTCCGAGTTCTTAGTAATGGTAATTGTTGTTCACTTGAAACCATGTAAACCTAGCTAGACATGGTTGAATAATAATTTGCCATGTTTCAAAATACTATACAATTTAGTAATTTGTTGTGAGAGTCTTTCTTCCCAAAATGAAAGAAGGACTTTCCAGGATTCTCCAAAATCTTTTTGGTGTCTTGATGTGATCTGATCATCAGAATGCATGAACTATATTGGATTCTTCTAAGGAAGCATTTGAATGTTGCTTGTCCTGATCTAATTATCTGCAATCCACAGGTAACGAAACTGCACTTGCAATGGTGGCATGAATGACCTTTCTTGGGACACCTTCTCTGTTATGATACTGTGGTCTAAGTTTAAAAATCTAAATCTGCTCCATGGTTTTGTTATGTTGGATGTGCCCCCAGAAGCTTCTTTCTTTTGATTTTTGTTGTCAATATATTCTTTGGATGCTCCTCGTACTCATTTTGAAGTTTGCCAAATATCAATTCTCTGGATGTTTTTCATAACTATGGCAGATCACATATAGTTTAAATGTTAGCATAGCTAATAAGTTGTATGTTCAGCAATGACAACACAATGCACAGATCAAGTGTTAGTTTTCTGAAACTATTGTACTGTGAACTGAAGCTAACTTCCTTACTTTTATTTGCAGTTTGGCCAACGGTGAGCTGCGGTATCTGGTGTCGATACGGAGGAAAAGATCTCAGCGGGACGTTGACCGTCGACTTGCAACTCATTTTCTTCAGAAGTATCTCGGCTTCAGACATGGCAACTTGAGAATTCAATTTTTTTGCAGCGCAGAACCCATTAGCTCATATCTTCGTGTTCGCTAAACTTGAACTTCAGCGTAGTCAAAATTATTTGTGTACTGAATTTTGACTCTTCTATGTGCTCGTAGTGAGTTTTGTAGTTTTATTTCATAAATAATTATTTGTGCAATTATTAGCTATGACCTGATGTGTTGTACATAGGATTTGTAAGTTGCATGCGAGAGATTTCCTTCCCTGCCGTTGTTGCCATTTGGGCACCAGGGGTAGTGGGGACTTCTTCCCTGTGGTGGGAGGGATTCCATATACACAGGAAAATAACCCCTAGGGGCTTGGTGCCCAGGGTTCTATTTCCCTTGCAACCAAACAAAGTCTTAGAGGCTTGGAGGAGGGGCCAAGCCACCTCCCACACGCCTATAAATAGAGGAGGGGGCTGGCCACAGCACCTGACACCCCGGTTGCTGGCCGCCTCCCTCTCGTTCCATACATGCCTCATCCGCGCAGTTCTTAGCGAAGCTCTACCGGATTACCACCATACTTCCACCACCACGCCGTCATGCTGCTGGCCTAGATCCCATCTACCTCAGCCTCTTGCTTGCTAGATCAAGGAGAAGGAGACATCACCAAGCCATACATGTGCATATCTCGGAGGTGCCGTTCATGCGGTGCTTGATCGGGTTGGATCACGAAGAAAGTACGACTACATCAACCACGTTCGTTAGAACATTTCCGCTCTCGATCTACAAGGGTATTTAGACTTACTCCCACTCGTTGCTAGCATCTAGTAGATTAGATCTTGAGTGAATTCGTTATCTCGTAGGAAAAAAAGTGTTTTCCATGCAACGATTCCCAACAATGGTATCAGAGCCCCATCTATGCGTAGATGTTTTGCACGAGTAGAACACAATTTTGTTGTGGGCATTGATGTTCAAGTTGCTACCCTCCTTTGTTATTTTGGATTTAGCGGCATAGTGGGATGAAGCGGCCCAGACCAACTTTGCTTTTCCACGCACAAGAGACTGGTTCCGCGATTGACATGTAACTTGTATTACATAAAGCGGCTAGCGGGTGTCTGTCTCTCCCCACTATAGTTAAATTCTGATTTGACAATAGTGTTCCTTGAAAAGGTTAAAAGACAACTTGTATATCACCGTTATGGCTTTGCATAGGTAAGAACGGTTGTTATACATTGCCCTTAGAAGGCAAATAAAATATGCAAGAACAAAGTAGAGGACGTCTAACTTGTTTTTGCAGGGCATGTGATGTGGTATGGCCAAGATATGATGCGATATATGTGGTGTATGAGATGATCATGTTTTGTAATCTTTCACGACATGCATGTCGATGAGTACGGCAACCGGCAAGAGCCATATGGCTGTCAATGTTTAAACGCCATGTAATTGCTTTATTTTATCGCTGCGGGTTAGCAATAGTTGGTGGAGACAACTATATGGAGGCACTGAGGACCTAAGTGTCATGTTGGTGGTGATGAAAATCATGTCGCTGCTTTGGAGATGGTGATCAAAGACACGAGAAGAAAAATGAGATATCATGTCACATTATACTCGCATGTGATTTTTGTCTTTGCATGCATCTTATTTTGCTTAGATCGCGATGGTAGCATTATAAGATGATACCTCACACTTAATATCAAGATAAAAGTGTTCTCACTTAGTATGCACTATTGCAAAAGCTCGTCATTTGAAGCACCTCGTGATGATCGGGTGTGATAAACTCTAAGTTCACATACAACGGGTGTAAGACAGTTTTACACATGCGGAAATACTTTGGTTAACTTAACGAGCCTAGCATGTACAGACATGGTCTCGAAACACACCGAACTGAAAGGTTAAACATGAGTCATATAGATTATATGATCAACATGTTGATGTCCACCATTGAAACTACTCCATCTCACGTGATGATCAGACTTGGGTTAGTGAATTTGGATCATGTATCACTAAACAACTTGACGGATGTTGATTTAATTGGGGGTTCATTAGTAATTTGATTAATTTGAACTAATTATCATGAACATAGTCTAAATGTCTTTACAAATATGTTGCAGATCAATGGCTCGCGTTGTAGCTCCGCTCAATTTCAATGCGTTCCTAGCGAAAGAAAAATCTAGAGATGATGGAAGCAACTTTGCGGGTTGGCTCCATAATCTGAGGATTATCCTCACTGCTGCACAGAAGGCTTATGTCCTTGATGCACCGCTCGGTGCGTCACCCCCTCCAGGGACGTCTATAGATATTGTGAATGTCTGGCAAACACGTTCTGATGGCTCTACTCGATAGTTTAGTGCGCCATGCCGTATGACTTAGAATCAAGGCTCCAAAATGTTCTGAGCACCACGGGGCATATGAGATGATTGAGGAACTAAAAATGGTGTTTCGGACTCACGCCCATGTGGAGAGGTATGAACCCTCAGATAAATTCTTTAGTTGTAAGATGGAAGAGAATAGCTCCATTAGCGAGCACATACTCAAAATATCTGGGTACGTCGATCGCCTGAATCAGCTGGGACTTAACATTCCTGATGAAGTAGCGATCGACAGGGTTCTCCACTCACTGCCACCAAGCTACAAGGGCTTTGTGATGAACTATAACATGCAAGGGATGGAGAAGACACCGCCTGAGCTTTTCGTGATGCTTAAAACCGCGAAAGTGGAAATCAACAAAGAACATCAAGTGTTGATGGTCAAAAAGACCACCAGTTTCGAAAAGGCTAAGGGAAAGAAAGGGGACTTCAAGAAGAATTGCAAGCAAGTTACTACTCCCGTGAACAAGCCCAAAGCTGGACCTAAACCTGACATGGAGTGTTTCTACTGCAAGGGGAATGGCCACTAGAAGCGTAACTGCCCCAAGTACTTGGCAGATAAGAAGGTTGGCAACGTTAACAAAGGTATATTTGATATACATGTTATTGATGTGTACCTTACTAGTGCTCATAGTAGCGCCTGGGTATTTGATACTGATTTAGTTGCTAATATTTGTAGCTCAAAACATGAGTTACAGAATAAACGAACACTAGCTAAGGACGATGTGACGATGCGCGTTGGAAATGGCTCCAAGGTTGATGTGATCGCCGTCGGCACGCTCCCTCTACATCTACCTTCAGGATTAGTTTTAAACCTTAATAATTGTTATTTGGTGCCAGCATTAAGCATGAACATTATATTTGGATCTTGTTTATTGCGAGACGGTTATTCATTTAAATCTGAGAATAATCATTTATTTATATGAGTAACATCTTTTATGGTCATGCACCCAATGTTAATGGTTTATTCTTATTGAATCATAATAGTAGTGATACACATGTTCATAATATTAAAGTAAAAGAGATGCAAAGTGAATAATGATAGTACCACATACTTGTGGCACTGCCGCTTAGGTCATATTGGTGTAAAGTGCATGAAGAAACTCCATACTGATGGACTTCTAGAATCACTTGACTTTGAATCATTTGAAACATGTGAACCATGCCTCATGGGCAAGATGACTAGAACCCCGTTTTCCGGTATAATGGAGCGGGCAAGTGACTCATTGGAAATAATACATACCGATGTATGCGATCCAATGAGTGCTGAAGCACGTGGTGAATATCATTATTTCCTGACCTTTCACAGATGATTTAAGTAGATATGGGTATATTTAATTAATGAAACACAAGTCTGAAACATTTGAAAAGTTCAAGGAGTTTCAGAGTGAAGTAGAAAATCATCGTAATAAGAAGACAAAATTTCCACGATCTGATCATGGAGGTGATTATCCGAGTTACGAGTTTGGTATGCATTTAAGACAGTGTGGAATTGTTTAACAATTCACGCCACCTGAAACACCACAACGTAATGTTCTATGATGTCTCTTACCGATTTGCCACTATCGTTTTGGGGTTATGCATTAGAGATAGTCAGGCACCATCTAAATTCGTTGAAATGACACCGTATGAATTATGGTTTGGCAAGAAACCTAAGCTATCATTTCTTAAGGTTTGGGGATGCAACGCTTATGTAAAGAGGTTACAGCCTAATAAGCTCAAACCCAAAGCAGAAAAATGCATGTTCATAGGATACCCTAAAGAGAGAATTGGGTATACCTTCTATCACAGATCCGAGGGCAAGATCTTTGTTGCTAAGAATGGATCCTTTCTAGAGATGGAGTTTCTCTCGAAAGAAGTGAGTGGGAGAAAGGTAGAGCTTGACGAGAGGTTATTGAACCTTCTCTCAAATTGGAGAGTAGCGCATCATAGAAAGATATTCCTGTGGTGCATACACCAGCTAGAGATGAAGCTAATGATGATGATCATGAAACTCCGAACCAAGCTACTACTGAACTTCGTAGGTCGATCGGGACACGTACTGCCCCCAAATGATATTATAATCCTATCAGGGACGTCATGTTGTTAAACAACGATGAACCTACGAACTATGAGGAAGCGATGATGAGCCCGGATTCTGGAAAATGGCTAGAAGCCATGAAATCCAAAATAGGATCCATGTACGAAAACCAAATATGCACTTTGGTGGACTTACCCGACGACCGAAAGGCCATTGAGAACAAATGGATCTTTAAGAAGAAAACAGATGTTGATGGTAATGTCACCGTCCATAAAGCTCGACTTGTCGCAAAAGGTTTTCAACAAGTTCAATGGGTTGACTATGATGAGACTTTCTCACCCGTAGTGATGCTAAAGTCTATTAGGATTATGTTAGCAATTGCTGCATTTTTCGATTATGAAATCTGGCAGATGGACGTCAAAACTGCGTTCCTTAATGGTTACACTAAGGAAGAGTTTTATATGATGCAACCCGAAGGTTTTATCGATCCTAAGGATGCTAGTAAGGCATGCAAACTCTAGCAATCCATTTATGAACTAGTGCAAACATCCCGGAGTTGGAATCTTTGCTTTGATGAGGTGATCAAAGGTTTTTGATTTATTCAAGCTTATGGAGAAGCTTGTATTTACAAGAAAGTGAGTGGGAGCTCTGTAGCATTTCTAATACTGTATGTGGATGGCATATTATTGATTGGAAATGATGTAGAACTTCTGGAAAGCATAAAGGGTTGTTTGAACAAGAGTTATTCAATGAAAGACCTCGGTGAAGCAGCTTACATATTGGGAATCAAGATCTATAGAGATAGATCAAGACGCCTGATAGGACTTTCACAAAGTACATACCTTAACAAAGTTTTGAAGAAGTTCAAAATGGACCACACAAAGAAGGGGTTCTTGCCCATGTTGCAAGGTATGAAGTTGAGTAAGACTTAATGTCCAGCTACAGCAGAAGAAAGAGAAAAGATGAAAGTCATCCCCTATGCCTCAGCCATAGGCTCTATCATGTATGTATGTCATGTTGTGTACTAGATCTGATGTGTGCCTTACCATTAGTATGACTGGTAGATACCAAAGTGATCCAGGAGTGGAACACTGGACATCGGTCAAAAATATCCTGAAGTACCTAAAGAGGACTAAGGTAATGTTTCTCGTTTATGGAGGTGATGAAGAGCTCCTCGTAAAGGGTTACGTCGATGCTAGATTTGACACTGATCCAGATGATTCAAAGTCTCAATCCAGATACGTATTTATTTTGAATGGTGGAGCAGTCAGCTAGAGTAGCTCCAAGCAAAGTGATGTAGCAGCATCAACAACTGAGGCGGAATATATAGCTGATTCGGAAGCGGCGCAGGAAGGAGTTTGGATGAAGAAGTTCATATCCGAACTTGGTGTGGTTCCTAGTGCGTCAGATCCCATGACTATCTATTGTGACAACACTAGTGTCATTGCCATTGCCAAGGAGCCAAGTTTCACAAGAAAACTAAGCATATCAAACGCCGCTTTAACTCCATCCGTGACTACGTCAAGGAAGGAGACATGGAGATTTGTAAAGTTCATACGGATCTGAATGTTGCAGACCCGTTGACAAAACCACTTCCATGAGCAAAACATGATCAACACCAGAGCTCCATGGGTGTTAGATTTGTAACAATGTAAAATAGATTACTGACTCTAGTGCAAGTGGGAGACTATTGGAAATATGCCCTAGAGGCAATAATAAAGTTGATATTATCATGTTTCCTTGTTCTTGATAAGTGTTTATTCTCCATGCTATAATTGCATTAATCGGAAACTCAAATACATGTGTGGATACATGAACAAACACTGTGTCCCTAGTGAGCCTCTACTAGACTAGCTCGTTGATACGAGATGACATCATCAGGAGAATGATGTGATTGACAAACCCAATCATAAGCTTAGCATCTCATCGTGTCACTTAGTTTAATTTGCTACAACTTTCTTAATGTCAAGTGTCCGTTAGACCATGAGATCGTGCTACTCCCTAATACCGGAAGAATGCTTTGTGGGTATCAAACGTCAATTCATAACTGGGTGATCATAAAGGTGCTCTTGAGGTTTCTCAGAAGGTACTAGTTGGGTTGCATGGATCAAGACTGGGATTTGTCAGTCCATGTGACGGAGAGATATCTCTGGGCCCTCTCGGTAATATAACATCCTAAGTAGCTTGCAAGCATGTGACAAATGTGTTTGGTCATGGGGATATTGTATTATGGAACGAGTAAAGAGAACTTGCCGGTAACGAGATTGAACTAGGTATGGTGATACCTACGATCGAATCTCGGGCAAGTAACATGTCGCCAGACTAAGGGAATTGTATACAGGGTTATCTGAAACCTTGACATTGTGGTTCAAACCGATAAAAATCTTCGTTGAATACGTTGGAGTCGTTATGGGCATCCAGGTCCCTCTACTGATTATTGATCGGAGAGTTGTCTTGGTCATGTCCACATGTTCTCGAACCCGTAGGGTCACACCCTTAATGTCCATGTCGCTAGGGTTTGATGAGATAATAAGATGGTGTTATCAAATTTTGATTCGGAGTCTCGGATGAGATCCCGAACATCACGAGGAGCTTCAGAATGGTCCGGAACAAAGAAAACATATATGAAAAGTATTTTCAGGGTTACTAAAAAAGTTCAGGGTTTTTGGGTATTATACCGGAAAGGTTCCAGAGTGGGGCCCACTGATACGTCCATTTTGTAACATGTTTTCCTACTGTTATTTATAATGATTTTGATCAATATAATACTTTGTGGTGCAACTCTAATGCCTTTTCTCTCTTAAATTGCAAGATTTACATGAAGAGGGGGATTGCCGGCAGCTGGAATTCTGGACCTGAAAAAGCTATGTCAGAGATACCTATTCTGCACAACTCCAAATGAGCTGAAATTTCACAGAGAACTATTTTGGAATATATAAAAATACTGGAGAAAAGAAATACCAGAGGAGGTCCACCAGGTGCCCACGAGGCACCTGGGCGCGCCCACCCCCCTGGGCGCACCCTGGTGGCTTGTGGGGCCCCTGGACAGCCTCTGAGTCCCATCTTCTCCTATATGATGCCATTTTTCCTAAAAAAAATCATGAGAGGACTTTCGGGATGAAGCGCCACCGTCTCGAGGCGGAACCTGGGCAGGAGCACTTTTGCTCTCTGGTGGAGCAGTTCCGCCGGGGATACTTCCCTCTGGGAGGGGGAAATCGAAGCCATCGACATCACCAACAACCCTCTCATCATGGGAGGATCAATCTTCATCAACATCTTCACCAGCACCATCTCATCTCAAACCCTAGTTCATCTCTTGTATTCAATCTTTGTCTCAAAACCTTAGATTGGTACCTGTGGGTTGCTAATAGTATTGATTACATCTTGCAGTTGATGCTAGTAGGTTTATTTGGTGGAAGATTATATGTTCAGATCCTTTATGCTATTCAATACCCCTCTGATCTTGAACATGAATATGATTTGTGAGTAGTTACTTTTGTTTTTTAGGACATGTGAGAAGTCTTGTCATAAGTAATCATGTGAATTTGGTATTCGTTCGATATTTTGATGATATGTATGTTGTTGCTTCCTTTAGTGGTGTCATGTGAACGTCGACTACATGACACTTAATCATACTTGGGCCTAAGGGAAGGCATCGTGGAGTAGTAATTAGATGATGGGTTGCTAGAGTGACAGAAGCTTAAACCCTAGTATTTCGTAAGGGACTGATTTGGATCCATATATTTCATGCTATGGTTAGATTTATCTTAATTCTTCTTTCGTAGTTGCGGATGCTTGCGAGAGGGGGTAATCATAAGTGAGAGGCTTGTTCAAGTAAAACAACACCCAAGCACCGGTCCACCCACATATCAAATTATCAAAGAAGCGAATGCGGATCAAACAAACATGATGAAAGTGACTAGATGAAATTTTCGTGTGTCCTCAAGAACACTTTGCTTATTATAAGAGACCATTCCGGCCTGTCCTTTGCTATAAAAAGGATTGGACTACCTTGTTGCGCCTTTGTTACAATTGTTACTTGTTGCTCGTTACAAATTACCTTAATATCAAACTACCTGTTACCGATAATTTCAGTGCTTGCAGACATTACCTTGCTGAAAACCGCTTGTCATTTTCTTCTGCTCCTTATTGGGTTCGACACTCTTACTTATCGAAAGGACTACGATTGATCTCCTATACTTATGGGTCATCACCCACCTGCGTGGAGGGACCCACATGGACGTGGGTAGTGGGCCAAGGTGCCACACCTCTGGACCGTGCGCACCAAATCTCCCCCTAAAAAATAGGATCAAATCCCGAATTGATAAGATCAAGATCCCTAAAAAGGAGGGATCACGATCGGTGGGTAGGGAGGAGGGGATTTCCTTCCACCCTTTGGTGTGCAGCCCTTAGAGGCTTGGAGGAGGGGCCAAGCCGCCTCCCCCACGCCTATAAATTGAGGAGGGGGTTGGCCGCAGCACCTGACACCCCGGTTGCTCGCCGCCTCCCTCTCGTTTCATATGTGCCTCATCCACGCAGTTCTTAACGAAGCTTTGCCGGATTTCCACCATACTTCCACCACCACACCGTCGTGCTACTGGCCTAGATCACATCTACCTCTGCCTCTTGCTTGCTAGATCAAGAAGAAGAAGACGTCACCAAGCCGTACGTGTGCATATCTCGGAGGTGTCGTTCATGCGGTGCTTGATCGGGTTGGATCGCGAAGAAAGTATGACTACATCAACCATGTTCGTTAGAACATTTACGCTCTCGGTCTATAAGGGTATTTAGACTTACTCCCACTCGTTGCTAGCATCTAGTAGATTAGATCTTGGGTGAATTCGTTATCTCGTAGGATTTTTTTTCCATGCAACGATTCCCAACTGTTGTAGCAGGGGAGGAAGATTCATCTGCTTGAACGTGAGAACGGGGTTCCTCATGACGAGATCCAGCTCCCATCACATGCCCCCAAGCTCTTGCTCTAGATCCGCGACCGACTTCTCCAGCATCGGCCTCCACTGCGCCAGATCGATCACCGCAGGCCTGATCTCCTCAAAGAGAGTCGTGGACGCCTCCACCGCCTTCTGGATAGATGCGTTCTACTCGTGGATAGCCTTGAGCGTCGTCGCCAAGTTGTCGACCCGTTGCTCCCTTTCACCGGTATGACGCTGCTGGCGTGTGGTGAAGGTGGGTGTCTTGAGATAATCTGGAGGCTCTGATATCATATGTCACGCCCCTCTTCTCGATTCACGGATGGATAGGTTAGGAACAAGGATTTAGGGGCGGGTTTGGACGAAGCGGAGGCAATATGGAGGAAGGAGGAGGAGATTTCAGACAAGAGAGATAAGGATTTGGGAAAAGTGTTTGCCAATTACATCGTCATGACTGACCCATAGGTCTCACTCGCGCATTAATAGCTCCTCACAGCTCCCATGTGACCAGGTCGAAGGGCTTGTTGGAATTCCTACTTCTCTCGGGCCTTGATGGGATGGGCTCGGGCTCCTTGTCGTCCGCCGGCTCTGTAGGGTGGTTGGTGGTCTTGACATTAAATTTAGTAATCTGGTAAGTATCGAACGTTGGGTACGAGCACATGGCAAATCCGAATGCTTTCGACGGCAAGTTTAGTGATGCGAGGATGACAACTTTAGTTGCTAAGCATGGCAACGTTCGTGCTCCAGTTTATTTTTCGGCAAAAAATTGCCGTGCTTGCCCCTAGCTTGTCATCCTCTCATCAACTAAAGTTGCCATGAAAAACGTTCGGGTTGTCATGTTTAAAATCCAAACGTTCGGTACTTATCATTTTCGTAAAGTTATTGGGTCAGATTTGTTCACGCCGCCAAGTGAACGAATTGGCATATATTTTTGGCGAAGGACGGAGAATACGATACACCCATAGAAACTCCCTAGCAGTAGTGTAGCACAAAAGAGGTCCAGGAATCGAAGAAGGTGATGTCCGACCAGTCGGCAAGACCTGCCATGGGTCACGGTTTGGCACGACGGCTCCGAGGACACCACCCGAGTCGAGTAACGAACAAAACCCAGCGCACGTTCACGGCTGCTTTTTGAGGTTTTACTCGGGAACCTGGAGGCCCCTGGAAGAAAGCGTAACCGGCCAGGGCCGCGTGCACTGAGTTTCCGTTCACCAACCAGCTTTGCGAAGTGGGTGGCGGCGTCCAGATTTTTTTTCGAAACGGAGGCAAAGATTGCCTCATCTATTAATTAAGCAGAAGAGAATTGCCCAGTTAATTATGAAAAACCGGGCGAAAATCGGAACATCAAGAGTCAAGCCCACACCCAAAGACTGAAACACACAGGGCAAAGCCCACCCTATTCGACGACATGTCGACCTACGGCCAGACAACGCAGCTCCGACTCTGACGGAGAATTCAGAAGAACAAAACTAGGCACGGCTGGCGCCACGGAAGATCGCCGAACGGACCACCTGCAGCCAGTCATCGTACACCACAGGACCCCGTCGCCGCAGCTTCGACTCCACAGCAACAAACAAACCGAGGCAATACCGTGGACACGCCGGAGAAGAGCCGACTACCGCAACCATTGCCGCGTCGCCGACATCGCTCCCACCATCATCGTTGCCACAGAAGTTTGGTCGCCACAGTGATTCTCTCGGGGCCGTTGCCCCGACATACCACCGCTCCCCCCCCCCCCCCCCCCCCCCCCCCTCCCCGCCCCCCCCCCCCCCCCCCCCCCGAGCAGCAACGCCGCACAACCCAGCTGCCCGCAGCCCACGCTGCTCAGGGCAACCGCTCGCAGACCACGAACGTCGCACCACATCCGGAGCCGCCGCCCCGACGTAAAGTCAGATCGCCCCCTCTGGGGTGCATCGGCCGAGCCGACACCCCTACCGCCCAAGCGGGACAAGGATGCCACCCAACCAATGTCGAGATAGAGCCCCACCACATAGAGCTGTCACTCACATTGTTCCCGAGATCGCCATCTCGATGCACAATCAGAAACCACCCGGAGCCGCCGCTCCGACGTCCATTGTCCCCGACGACGAAGAGATCCGTGCAAACTGCAGTATGCTGACTCTCCAAGGCGATGCCTCAAAGAAGGAAACGACGTAGCCGCCGTCATCGCCCGCTTCGACCATCCGAAGCTAGGGGTTTCTCCCGGAGAGTCGTGTAATGGAGCTCCACGGCAACGCCTTCAAGAAGGGGAACGACGCCATGGCGCCGCCGTTGCCGGCACCGACCCAAAGTCAGTGCTGGACTTTCGCCCGAAGCTTTTCCACACCTCCGAATCCGAGCAGATCCGAAGCACTGCACAGCACACAATCCCCACGGTCGATATCCACCGACTCCACCTTGTGATGCAGCTGCCGCTGCACCTCACAACCGCGCTGGAAGCCACAGCAGCACCTCATGCCGCGAGTGACGTGCCAACGCACACGCCGGGGCTACCACCGGACGGGGATCCGATGGCAGAGCCAAATCCGGCCACCACCACGGCCAAACCGCCGTGCCCCTCGGCCCAGATTGATTGGCTTCGTTTCGGCGCACCAAAGCAAGTCTCCTCTTCTCTCGTCTCCGCCACAAGCTGCCCACCAGTGCCAGGGCGTGCTGTGCAGATCACGGAACCAGCGGCCTCTCGTGTGCATCGGATCGGATGAGGTGGGGACGTACGTGCCAGTGCGTTGCGCCAACTGCTCGCCCCGCAGTGGCCAGGCCGTTTCTTTACTCAAACAAAAGGCGTCGCTTTGCGCCGAGCTTTGCACACACGAGTCGGGTTTTCACAACAATATCATTATGCGTGAAGAAACAAACCTTGGACCGCTACTCGCCACGGTCGAAAGAAAAGGATAAGCCGCCCGAGCCAGCATATCCAAGCATCGGCCCGTAGCTGGAAGCGTCGCTGTCAATTAAAGCGCCTGTGAGTCGAGTGAATTATTGCCCTCGGTCTGGGACTACGCTACGCTACGCTAAACGAGTGGAGCATGAGCCAGCTATATCCTATCCGGTCACACTGTCACCACACAAACAATGGTTTATCTCTTAGCAATTCACCAAACGATGTTTTCTTAACTAAATATAAACGGAGGGCCGATGCCGATGCCGATGACGCCGACGGATAATACCTGGATACTCGCGCAGTTGTGCCACATGCCACGAGCTTGTGGGGTGAAATTTTCGTGACCGTTTTCTTACCGTCTTGTGGGGTGAAATTTTCGTGACCGTTTTCTTACCGTCAGGCACATTGACGGTAGGGTATAACAACCTACCGTCAAGGGGCTTGGCGGTAGGGTTCCTGCCTACCGCCAAGGGATCTGGCGGTAGACTGTTATACCCTACCGCCAAGGGGTCTGGCAGTAGACCCTGGGCACGCTCTGTGTTGGAAACTTAGAACTTTTTGGCGGTAGTGTGTCCAACCCTACCGCCAAGGGGCATGGCGGTAGGCTATTATACCCTACCGCCAAAGTGCCTGACGATAAGAAAAAAGTCAGATACCGAATTTTTTTCTAATGAGGATCAAATCCTGAAATAGTATACGAAAAGGGTCAAAACACGAAAATTAGTCGATTGTGGGCGACACAGTGGTGGGCACAGCACAGGCAACATCGGACCGCCTCAAACCCAAGCGACAGGTTTGCCGCCGGGCGTCTGGCAGGCGGGCCCCGCCCCCCGCGGGTCACGTCTCCACCCAAACCCCCTTCCAGTGGTGCGGAGAGAGCATGTGGCTGGGAGAAGTTCCGTCGACGCGCGCGGTGCCAACCCACGAGGCCACGAGCATGTGGACGAGGATCGCCCAGCGCAGATTCTAAAAAAAAAAAAAATGAGGAAAAAGTGCAGCCAAACAGCGGGGTTCCACCACCTAGAAAAAACAGCGGGGCTCCACGTGGGGAGGCGTCAGCAACGGTGCTGTCGGCCAGCTTGCCGGCTTTGACGTGTCGAAAAAGCGAGTGGTAGGCCCCGCCACCCTTGCGCTTTTCTATCCATCATCATCCACCCGAGCAGTGAGGCAGATGGGTCGGGTCGGGTTCGCTCCCCCCGGCATTTTAAGGCCGGGTGTGCGTTTCCTCCTGGAGCAAGAAAATTACAGTTTTGGAGGAATCAATCCGGGAGGTGGACGGGCGGGGTCAGGTCAAAGATTTCAGCAGTCCGCTCTGATCCCAACACAAGATATTTCATCACGTTCAAGACACACACAAGATATTTCATCTTTCCCACGTCGAGCTACGAGAGATATTTCCTCCTGGAACTAGTAGTATGTAGCTATAGCTACGAGAGAGATATTCCTGCCTACGCTTTTGGGTTTTTGCCCGTTCTTTTGCCAGATCCAGCGGCAAGATATTTGTAGAGGAGAGCTGCCAGATATTCATGGTTACCCTTTTGCATTTCGCTTGCACGGGGTGTGGAGTCTCTCCCACTTTTTCTCTGTCGACCATACTATAAGGAAATATCTGGTCACCATGTGCAGAAGAATAAAGGCTTAGGGAATAGTACTTGATTATAAGAAAATTTGTTATTTTCTTAGGTGGTGTTTGGCATTTATGACAATGCAGCTTCTCCGGATATTTTTTGAAGGCAGGATGCTAGGTATCATTGGTTACGCTTTTGGGTTTTGCTTGTTCTTTTGACGGACTGAAGCTCTGGGATATTTGTGGAGGAGAGCACTTAGATATTTTGGATTTTGCTTGTTCGGTGTGTTATAAAGATGATATTTCAGTCTTGAGCCCTTTTTCTTCTCGCAAATCAAGCGGCAAATATCCAATCCCTACGTGCCCAAAAATAAAACTTTAGGTGATATCTGATTATAAGAAAATAATAGTTATTTATAAGTTTGTGTTTAGCATTTATGACAATGCAGCTTCTGATATTTTGGAGGCAAGATACTACATATCCATGGTTACACGTTTGGTTTTGCATGTTCTTTGCTGGATAGAAGCTCCAACATATTTGTGGAGGAGAACAGTTAGATATTTTTGGTTTTCACTTGTTTGAGGTGTGATGATGATATTTTAGTCTCTCACGCTTTATTTATCTTACAAAACAAGACACAAATATCTAATCACTACATGTAGAAGAATAAAGCTTTAGTGAGTATTTGATTATAAGAAAAATAGTTTATTTTAAGGTTATGTTTGTCATTTATGAAAATGCAGCTTAGGCAACATGTTGGATACTTACTAATTTGAGTTTAATATATCTCTAAATATATTGGTTATTTAATTCAACCTCTCTTATTTTAGTGGTTATTTAATTAATTGTATCTATTTTTTGCAATAGATTATATAAATATATGGTCGTTCTTTGTCAGATCGAGCTGCGAGATATTTGTTGAGGAGAGCTGCTAAATATTCATGGTTACCCTTTTCCATTTTGCTTCATCTACGTGTGGAGCAGATATTTAGGTCTTTGACACTTTTTTAGGGAGTACCTGGTTATAAGAAAAAAAATTGATTAAGGTTCTACTATTTAGCATTTATGACAGTGCAGCCTCTCCAGATATTTTGGAGGTGAGATGCTAGGTATCCTTGGTTACGCTTTTGGGTTTTGCTTGCTCTTTTCCAGATGGAAGCTCAAGGATATTTGTGGAAGAGAACACTTAGATATTTTGGATTTTGCTTATTCAACATGTGAAGATGATATTTCAGTCTCTTGCGCTTTTCCTTCCCACAAATCAAGCGGCAAATATCTACTAATCGCTATGTACAAAGGAAGAATACTTTAGGGAGTATCTGATTATAAGAAAAATAGTTTTTTTGTGTGGGAACCTGCTGCTTTATTTATTTCTAAGGCCTCATTTTTCATATATATGTTATTTCAACTTATTGAACCGTTCTAGCCTCTCTTTTTTAGTGTTCATTTAACCAACCTATCTCTAGTTTTGTCACCCTTCTGTTGTAATTCAGTTCTAGTTTATAAAATCTAGATTAGAATTAACAAAGTCTCGTCTAACTGACCCAATTGAACAGAAAACTAGCATATGATTCTGATTAGACGGCTATGATTCTTGATGTGTGTGCTTGGCCGAGTATGATTCTTAGACGGATGAGAAGTAGCATGCCTCTTCCAAAAAAGAAAAGTAGCATGCCCAAAACTTTACCATCATCACACTTTTCGGCAAAAAGAAAGCTTGATTCATACCAAGAACACAAGTTGAAATTGGTCAAGCACCAACGCATTTATGACAATGCAACTTATTCATATATTTTTGGAGGCGAGATGTCAGATATCCTTGGTTACGCTTTTGGGTTTTGCTTGCTCTTTGCCAGATCGAAGCACCAGGATATTTGTGGAGGGGGGACACTTAGATATTTTAGTTTCCGCTTGGTCAACGTGTTATGATGATATTTCAATCTATTGCGCTTTTTTTTCTGACAAAACAAGATGCAAATATCTAGTCACTACATTTAGATGAATAAAACTTTAGAAGTACCTTATTATCAGAAAAATAATTATTTCTACGGATGTGTTTAGAAATTATGACAATGCAGCTTGTCCGGATTTTTTTAGGCAAAGTGCTAGATGTCCTTGGTTACGCTCTCGGTTTTGTTGCTTGTTCTTCGCCGGATCTAAGCTCCAAAAATTTTGTGGAGGAGAACACTTAGATATTCTGGTTTTCACTTGTTCAAGGTATGGTGGTGATATTTCAATCTCTCAAACTTTTCTTATGACAAAACAAGAGGCAGATATCTAATAGCTACTTGTAGAAGAATAAAACTTTAGGGGTATCTGATTATGACAAAAATAGTTATGTCTAAGGCCCTAGCTCGTCCAACCATTTTTTTTTTCATCTTTTAAGTGATTATTTAATTAACATTATCTCTATTTATGTTATTATTCACAACATAGTTTAAAAGTATATAGTCGGTATTTGTTGAGGAGGACTTCTAGATATTGATGGTTACCCTTTTGCATTTTGCTTCATCTACGTGTGGAGTGGATCTTACATCTCTCACACTTTTTTCTTTTGACAAAGCAAGAGGGAAATATCTGAACACCATGTGCAGAAGAATAAAACTTTAGCGAGTACCTAATTATAAGAGAGAATGATTGTTTGTAAGGTTGTGTTTAGCATTTATGACAATGCAGCTTCTCCAGATATTTTTGGAATTGAGGTGCTAGATATCCTTGGTTACGCTTTTGGTTTTTTGCTTGTTCTTTGCCAGACCAAGCTGCAAGATGTTTATGAAGGAGAACACTTAGATATTTTAGATTTTGCTTATTCGACGTGTAAAGATGATATTTCAGTCAGTTGCGCTTTTTGTTCCCACAAATCAAGTGACATATATCTACTAATTCGTACGTGTAGAAGAATAAAACTTTAGGGAGTATCTGTTTATAAGAAAATTAGTTATTTCTAAGGCCCTGTTTTTCATATATGATATTTCAACTTGTTGAACTTTCTAGCCTTTTTTTTAGTGTTCATTTAACCAACTTATCTCTAGTTTTGTCGCCCTTTTTTTTGTAACAGTAGATTATAAAATATGAATTTGTTTGTTTATTCCCATCTAAATGAGAATTAGCAAAGTCTCATCTAACTTACTCAATCAAACAAAAAACTAGCATGTGATGCTTATTGACGGCTATGATGCTTTGATGTATCTAGCTTGACCGACTATTAATCTTAGACGGATCAAAAGTAGCATATTTCTTTCAAAAAAGAAAACTAGCATGCCCAAAACGAAAGAGAAACATCTGATCACCACGTGCAAAGGAATAAAAGTTTAGTTAATACTTGATTATAAAAAAAGTTAATTCTAAGGCTGTGTTTAGCATTTATGACAATACAACTTCTCTAAAATAATTTGGACGTGAGATGCAAGTAGATATCGTCCTTGGTTATGCTTTTGGTTTTTGTTCTTTGCCTGATCGAGCTGCGAGATATTTGTGAAGGAGAAACACTTAGATATTAGGATTTTGCTTTTCCGACGTGTGAAGATGATATTACAGTCTCTCGTGCTTTTTCTTCTCACAATCAAGCAGCAAATATCCAATAACTACGTGTACAAGAATAAACACTAGGCAATGTATGATTGTATGATAAATAGTTGTTTCCAAGGCCCCGTGTGGCACTTATGATATTTCAGCTTATTCGGCCGTACTAGCCTTTTATTTTTTAGACTTACTAGCCTTTTTTTAGTGTTCCCTTAAGCAACTTATTTCTAGTTTTGTCGCTATTTTTCATAATAATAGATTATAAAATATGCATAGCGCGGCACAATCCAACAACATGATTATTTCTACCTCTAGGCAATTGGTCGGCCCGGATAGATTGTTTCCGGTCCATCTCATCTACTAGAAGATGTAAATATTTGATGTCAAGCATGCAGAAAAATTGGTAGATATGATTCTTAGACGGCTGAGAAGTGCTCCCTCCATTCATCAATATAAGATGTTTAGCATATTTCAGTATGTACTTACATACGGACTGAAATGAGTGACCGGCACACTAAAACGTGTGTGTATATACATCCGATTCAGGAAAACGTTAAAACATCTTTTATGGACAGAGGGAGTAGCATATATCTTCGGAAAAAGAAAACTAGCATGCCCAAGACTCTGCCATCACTTTTCGCAAAAAAAAAGGGATTAATCACCAAGAATACAAGTTGGAATTCGAGATGTGCCAATATCCTCACTGACTGGCGAAATTTCGGCCTAACAAACACATCCATCAAACGAGTCGGTAAAACAGGCGCGCACCAAGGGTGAAATTTTGCGGAAAAGAAGAAACAAAGGCGAAAAAGAGGCGATGGATAGACAGTCACCGAGAGCGAGCGGGGAGGATGAAGACGCATTGGCTTAGTGCAGCCCCACCACACGGAGCACAGCACATGTATTAACCACACCACACACAGGCGCCACGTACCGTCGTCTAGACGTGACCTCGCTCGCTGGGTGCCAGTAGTCCTCCACTACCCAACAAACCATGGGAGGGAGCGGTGGCAGGTGAAGGAAGCAGCGAGAGCCACAAGAATCGAGCGGCCTCCCGAATTTCTCCGCTAGGATATTTGCGCGAGTCAGAAAAGCGCACCAGGGAAAAGCGTAAAGCGACCAAAAATCCCGTCCGAGGTGGCACCCCTGGCCTCGCCCTTTTTCTCCCCCCTCCCCTCCCTCCTCGTCGTAGCACATTTCCTCCTCTCCTCTCCTGCTTTGCTCTCCTCAGCAAGCAGCACCTCGGAAGGAAAACAACAACAAGAACAAAGATTAGAAGTTGGTGATTTTGCCTCTGTTCTTCGTCGCAGCGAGATTAGGCTTCGCCGGCGCTTCGATTTTGAAGGATCTAGAGAGAGATATGGCTCGTTTTCAGGTATTAATCGCTCGATCTTTGTTCAGATGTGATTTTGTTTGGGGTACAACATGTTTGTGGAAGATCCACGGTCGAACGCCTGTTTTCCCACCGGAACGAAATTTTGCTAGATATTTGTTGGTTGGAAAATATCTTTTATTTCTGCAGTAGAATTTAATTTGGTGAAAAAAGTCCAAAGCAGAAAACTGAACGTTTACCCTTCAAATCGAGTCTAATAAAATCGTCTCCTTTCTTCCTCCTGAAGGAAACCAAGCCGGATCTGCTGAATTCCGGCAGCGACACGCGGATGATGGCCGAAGCCCGCCTCCCCAAGGCGCGAAAGCCGTACATGATAACCAAGCAGCGGGAGAAATGGACCGAGGAGGAGCACAAGCTCTTCCTGGAGGCCATGCAGCTCCATGGCCGCGCCTGGCGCCGAATTCAAGGTACCCTTTCCTCCCCAACAATTTCTCCGTGTCAGATGGTACCTTATCATCCGAGTAAAAATAAAAAAAATCCTCATGATCTGACAAATGGCTTCTTCCACTCCGCAGAGCACATAGGCACCAAGACGGCCGTGCAGATCAGGAGCCACGCGCAGAAGTTCTTCTCCAAGGTCACCCGGGACTCGTCCGGGGACAGCGGCGGCAGCAGCTCCGGCGCCGGGCCGCCGATCCAGATCCCGCCGCCGCGGCCCAAGAGGAAGTCGGTGCACCCGTACCCGTGCAACCTGAGGAGCGCGCAGCCGGGGAAGCACGCCCATGCGCTCCTGCGGGTCGACAAGCCTCAGCTGTCCATGTGTGAGCAGGGGAATGGTTCGCCGACATCCGTGGTGACCACATCGCAGATAGGCTTGGGCTCCGGGAGCTTCGATAGCGACACCTCGACGATCGACATTGAAGAGCGATGCCCCATTCGGAGCACCGGGACCGCCGAGGTCGCTGTGCAAGCGCCACCAACCAATGATGCTAAGGTATACTCCCAGCAAAAGCATAATATCTTGCAAGAGTAGCTATCCGATCTTAACAAGTTCACAAAATATCAACACACTAGCAGATATTTCATTATTACTGAATGGAATTCTTCAACCTTTCCAATTCTGATGAATTTCTTGATTGTGTGTTTCAGAAATCCAAGGGCGGTAGTACTTCAGAAGAAGTGGTGTGTGACAGCACGTCCGATGCTCCGGTCCTGAAGCTGTTTGGGAAGACAGTTGTTGTGAATGAATCACATCAGCTGCCAAGCCCTGGTACCTGTGACCTGCAAGCTGCCGCAGATATGGAACTGGATACTTCGGCCGAGACACCCACTAGTGCACCAGAAGCAAGCACATGGAGCCCATGGATGGCAAACTCGCAGCAGTTCATGTACTATGTCCCTCAAGGTGCAGTTTTCTTCGGCTACAACAATGGAAGTGTGCCGTACCCCATGCCATCGAGCCCCAAGGCAGATCAACAGAACCAGCGCCAGGCTTCTGAAGCCGCTGACGAGCTTAGGTGGAGGGAAGCGTCATCGAACACGGCCTCCAGCAGTGTGGCTGAAACACCAGCCCGGAATTCTGCAGAGTCATGCACGGGAGCGGTCGGCGGCGACGACGACGAAATGGTGCATGCTGCAGGCTTGAGAGAGCGTGTGAGCCCGGCCTTCGTCCAGCAGCGAGGTTTCATGCCGTACAAGAGGTGCGCGGCTGAGACCAAGGCGATGCAGCCTCAGGCTCCCAGGGAAGAGGCGGATAGAGAGATGACGAGGCTCTGCTTGTAACTCTGGTAGGCCTGAAGCACAGTGTGTTCATTGGGCGTCTGTGATCTCGCCCCATTGGTGGAGGTTCAGAGGTCGACGTTGACCCATATATTTTTGGCGTAGTTGTAGCAGGATCGATCGCCCTGATGTAAATTAATTATTGCACAGATCTCATCAATGGCATGACAGGAGAATGCCGCAAGGCCTTCTTAGTTGCACTATGTTGTTTTTGACAAATGAACGTAGGGCCGTTGCCCTACTTGCACAATGTTAACGGACAAAATCACCATGTTTATCAACTAAACTTGCTGCATGGCGTCAACTAAAGTTACCGTGAAAAATGTTCGGGTTGCGCTTGTTTTTGACAAATGAACTTAGGGCCGTTGCCCTACTTGCACAATGTTAACGGACAAAATCACCATGTTTATCAACTAAACTTGCTGCATGGCGTCAACTAAAGTTACCATGAAAAATGTTGGGTTGCGCTTAAAATCCGAACGTCTAGAATCCATCGGGGTCCGTGTTTAAGCATGACAAAAGAACCGAGGACTCCATACCTACTACTGTATTTGTTATACTGGGTGAACGGAAATAGATAAGGTATGAACGATTGTGTTGTATGTGTACTCCCCACCCACCGGTGAACTTCAATCAAAGACTAGCAGATGAAAAGCAACCTACAAAAGTACAAAATGGATAACTTTTACAACCTGCTTTTTTTTTTCAAAACGGAGGCCTTTTACAACCTGTTTGATAACCATTGGGACAGATGAATGGGAGTTTACAAGGAAGTTTGTATAGGGATTAGACATGACAAGTAGATTGTTATTCCCATTTTCTTGTTTTGTATAATACGAAAATTAGGTTAGGATGGAGGTCGCCCATGGAAAGAAATATGTGGGAAATAGCTCTCTCAACTCCCATTCCTCTTCGTTCTAATCAACCAGAGGACTTTCAGTCTCCTCATCACCCCTCAACGCCCATTCTCTAATCCCCATGAACCGAACACGTCATTTTGGTTATCCTCGGACCCTCTTTAGTCTAAATTGAACAAAAAATTCAGAAGTCGCATAAACTTTTGAAAATCTGGTTTGTTTGGTTTAATGACGTGGTGTCGCCGTCACAAATTTACATCCCTAAACCTACTAGTTTTTCGGCTAAAAAAAACCCAACTACAGTACTTTTTACCTTCAGGCAGATGCCTGCCGTTCTTCCGGTGGAGTCCAGATCGATTTTCTTCGGATCCTGACAACGGTTGCGAGGAAGCAGGCGGCGGTGGGGCGTCGCGCGCTGCATCACCCACAGAGGAGGGGCCGGACTATGCGGGCGCGGGGGCAAGGAAGGAGACGAGGGAGGAGCAAGCTGCTAGAGAAGGAGCGGCGGCGGGCGGGCGGCGAAGATGGCGCCGGCGCTCGCCATTGCCGCGGTCTGTGGGGGATAAGGCTATTCTGACTTCGAGCGTTTGTATTATCAAGCTCGTCCTCCGTCAAAACAGAAACCGTATAATTTAGCTTCGATTCAGAAATGCCAGCTTTGTTTTCCTTCATCAACGACACGTTCACATTCCAACCAGGAACACCATATTGGTCGCGGCTATGTGTTCCCATCTCATGAGCATCATTCAAACCTATGTGCAACCACACAGGTCTGCCCATTGTACAATGCAAGAGGTAGATTAGATCACTTGGTGCCAGCTTACAAAATTCCATCAGCTTCACTGACGAAGAACACGAGATGCATATGAAGGCCTACTTGCTGAAGACTGTTCATTTTGGTCAGTCAATCTTGGTAGCACCGGACGGTTATAACCTCTGTACAGTAATTCTGCCGGTCGTCACCGTTAAGCGCGGTTCAGGTGTGGTGTCGCCGCTTGCTCAACGCTGTAATTTGCATATACCCTGCTCTTGTTCTCTTCCCACCAGCACTGAGCCGCCTTCTCGCCAAAATGCTTCCGACTGCAGGAGCAAACAACCAGGATTATCGCACAAGTATAGTGGCAGGTAAATAATCAGCAACGGTAACAAGGCCTTATAGGATTCACCTGAATCTTATCCGCCTTATGTCTTTCCTTCCACCCGGGGATACGGCAAGTGTGACATACACCCCTCGCTCAATCTGCTCTATCACACCATCGACAGAAGTGTCCACGGAGTCTGCTTCCGTGGTGTAGCCATCACGGTCGAATGTTCTGGCGATATTCCGATGACTGAATGATCCATCTGTGGGCACCGTGGCACCTGGTGACCGTGCTAGTTCTGGGGTGCTATTAGGTGTCATCTTTAAGTTCTCTGGTTGCTGGCCAACTGAAAGTTTCGCTGACAAGGCATTACACTGCACAGTTTACAACAGCCGAACATGTCATCCATCATGCAGCAACGAGTTCTTTGTTACTGGACAAAATACTACCAATACCGTGTAATGAGATTATGTGGAGATCATACCTGATTAGTCAGAACCTTTATGATATCTTTGGCAGCTTTACACTTTGCAGCCTCATCCCTAACAATTAGCCATGTTTCATCAAGTCTTTGTTTGTACACTTGGACTATAAGATCTTTCTGCTGGCATTGCTCGGCAAGAGTGGTGACCTGGTTGAACAACAATAATAATATCAGCGTTCTTTAGTCCTCAAAAAGGGGGAAACAATTAATTTGCTGAGCGATGGAAAAAGAATTACCTGTGAGCGCAGCTGCTTTACTTCCTCCGTGAGTATTCTTTCCATCATACTCATTTCATCTCTCTGGCTATCAGTAGACTGTCGCAAAGGGTTTCCAGCCTTCAGCCCTACAGCATCATGCATTCTTTGGGAAAAAGAGACACCAGACATCTGATTATTTGGTACCGGCTGATGTCTGAAATTGTCTTGTGCAGATATAAATTTGGCGGGACACACAACTTGCCCCCATCTTTCAGTTTTCACTTGGATTGGAACGGCAGAGTCCATATTTCTTTGATTGGGACCTTGTACCGAAGCCATCTTTTCAACAATGAGGTTTGCTTCCTTGAATAAACGTGACAACTTAGGCGTGTATGCCATTATTTCTGCTTTAAACATTTCTCCTTTGCTGATCTTTGGCTGTGGCTTGACTTCGCCAGAGTACAAGATTTTCTCTAGTTGACAGAAGCACACATCACAGACACGATACCTTCTGTTCCTGTCTGGCGCAAGTGCTGCGTTTGTGGTCTTGTTACTACTGCAGGAATTGCAGAACATGTAACCACAGTTGTGACAGTTGTGTTTCTTTCTAGTAAAACTAAAAGCCATCTGGCATCCACTGCATATGGGTTGGTCCTTCATTGAGATACCCTTATGCAAACAGATTGCAGCACTAAAATTGGAGCCACAAGCTATACTCTGAACTTGTCTACCTTCCATTGCCTCTACTAAAGTAGGAGAGCTCCTATTGGCATAGTCACCTAAACCAAGTTGTCCGTCCGCACCTTTACCCCAGGTGAAAACCTTGCCATTCATAGTCAGTGCGGCTACGTGGGAAGAACCAGATGATATCTCCGTGACAAACTCATTCTTAAGTACTCCTCCAACAGTACAAACAGATTCACCATCTGCCTGTGGGTTCCCTAGTTGCCCATGTTTGGAACTTCCGATGGTAAATACCACCCCGTTAGAAGTAAGCACTACAGTCAGAGCCATCCCGCAGGATACCTGCAGAAAATCATGACTGATGAGTGAATCTACGCATGCTGGTACAAGCTTCATCTTCTTGTCAGCATGACCCAGCTTCCCTTTATCTGCATCTCCCCATGTGAACAGGTTGCCAATTGGAGCGTTGCACTTGACACTGCTCATTCCTTCAACAATGGCAGCTGTGTGCCATGGCCCGCATGCCACGGATTTCACCCGTAACCCTTTCAAGGACTCTACTTCTTTTGGCCTAGCAATTCCTTGTGTATCCCCATGCCCAAGAACACCAAATGTTCCATCCCCATATGTGAATAGCTGACCAGAAGATGTTATAATAGCTGTGTGCCACTCGCCGCAGGCAATTTTTGACACGGAAATGTTGTCCATAGGACCAAATAATTTGTGGGGTAACCATTGGTTCCTTCCGTGCCAGTTATTCAACAGACCCATGCTATGAGCTCCTTCACCCCATTCAAAAAGTTCGCCAGAAACCGTGACTGCACAGGTGTGCTTTGAACCAAATGCAACAGCCTTCACATGTACAGAGGCAAGAGACTCGACCATTTTAGGACAGTGGACGCTGTCATTTACTTTGTGTCCCAGCCTCCCGCTACTCTCCTTGCCCCAGGAGAAGACCTCCCCTTGCTTGGTGATTATGGCTGCATGATTCTCCCCACAAGCAATGCTCTGTATATCGAGCATTTTGGTTGATCCCACTAACCTCGGAAGTGCCTTTGGGATATCTTCACTATCTAACGTACTGCCAACAACATCGCCCCAGAGAAAAACATCCTTCAGAGAATCCAGTCTGCATGCTGCACGGGGCCCTTCAAATGCTTTCACTTTAGGTGTTCGGCTAATTGTCTGCGTCTTGTGTTTGTTGTTAGCAACCAAAATGTCCTTCAAACTATGTCTAACTGGATTTGCCACCTTGGGACTAAGCCTCTCCAGGTAAGAGTCTACGTCCGAAAATGTTCGCTGTCTTTGGTAAAATAATGCTTCTGAACAGTCAAGGTAACCACCAAATAAATCTTTCTGTGTCATCTTAGGACTCCCATAAGATGGATATACCTTCAAGAAGAAATTCATTAACGAAGGATCAATCGCAAAGAGAATACCAAAAAATGACAGAGAACATCCAGCAAAATAAAACTTTAGCTCAGCAACGTCTACATACTTAAAGCATGAACAACTCTAACATAGTAAGATGTCACTCCTTTTGAAAAAATAGAGTTATGTGGTAAGTCCAATAATTTATATGTGGATATTTATTGATATCAATTGCACTTATCATGCTATCTGGACAGAGAGTGGTTTGTTGAAATTGACACACCTCAGTAGTAGAACCTAAGAATGCTGTGTTTGTCCATTGGACCATGCCCTGAATCCAAAGTTTAGATAGACCTAGTTGACCACATGAATCTTTCTGAAGCCAAAAATAAAGTTCACTTAGATATCACTGTGTAAGTTCTACAACTAACCTGTTTGTGCCTTGGTGTGTCGTGCACAGCTGATAGCTTGCTCTTTCGCTGAATATAGCTGCGGGGAGTACTTGTGCAACTGGTCATCTGCCTGCTGCTCTTTGACCCAACAGATGAAAATGGACTAGAAGGACCTGATATTAAGGCTGTCAGGCCAAGATGCCAGCACTCAGCTTGATCTCTGTCTCTGCAGATCTGGGTCAGCATGATTTTTAGAAGATGTGATGCTAGTGATCATCAATGGACACTAAAATCCTACAAATGAACAGACGTAATATCTGGCAAGGGATATACCAAGTCGAGCGAGCACTCGCCGTTTCTGTATACGAGTGACAAGGATTGGTGTTCCTTCTCAGGCCAACGCTGACGATGAAAGTTTGTCTGCAAAATTCTGAGATCGTTAGAACCAGTAGGGTTATGTGATACGTAAAGAACACAATTATTTGTTCAGGGTGGAAGGCATCGCGTACGGTTTTCTGCCCAAGAATCACGATTGACACAGAGTTTAAGCTCAGGTGTTTTTCCCTGTCTTTCGAGTACCACACCAATGTCTTCTCATCCTGCGAAAAAGAAGAAGAATACTTTGCCATGACTGGAAGATGGATTTAGTTGCACACAGCAGTTTACCCTGCTACAGATTTATAGGTGATAGTGGTAAACTAAAGGAAAAGGGCAACGCCCCATGCTTTCAGTTTGATTAAGCCCATTTACTGTCGAAACTTTAACAGCAGTAGAACATAGTGACAGCAGTAGAACACGTGTCGCGGTTGAGCATTTAGAAAAAAATAGAAATGCAAAGCACAAGTCCTAAATCATTAGTGGTAGCTAGTAGGTGCAGATTAGTATATCAACCATAACTTTATAGCTCGTGAACTCAGGAAAATCCCCATGACAGTGACAGATTTTTGTACTTCAGACAGTCTGAGCTGCGAAGGCTGCAGTCAAAATGTATATAAAATGCATGACATGCTTGATAAAATGTATAATGATTGCGCTTGACATTCAAATCACTGCAGTGCAGAACTCCAGAGAATGAAGGTATCTAGTACTCCCTCCGTAAACTAATATAAGAGTGTTTAGATCACTAAAGTAGTGATCTAAACACTCTTATATTAATTTACAGAGGGAGTACTACGCAGGCCTCCCATGGGCTCACAAGCTCTGCCCCCTGATTCAAGTCCTCAACAACTTCATACTACATCAATAGAACCCAGAAAAGAGCATAGTGGACTACTCACAGAAGAGAGCCTGAAGGGGCAGAACTTGGGCTTCCCTCTCTTGCCACATTTGAGGAGATGCGCGCCCTTCTTCAGAGCAACAATGGCCTGGTTAATAGGAAGGAAGAACTAATCCGTCAGAATCAGATTTATATTCTTGGCTCATCTTACCCGGGAATAATATGGAATCTGCGGACGCCTCTAAATCTGACCAGTTTTGGAGTAAACAGAGAATGGTCAAGCAAAAGTAAAAAAAAAAAACATTTCAGGCCTTCTAATAATCCACACAGTCTAAATCAGCCAAGAAATCTAAGAAATGGGTACCAAACAGATTCTCGAGGGGATGGGAGGCCAGAAGAAAAATCGAGAAGGAAGAACTTTTTACCCACCTGCTCAACACCTCTGGTTGGCATCCTCCCGTCGAAGCTCGCAGCCATTGCAAGCAGAAAAGGGGCAGATAGATCAAGCAAGCAGATGGCAGCAGCTAAGATTGGGTCGAACAGCAAGCGTGAAGCATTCGCCCGCAGGTGGCAGTTGTATGCCAAAGATCGCAGTGAGGCGACTGAAAGAGAAGCTAGAAAACTAGCGGCGGGCGGGCGGGGAGGGAGGATGAATGAAAGAGGGCAAGAAAAGGAGCAAAAATCATGGGGCAATGGTTAGAAAAGGAGTTGGGTGTCCGTCTCTTGCAGTCGCAGGCGGAGCTGCAGCAAAGGTGAAACAGGTGAGAGAGAGAGAGAGAGAGAGAGAGGCGTTGGGGCATCGGCAGTTGGGCTTTTTGTCAGGGACACACGAGGCGTGCGGAGGCGTATGTCGAGGAAAGGCGCGTCCGTGTCTTCTTTGGGGCAAGGGGGACGTGGAGGAGCCGGCAAAACGTGAGCCGGAGACAGACCAATAATGTAGTCATCCAAGAATGAAGAATCCATTTACAAGTTACGAAACACTTGGATTAGTAGTAGGTCTCCAGTGGAATGGCTCACGAGATGCACACCGCCACCTTGGAGGACGCGGCGGTTTTGGCCGGGTGTGTGTAAACAAATCGCCTCTCTTTAGTTCCCCTCAATTTTTTTTTTTTAAAATCGCCTCTCTTTAGTTAACGGTTGGCAATGTACGTAGATTCTATCTATCGTAGCTGCTGCGTGTACAAACGGTAGCTGTGCGTGCCACTAGGAGTGGACGTGAATGAGTGGAGTGACTGGTGATCGCTAGCCCGAAAACAAAAGTTTCCTTTCCACGGGGGATCCGATCCATCTCCGCCGCACCGATGGCACCGGCGGTAGGCTCGTCGTCGTCGGTTGGTGGTAGTTGTGTCTTGTGAGCTCGCCGCGGAGGAGAGCGCACTGGATTCAGCTGAAAAGGCGAGCGCGGGCGGGCGGGCGGCCGGCAGCATGATGCCCAGGGGGCCAAGGGGGAAAAGGCTCTAGCCTGGACTGGACTGGACTGTACGGCCTCGCGCGCAACACATGACCCTCTGTCTCCTTTTCGCACGAACCAAACCAAAGCAAACCAAACAGTTGCTTTGCGTGCAGCGCCACCGTCGCTCGTTTAATCGGCCCTCATCAGTCGCTCCGACCAATACGTTACTGCGCTCGTTTCTTTGTCTGAAATAAAGATGGATGGATCTCTGCACATTCTTTCTCGTGTCCTGTAGGCGTGAATGCGCCGAGATATGGCGAGCGAGTCATGCTCCTGTTGCTAATAAACTGGAACTGGACGGAAATTGGACCATGGATGCAATTGCAATAGGCAAGTGGGTACAAAACGGTGGTGCGTGTGAGGAGCGCCCATGTGACGAACTCACTCGGAGAGGTCCTCTGCTGTCCGTGGAGTGGGTGGACGACATGTTCCCCGATCGAACCGTTTTTGGCAGGGCACGGCATCAATTAAATTTTAACTAGCGGTGGCCATTGCGTTCGGTCGCCGGGGATTCACGCTAGAGTAGGATCGCCGGTGCTGTGCTACGATGCTACTACCAGTCTACCACTAGTACGGGGCGGTTGGCGTGGCTCTCGCCCGGTGGCCTAGCCATGTGCCACGATTCTGTAGACTGTAGTATACACACACGCACTCGTACTACTAATCAAGGATATAGTTCGAGTTCCCCATTGACTTTGGTGGATGCGCTAACATGCAACCTCATCGCAACCACTCTTGTTTTGGCGTATTGGTTAGCTTTGGGGTCATCTTGCTCGTGTGGTGCTGGGCAATCATGTGGGGTGGGGTGGGATTACGGGAAGGGAATGTACGCGCCGCTCTCATGCGTACGTCTGCAGCAGTGAGGTAACTAGCGGACAATTGGCGTATGCGCGTAAAAATGATACTCCTAGATCGCCAAATATCGGTGCACTGCACGTAGACTATGGCCCGAGACCGACTGGCCTGACGAGCCAGATTCGCGAGACCGACCGCCGACGAGGAGATACATGCCGCCGGGCTTGTTGAACGGCGCGGGAGTGCCGGCAGGCGCTACCTGACACATATAAACTGCGACGCCCAGCGCGCCCGAGCCCATGACACTGTTCGTGCCCTTCAGGCGCACCCACTAGCCACGGCCCTACGCCGACAACTCGGGCTGCGTGTGCTGCACCAGACCCAGACACCAGGGCTTCTTTCTACTGCCAGTACTTGTGTTCCTGGAGGCTGGAGCACGTTTGCACGTTGAACTAAAACCACGACAAGTAATTTGAAACGGAGAGAGTAGTTCAGAGCGAGCGCGCGGCCACGAGGGACCTCCCACGCTTCGTCGCAGCCACGCACCTTCTTCCCGCCATCCGGTCG
The DNA here is from genome assembly GCA_011799875.1 of Thinopyrum elongatum. Lineage (NCBI taxonomy): Eukaryota > Viridiplantae > Streptophyta > Magnoliopsida > Poales > Poaceae > Thinopyrum > Thinopyrum elongatum. The sequence continues at coordinate 609,143,733 of CM022298.1, forward strand.
CGCCACCCCTTCCGCCTCGCGACCTCGAGGTGTCCAACGACTTGCTCAAAGGTAAAATTTACCAACCTTTTATTGTATATTTAGTTTAACGGCTCATAAATTCATGCATATGACATAAAATTCGCATTATGTGTGGATGGATTAGATGGCAGAACTATTGTTGTTTTATTCATAGTCGGATTCGAGCTACGAGTCTGAGAGTGAAATCATGGATACCGAAGAAGACGAGGCAATATTGATGGTTGATTAAGGGATAGCCTCAGCCGGAACGAAGAAGCGTCCGGGATCACATGTTGGTCATGCGACATTTTGTCGGAACAAAATCAAAGACCACGATCCACTCATGCTCGACTACTTTGTGTCAGGTTGTACCTTCCCGCCATATGTGTTCCGGTGACGCTTTCACTGACCGAGCGACTACTTTATAGAATCATCGATGACATGGAAGCCAACAAACCTTTCTTCAAACAACACAGAAATGCAGTCGGTCTCCTGGGTATTCCCCTTTTTAGAAGGTGACCACGGTACTTCAGAGGATTGTCTATGGCTCCCCTGCAGATTCTTTTTTTTTTGAAAAGGAGGATATACCCCCACTACTAGGAAAAAGCATAGCAGTAGCGCGGGTTTTAGGTGTATCAGTAGCGCGGGGACCCGCGCTACTGCTACGGCGTTACAACTAAAGGCTAGCAGTAGCGTTGGTTCACCCGCGCTACTGCTATACCTACTTAGTAGCAGCGCTTCCTGCAGAACGCGCTACTGGTAGTTACTGGCAGCACGCCTCTCTGCCCGCGCTACTACTATTATTACGTATTCTATTTCTTTTTTATTTTATGTTGTATTCATACACCATTACATAAGTTTTCATACAGTAGCAATTTAGAGATTGTTTTTACATCATAATGAGTTATTACATCACCGGGTGAAAGAATCGTGGATTAGTTTCAAGTGGATGGATCCTAAGTGACCAAGTCATGGATTATCGTGATAATCCATGACTTGGTCACTTAGGATCCATCCACTTGAAACTAATCCGCGGTTCTTTCACCCAATGATATAATAACTCATCATCATCATCATCATCATCATCATCATCATCATATCATTAACAACTTATCATCATAATACATCATTGTCATATAACAACTTCTCATGATCATCATTTTCGTCCATGAGGCATCATATAACAACTTGGTCACTAGTCATAATCACAACTTCTACTCCTCTCTCATAGGACCTACTACCCTCTCTAAGGTAAAATAGCATAAAACAAGACAGGCACTAACGCTTCATTATGGAGAATGGAGACTATCATGTCTCCAATTCTTGCGCTTCGCACAATGTTGCTTCCAAGTAGCTCTCTATGATTGTCCATACATTTTTCCATTCTTTGATTGTCATGTCTTCATCGGTTTTAGAAATCCGATATGAACAGCGGTGAAGTCTAGGATGACCTGGCCGTAAGCTAATAACATCAGGGCGACCTTTCGGAAACATCAGATCAGGCACACAATCATTCGGGATTTTCTGTTGAAAAACATAATAATAACGTCGTAGTTAGCAATGTAGTTTAGCTTTAGAAGAATTTATGCAAAAGATGCACGGATGTCGTAATAGTAAAAAATCTTACAATGCCATCTCCATGGATGTTACCGTAGTTCAACACGTGCACTAGTGGCACGTATTGACCATAATGTGCAGGAGTTTCATGATTGATATTGTAATTCTCAACATCAATAATAAATGCGATAAGATGATTTTTCTCCTGATAAGTTAATTCTGCGTCATCGGTGTAGTAGGTTCTGTCTACCATCTTCCGTATATTTTTTGAAGAATGAAAATAAGCTGTCAACTATTTTGAAATAAACAATATAAATTACTTAATAAATATGTTTGAGAAACTCACATAGCGGTAGAATTGGAAGCGTATCAACAAGGACCCAAATGTCCATATTCTCTTCGTCGATGTCAGGATTACCAAGATCCAAGGTGACAAGCATACCCTCATGAAAATCATATGTCTTGCAAAGTGCTTCCCAATTCGGGCAACCAAAATGGGATACGCTCCCAGAATTGTATAGATTTACAGCAAAATCATAATCATGATGGGTCCTTAGATGAACTATCTTTGTCTCCATATTTTCATGATTTTCAAAATCCAGCTTCTCCAAGACATAGCGTCTTGCATGGCATGGGATAAGCTAGTCGAATTGTAAAAGACGGAAATTACACGTTGAAGAAGCAGAAGTCATGCTTAATTACGAAAAAAGACTTGTCGTCGTTGCGTACCGTTTCAACATCGAAGGTCTCGTCGAGCTTAATACTGAAGCGCCGACCTTCTACCAGGTGAGGTCTGTCGCACAGACCCCGGTCGTCGCCGCACCAGTCCCACTCCGGCAGCCTATCGTCGTCGTCAGACATTTCCTATGTTCATAATTCAAAGATTAAACTTGTACAATTCAATATATGTACTAAAAAAACTAAATTAGATCATTATTATTCATCACGGGTTGATTATCGGTCTGTCGACTTAAAGTCAATCCAAAATGGCGTTAAATGCTCTTTCCGGCATTTCCAACGCACTCGATATTTCCTATATTATAGCACAAGCCATGCCAAAATTCACGGAAAAATCCGGCATGACCTTTGCTAAAAAAGGACATATCGAGCGCCTGAAATTTGCCGGAACGGAAATTAATCAACACTCCGGCAAAACATAGGCCACTCGGAGGTGTTCCCTGCAAACATGGCCACTTGGGCAAGCACATATCCTAAACTTGATGGTCATTGCATTTCAATGGTTGAAAGTATGAACAAAAACATTTCAAAATATCTTATTTATAATCCTAACATAACTAAATTTGCCAATATAGTTCTCTCTCTCTAAACTAGTTCTATTAAGCACTTACTAAATAAACTAGTTCTATTAACCACTTACTAAATAAACTAGTTCTATTAACTACTTACTAAATAAATTAGTTCTATTAACCACTTACTAAATGAACTATTTCTATTAAACACTTACTAAAAATAATGCAATGTAAGTGTTCTACTCTATTGAACACTTACTAAAATTTCTATTACCCTAGTTCTACCCTAAATTTTCTTACTTCTATTACTAAATTTAATACCTACAAATTTCTATTCTTTTAAAATTTCAAAAACAGAGGGAAGTGGAGGGAGTAGGAACGAAGGGAGGGGTGAGTGAGGGTGGAAGGGAGGAGGCAGACGGATGAGGCAGGGAGGAGGAGGACGGATGAGGCAGGGAGGAGAGGACGAACGAGGCAGGGAGGGAGGTGGGAGGGAGGAGGCGGGAGTGAGGAGGGAGAGGGAGGGATCGGGAGAGGGACGAGGAGGGGAGGGAGGTGGAAGGAGGAACTACCTCGGTGGAGGAGGAGCAGGAGCGTCGGCGGCGGCGGGCGACGACGGTGGTCGGGGAGGGCCGAACGTCGGCGGCGGCGGACGACGGGGTGCATGGGGAGTGAGAGTGGGAGTGGAGAGGGGGAGAGTGAGGGGCGGACGGTGGAGAAGATAGGATGGGTTTAGCAGTAGCGCGTGTTAGGGGAAAGCGCTACTGCTAAACTACCTAGCAGTAGCGTGTTTCAGGGGAAAGTGCTACTACTACACTTAGCCTGGCGGCAACGGTGGGGCAATTTTAGTAGTAGCGCTCTTTGTCTATAGCAGTACTCTGTGGGCACGCGCTACTGCTAAGTAGCAGTAGCGCCTCATTTTATCAAGTGCTACTGCTAAGGTTCTGTGTATAAGGTTTTTCCTAGTAGTGCCCCGGCCTCTGCATCTGGACGATGCAGCAGCCATATTATTAATTATTCACAAAGACCTTACAAAGTAATACATCAGTATGCCTGAAGCCACCATCTTGGCAACACACATGTCGCGACTCCTATCCCCTTGATGAAGGGGTGCCAAATGTCCGAGCCTAATACCAAACAGACATCGCACCAAATCCTAACATATAAAGCCAGATGCCCCAACCAAGCCACAATGCTGGAACTGGGTCACACACCAGTCTAGCGCACTCTCATAGGCCGCCGCCACCTCCAACTGCTGATGCATCTCCAGAGCAGGTACTGACGCACCAACATTGCCAGGCCTGCCGTCGACGCCACCATGGCGTCAGACAACGCCACCATCCTGCGCGTGTCCATCCACACGTGCCCATCGCCGAAACTCCGCAGTACCATGCCACCATGATCCGCCGTCGGCCTTGCGCTAGATGTAACACCGCTCCTCCTCTTGTCACCTCCAGCCATCACTTGCTCCAAAATGATGCCCCAGGAGAGGAAGCGATACTGATGACTAAGAACTCCATCATTGTCCGATCCGGGAGACCCAGATCTAGGGTTTCCCCCGGAGCATCCCGAGCCTGGTGACGCGAACTACAAAGACGATGCCTCGACAAGGAAACAACATCAAAGATGCCGCCATCATCCGCCAACCGTAGTCGGCACGATTTTCATCGGCAGTTGCGCCATCGGGCGTGCGCCGCCGGCGTCGCTGCTCCCTTCAACCGAAGCAAACTCCAAAACGATGCCCTGAAGAGGGACTACTGTAGGATCGAAAGTAGGTCTAGAGGGGGGGGGGGGGTGATTAGACTACTTGACCAAATAAAAACCTAACATTTTCCCAATTTTAGTTGTCGGCAGATTTTAGCAATTAGCACAGGTCAAGCAATCAACCTACACATGCAATTCTAAGAGTGTAGCAGCGGAAAGTAATACATTGCATATGAAGGTAAAGGGAAGGGTTTGGAGAGTGCAAATGCAATGGAGACACGAAGATTTTTGGGGTGGTTCCGATAGGTGGTGCTATCGTACATCCACGTTAATGGAGACTTCAACCCACGAAGGGTAACGGTTGCACGAGTCCACGGAGGGCTCCACCCATGAAGGGTCCACGAAGAAGCAACCTTGTCTATCCCACCATGGCCATCGCCCACGAAGGACTTGCCTCACTCGGGTAGATCTTCACAAAGTAGGCGATCTCCTTGCCCTTACAAACTTCTTGGTTCAACTCCACAATCTTGTCGGAGGCTCCCAAGCGACACCTAACCAATCTAGGAGACACCACTCTCCAAAAGATAATAAATGGTGTGTTGATGATGAACTCCTTGCTCTTGTGCTTCAAATGATAGTCTCCCCAACACTCAACTCTCTCTCACAGATTTGGATATGGTGGAAAGATGATTTGAGTGGAAAGCAACTTGGGGAAGGCTAGAAATCAAGATTCTTGTGGTAGGATTGGTATATCTTGATCTCAACACATGAGTAGGCGGTTCTCTCTCAGAAAATGTATGCTGGAAGTGTAGGCACATTCTGATGGCTCTCTCACATATGGAGAAGGGGGTGGAGGGGTATATATAGCCTCCACACAAAATCCAACCGTTACACATATTTGACCCAACTCGGTCAGACCGAATAGAAGAACTCGGTGAGACCGATTTAGTTCAAAATGTGAACGTTAGGAATCTCGGTGGGACCGACTAGAACAACTCGGTGGGACCGATGTGCTAGGGCTTAGGGAAAACCTCATCTCGGTGGCGCCGATTGCATCAACTCGGTGAGACCAAAGTGAAGCAATTGAGCAACAGAGAGTTGGTCAAGCCATCTCGGTGAGACCGAAATAATTGCAACAGGCAACAGAGAGTTGGCAAGGCCATCTCGGTGAGACCAAGATCCGTATCGGTGTGACCGAACTGTTAGGGTTTCTGGCAGTGGCTATGTCATGTGAACTCGGTGGCTCCGGATAGAATGAATCGGTGGGGCCGAGTTGGAGTTTGGGATTTTGACATATTTGGAATGAGAAAGTGGTTGAGGGTTTTGGAGCAATATCACTAAGCATTCGAGCAAGCAAGCCATTAAGCAACACCTCATCCCCTTTTAATAGTATTGGCTTTCCTATGGACTCAATGTGATCTTGGATCACTAAAATATAAATGAAGAGTCTTGAGCTTTTGCCAATATGTGTCCTTAGCATTTTGAGGTTGCCACATCTGTAGTCCATGCCATGCCATTCATTGAACTTTCTGAAATATTAAACTTGAATGATCATTAGTTCAATGAGCTATATGTTGTTATAAATTACCAAAACCACCCGGGGATTAGTTGCACTTTCAATCTCCCCCTTTTTGGTAATTAATGACAACATATAGATCAAAGCTTTGACAAATGATAATATGAATGAAATACATCATCGCTTTGAGAGGTATGTGATAAGCAAGAGCTCCCCCTAAATTTGTGCATTATTTAAAATTTGCGTTTGAATGCAAATGCACAATCGATTAGGATCATGGGTCACTCTTCCATGTCACATACATCTTGGTGGAGCGCACAAAATGATAAGAAGTAAATAACATGCACTCATCACCAAGGATAAAAGTGATTGATCATACACAAATAATCATAGAGATAATCATGCAAGCACACATTAAGCGTAGTATGATCAAACACATGATCTCACAAAGTATCTCACGAGCATAACACACAAGTAGCATAAGTAGCAACAACCAACCAAACCAAAGTAGCAAAAAGCAAGGCAAATGAAAAACCAACAAAAACAAAAGACACATTCTCTCGAAGCCTATGATCTATACACTTTCTCCCCCTTTGGCAACAAGTTACCAAAAAGTTTGAAAACATATAGTGCTATACGACACTCTAGGCACGATCTCCAGGAGCTCCTGAAGGGGTCTTCTGGCTTGTAGCTCCGGTGTGCATAGACGGCGTTGAGATGAGTCCATCTGCAAATGCTTCAGCAGATGTCTGTGGAGCTGGTGGAGTAGATACTGGAGGAGCAACTGTGGCTGTGGTGGCAGGAGCAGAGTGAGTAGGTCTCAAGTCTGCAACTGGCTCAGTAGAAGACCTCTGTGCCCTTGGCACTGACTGAAATCTGTCTGTAGTGGGTCTGCCATCATTGTCCTCAGCATCATCCCTTAGCTTCTCAACTATGGTATGAATCTCTGTGACCTTCACATCTAGGTCATGCATCTTGCTCTCAATAATCCTCTCTAGACTTTCCTGATTCTGAGTCAAGGTGGCCAAGCTCTTCTCAATCCTCATGGTAGCCTCTAGCAGGTATGTGAGCTGATCTTGCTTGGTCTTGAGATTCAAAGTTGAAGCATCTGAAGCACTTGCTGCCTTTGCTGCTTTTGCAGCCTTTGCCTTCTCAATCTTCTCCTGGGCCTCTGCATATGTAGGATGTGATGCATCCATGACAACTTCATTGTCCTCAAAATCAGGCCTAAGAGGTAGATGCTATTTGTCAAGTAGATATGTCCCTGTTCCAACCTTGGAGTTGATCAACATCTGAATGTGTGGGGCATATCCACAAGACCTCTTCTGGTCAGCTGCTGTCCTCTTGACTGTCTCAACTATCAAGCTCATAACCTTGAATTTTTGGGGAACATCATACAGGTGTAGCAAGTTGATGGAATGGCTACGTATCATTCTGTGATCTCCAGACTTGGGCAACAAAGTATGCCTCAAGATGGTGTTCATGGTGGTCAGTCCAGCAAGCAGGTAGTAGATTGAGCCAAACTTGTGAGTCTCTAGAGCTGCGTCAGGAATAGGCTTATACATGTTAGCCATGGAGTTGTGATCCTTCTTGGGTTTGCCATATACATCAATATCATCTTCATCTTCTTTTGGAGCTTTGATGAGTTCAGCCCACTCAGAGATTGGTGACTGGTATCTGGTGCCCTCAGTCATCCACACTATCTTCCCATCTGGGTAGAAGTGGGCAGTGGAGTAAAATTGCATTATCATCTCAACATTCCACTTGGTCAGCTCTTGTCCAACAAAAGCATCAACACCATTCATTCTGAAGCTCTCATGAACATGGGGAAAATAGTCTTCATTTTCATCAATGTATTCCCAATCAACCCATTTCATGTCACACACTATGGGCTTCTTGTCCAGCAACACAGTCTCATAGAAGTCCTGGTGTTCTCTTGTGTGGAAACGATAGTCAACCGCAGTCCTCCTCCTTGTGGCATATGGATCTGTCTTTCTCCACAGTCTCAAACCATCATCCTTTTTTAGCTTCATGTTTTCAGCCACTGGATGATCATCATTATGGTCTGGAATCTTTGGTTTTAGTTTCCTGAGCACTAGTGGCTCATCATCCTCTTGGACCTCAGGCACTGGGGCCTTGTTCTTCTCTGCAGCTGGGATATTTCTTGTGGATCTCTTTGGAGCAGTTGACTTGGGTGCAGCAGGTGGAGGTTTTGTCTTGGGCTTGGAAGGAGCAGCACCAGTCTTAATGGCACCAGCCATCAATTTTTGAGACTTGGCAGGTGGTGCAACAACTTCTTCCTACTCCTCCTCTTCTTCAGAAGTATGCTTTTCAAATTCAGCCATTGGATCAACAAGTTTGCACCATCTTCCTCTTTTCCTTTCTTTCTTCTTTCCACCAGCAGCTTCATCTTCCTCTCAGGGCTCAAGTGTGAACTCCATAGTCTCATTTTCTGGCTTTGGACATTGGAACTCTCTTGGCAGGAGCTTTCTTGTGCAGTCCTGGCTTGGTGGTGGCAGCAACACCAACATACTCTTTCTTGACCACTTTCTTCTTGGAAGTTACTTCTTCCTCAACCACAAAATCCTCATCTTCACTGTCAGAATTCCTCTTCTTCCTCTGTCTGGTAGCAGCCTTTTGACAAATTGCTAGGGGTGCTTCTGCTACCCTCATCATAGCTACCACTAGGGCTTGTGCCCTCACTGAGGTTGACTTCCTTCTCCGACCTGTTATGACTATCATTGGCCTCAGACATCTTTGCAACTAACCCTGTGAGTAGATGGATATAGGTAGAGTAGGATGAGCATCACAAAAGGCAGCTGGTTTTTGCAAAAGTTGAGTCAAAATCTTAACTTTAGTTTTCTGCAGAAAGCATTTCGGAGCTACCGATATGATAATCTCGGTGACACTGAAGCACTTAACAGAGTCTAAACATGCAGTTTTGGTCAGACCGAGTTGCAGTTCGATGACTCCGAGATGCTAGGGTTTCACTGAGAAATTGCTTTCAGTCTCATCGATCAGTACACTTCGGTCAGACCAAGTTGTACTTAGTGCAATGGCCAGGGCCAATCGATGAGACCGAAAACTTCATTTTCGTTGGTCCGAGATGAGTTCGGCGGAAACTTAACCCTAAGATTTTGCATCAAATCTAATCTAATGGAACTTTTGTGTGGATAGGAAGTTTTCAATCGTGGCAAGAATACATGCATTAACTTTGTGCATTGAATCGGACAAAGAATTTTCACAAAGGGGTCAAACCATACCCTAACTTGGTGATGGCTCGCTACGACGGCAACGACAGAGGCGATTTCCGTTGGCGGCGGTGGAGACCTGTGACGACGGCGCACAGGTGGAGACAACGACGATATGGAGACTAAGAGCGGCAGCAATGGGGGGGCGCGGGCTCGAGTGTTTGAAGAAATTTCCAAACGTCGGGCCGCGGAGTATAAATACCCATTAGCTATCGGTGGCGCCGAGTGGAACGGTTCGGTGGCACCAAGATGCAAAACTGCTTGCAGTTGCTGCAACTCGGTGAGACCGAAGAGTTCTAATTGGTGGCACCGAGGTGAAAACCTAGATTAACCTTGTGGTTTCGGTGGGACCGAATATGAATGTGTTGGTCTGACCAAAATTCACTAAGAGGTTTTGGAAGTCAGCCATTGACAGATCAGTGGCTCCGAGTGCTCCTCACCCGGAGGGTCCGAAAAAGACTTGTTCAATTTTTGTGATGTAGCATGAATAGAATTTGAGAAGAGAAAAAGCATAGATAGCTAGAGGGAGTACTTAGGCATTCTTGTCCATCCATTTGGCTAATAAAAACCAAACAATCAGAACCACAAATGGATGTCCTCAAATGGAGAAAATTATGCAACCAACATGCTCACACAATAAGATAGCAAATAAAACATGTGACAAAGCATGCTCAAACACTCTAGCATCTATCAAGCAATTGGCGATGACTAGGTCATCTATATATGAGTATATTGACTTAGGAGTCAAATGAGAACATTTGATCATAGGTCATACTCATCGTTTAAGCACAAGTGGGGTTACCACTTTTACATAAAGCATTGTTGTGTTCACACCATTAGAGTTGCTTTAGCTCAATTTTTAGAGCAAAGCTCCCCCTAGATGTGATATCCCTCCTAAGAGGGATGAACTAACCTTGGGTTTTGTCGATGATGACTTCATGTAGATAGTGAAGATGTGGATGCTCAATGTTGATGTAGATCTTTTGGAGCAATCCATTGGAGTGTTGCACTTTCAATACCTGCATGGGTTAGTCCCACAAGGAGCATACAAGGATATCCATAGACATAGTGTGAAACACAAATATGATGATGTCCATGAAAGCATTAGGTTACCTAGTCCCTTGTCTTACCAACAAGAGGGTTTGTGACTCCATGAACTAGTGCAAGATACGAAAGTTGATTGCACATGTTCTTGCCAAAATGAATATGAGTGAAGTATGTTGGCGGAGTCACCCTCAAGAAAACTCTAGTTCTTCTTCTTTGGGATCCACATCAACTTGATGGGAATCCTTGGAGTTGTAGTCGTACTTGATGAAGTAGAACTTGACGTAGTCTTGGGAACCCATTTGACCATGGCCTTAGAAGCTTCTTCAAATGAATCAATCTCTTCTTGAAGCTTGTCCTTGCCCTTTAGCTTGTGGTCTTGTGGTGGAAGATTATCTTGAGCTTGTGTTCCTTTGAAATAAGTGGGATCATACTTCTCTTGTTAAGGAAAAAACTTCGTCTTGGGGTATTGATCTTCTTCCCACTAAACTCCATAGGCATTGAACTTTTGCTCAAAACCAACACCTTGATTCTTTCGGTGCCTTCCTTGCTTGCGTACAATTTCCTCAAATTGCTTACTTCCGGCAAGGCTCTTGTAAACACCTTTCTCTATGATTCCCTTCAATAAGCTATTTTCTTGCTCAAGTGTAACTTGGCTAAGAGAATCATTAGTGGAATCAAGAGAACCACTAGAAGCAACAATATTGGATTTAACATTGTTATTGTTACTACTAGAAGAAGAATCTTTCTTGCTCTTATTGCTAGATTTTACTTGTGGCATATAAGTAGACAAGAGGAGACGTTTGGCAATGTAAGACGAACTCTTATTTCGAAGATCATCATTGATAGCTTTTAGGAACTCATGTTCTTGCTCTAAATTTAGCTTCTTGAAGCGTAGCTTCTCATGAGTCCTTAGGAGCTCTCTATGATCCTCTAGAGTTGTTTCATGAGCCAACTTAAGAGTGTTTAGTTCTTTAGTTAGACGCTCAATCTCCTTTTTATCATTGTCATTCGTTTCATCTTGATAAGCATGATTACTAGCAAGTTTATCATAGTTTTCATCACTAGTGTTGTCAATAAGTAAATCATCATCACCTAGCAAATCATCTTCATCACTATTGAAATCAACATACTCGGGGTGTGATACCTTGGGGCCTTTAGCCATGAATCATCTTCCAATTCCTTCATTTGGTGAGTCAAATATGTCGTAGGAGTTGGATGACACAAGTGCAAGACCGGAAACACCGTCATCTTGAGTACCTTCGGAGTCAGAGTGATAGCTTCTCTCGGAGTAGTTGTCGGAGTCGGAACCGGATACCCATTCACCAACATGAGCTTGATGTCTTCGTCTTGTGTAGCTCTTTGATGACTTGTCTTTCCTTTCCGAATCCTTGCTTCTATGAGAGGGTCTTCGTTCATAGCGATCATCTCTACTCCTTCTCTCTCTTGGTGGTGATTCATCTCTTCTACTTCTCCTTTTTGGTGAATCTTCTCTTTTCTTGTAGGGAGCCGTACACTCATTGGAGTAGTGTCCGGGTCATCCACAATTGTAGTAATTACGATCACGACTAGAAAATCTTTTGTCATTGTAGGATCTTGACTTGGAGCTTCTCTCTTTGCTTCTATTCTTGTAGAATTTGTTGAAGTTCTTCACCATTAAGCTCAATTCTTCATTGGAGACTTGCTTCTCACTTGATGTTGTAGGAGCATCACTTGAAGCTTTGTAAGCACCACTTGACTTGTTGTGGAGCTCTTCCTTATCCTTGAGTGACATCTCATGAGCAACAATTCTACCGATGACTTCCGTGGGCTTGAGATCTTTGTAATTGGGCATCATTTGGATCAAGGTGCACACGGTATCATATTTTCCATCCAAGGCTCTTAGGATCTTCTTGATGATGAATTTGTCGATCATCTCTTCGCTTCCTAAGCCGGCAATCTCATTTATGATGAGAGCAAGCCTAGAGTACATCTCAGCGACTCCATCACCATCCTTCATCTTGAACTTGTCAAGTTGACTTTGAAGCACATCCAATTTGGATTCCTTGACGGACTCGGTACCTTCGTGCATATCAACCAAAGTATCCCAAATTTCCTTTGCATTCTCAAGGCAGCTGATTTTGTTGAATTCTTCGGGGCACAATCCATTGAAGAGATATCGCAAGCTTGAGCATTGTATTGCAACATCTTCATTTCTTCCGCGGACGCTTCACGATCCGATTCTTTTCCATCCTCGAAGAAATCACCTTGCAAGCCAATTCGCACAATAGCCCAAACGGCGGGGTTATGACCAAGAATATGCATTTTCATCTTATGCTTCCAACTAGGAAAATTAGTACCATCAAAATAAGGACCTCTACGGTGGTAATTTCCCTCACTAGACGCCATACTCTCCTAAGTTGTGAAACCAAGGCTATGATCACCAAATCTATGGAAATCAAGGCAAATGGAGACCAAAGCTCTGATACCACTTGTAGGATCAAAAGTTGGTCTAGAGGGGGGGGGGGGGGGATTAGACTACTTGACCAAATAAAAATCTAACATTTTCCCAATTTTAGTTGTGGGCAGATTTTAGCAATTAGCACAAGTCAAGCAATCAACCTACACATGCAATTCTAAGAGTGTAGCAGCGGAAAGTAATACATTGCATATGAAGGTAAAGGGAAGGGTTTGGAGAGTGCAAACGCAATGGAGACACGGAGATTTTTGGCGTGATTCTGATAGGTGGTGCTATGATAACCCACAAGTATAGGGGATCGTTTGTAGCCTTCTTCGATAAATAAGAGTGTCGAACCCAACGAGGAGCTAAAGGTAGAACAAATATTCCCACAAGTTCTATAGACCACCGATACAACTCTACGCACACTTGACTTTTGCTTTACCTAAAACAAGTATGAAACTATTTTGCAAGAATAAAACTACGAGTACTTTGCGAGAATAAAAACTACGAATAAATTGGAAGGTAATAAAAGTGGATAGCTTTTGTCAACAAGAAAGTCATTTGTCCCTAGGCAATTGATAACTAGGCCGGTAATCATTCTTGCAATTTTACATGAGGGAGAGGCATGAGCTAACATAATTTCTCTACTTGGATCATATGCACTTATGATTGGAACTCTAGCAAGCATCTACAACTACTAAAGATCATTAAGGTCGTGAAACCCAACCATAGCATTAAGTATCAAGTCCTCTTTACTCCCATACGCCATAACCCACTTATCCGTGTTCAGGCTGCTATCACCCCGGCAACCGACAATAAGCAAACCATGAAAGTATTGCAACACCCTACAGCGGGGACCCCTCACGTTTACGCGAGACAGAGGGCACCGCAGGACAGCACCATAAATAAAATATACAATCATACCAACCAAGATCACGATTAACCCATAGGACAAAATGGATCTACTCAAACATCATAGGATAACCACATATCATTGGGAAATAATATATAGTGTTGAGCACCATGTTTAAGTAGAGATTACAGCGGGGAGAAGGGGTGTTACACCGCTGCATAGAGGGGGAGAAAGTTGGTGTTGACAGTAGCAAGATTGTTGATGTAGATCGCCGTCACGATCCTTGCCCCGGCGGCACTCCGGCGCCACCGGGAGAGAGGGGGAGAGAGCCCCCTCCTTCTTCTTCCTTGGCCTCCCCCCTAGATGGGAGGAGAGTTCCCCCTCTGGTCCATGGCCTCCATGGAGGCGGAGGGGCAGGAGCCCCTCCTAGATGGGATCTATCTCTCTGTTCTCTTCTATTTCGCGTTCCTGTTTCCTGGCCGAAAACCATTTCTTATATTCCCGGAGATCCGTAACTCCGATTGCGCTGAGATTTTAACACTATTTTTCCCCCTGGATATAAGCTTCCTTGCGCCCGAAGTAGAGCCCCAACCGACGTACGAGGTGAGCACAACCCACCACCGCGTGCCTGGCCCCTGGGGCGCGCCCTGGTGTCTTGTGGGGGCTGTGGGCCCCCGTTTGCATTGATTCTAAGCCCCCAAAATCACATATATTCCAAAATAATTCTCCATAAAATTTTATTCCATTTGGACTTTGTTTGATATGGATATTCTGTGAAACAAAAAACATGCAAAAAACAGGAACTGGCACTGGGCACTGGATCAATAGGTTAATCCAATAAATCATATAAATTGTTGCCAAAAGTATGTGAAAGTTGTATAATATTGGCATGAAACAATCAAAAATTATAGATACGACGGAGATGTATCAGCATCCCCAAGCTTAATTCCTGCTCGTCCTCGAGTAGGTAAATGACAAAAAAGATAATTTTTGATGTGGAATGCTACCTAGCATAAACTTGATCATATATCTAATCATGGCATGAATATTAAGACACAAGTGATTCAAAGTAATAGTCTATAATTTGACATAAAGACATCAATACTCAGGCATCCCAACAAACAATCGTGTCTTTCAAAATATCAAAGCTAAAGAAAGCTACCCCTACAAAATCATATAGTCTTGTCATGCTCTATCTTCTTAACACAAAGTATTTATCATGCACAACCCCGATGACAAGCCGAGCAATTGGTTCATACTTTTTAACGCGCTTCAGCTTTTTCAACCCTCACGCAATACATGAGCGCAAGCCATGGATATAGCACTATGGGTGGAATAGAATATGATGATAGGGGTAAATATAGAGAAGACAAAAAAGTAAGAAAGTCTCACATCGCCGCGGCTAACCTACGGGCTATGGAGATGCCCATCAATTGATATCAATGCGAGGAGTAGGGATTGCCATGCAACGAATGCACTAAGAGCTGTAAGTGTATGAAAGCTCAATATGAAAACTAAGTGGGTGTGCATCTAACTCTATAATGAAAAATTCCCACTAGTATATGAAAGTGACAACATAGAAGACTCACTATATGAAAAACATGGTGCTACTTTGAAGCACAAGCGTGGAACTAGCATGCCCCTTCTCTCTTTGTTTTTTTTCTTTTCTTTTTCTTTTCTTTTTTCTTCTTTTTTTCTCTCTCTTTGTCCGGAGTCTCATCCTGACTTGTGGGGGGATCATAGTGAAAGATCGAGGATGTCGCCTAGAGGGGGAGGTGAATAGGCGCTTTAGAATAATTACGATTTAGGCTTGAACAAATGCGGAATAAACCTAGCGGTTAATTTGTCAAGCACAAAACCTACAACAACTAGGCTCACCTATGTGTACCAACAACTTATGGTAAGCAAGATAAACAACTAGGTGATAGCAAGATATATGACATGAAACAATATGGCTATCACAAAGTAAAGTGCATAAGTAAAGGGCTCGGGTAAGAGATAACCGAGGCACGCAGAGACGACGATGTATCCCGAAGTTCACACCCTTGCGGATGCTAATCTTCGTTTGGAGCGGTGTGGAGGCACAATGCTCCCCAAGAAGCCACTAGGGCCACCGTAATCTCCTCACGCCCTCACACAATGCAAGATGCCGTGATTCCACTAAGGGACCCTTGAGGGCGGTCACCGAACCCGTACACTTTGGCAACCCTTGGGGGTGGTCACCGGTACCCGTCAAATTGCTCAGGGCGATCTCCACAACCTAATTGGAGACCTCGACGCTTTCCCGGAGCTTTGCACCACAATAATTGAGCTCCGAACACCACCAACCATCTAGGGCGCCCAAGCACCCAAGAGGAACAAGCTCAAGGGTACCAAGCACCCAAGAGTAATAAGCTTCTCAACTTGTAACTTCCACGTATCACCGTGGAGAACTCAAACCGATGCACCAAATGCAATGGCAAGGGCACATGGAGTGCCCAAGTCCTTCTCTCCCAAATCCCACCAAAGCAACTAATGCTAGGGAGGAAACTAAGAGGAAGAACGAAGAAGAGAACACGAAGAACTCCAAGATCAAGATCCAAAGGGTTCCCCTCACATAGAGGAGAAAGTGATTGGTGGAAACGTAGATCTAGATCTCCTCTCTCTTTTACCCCAAAAACTAGCAAGAATCCATGGAGGGATTGAGAGATAGCAAGCTCGAAGAAGGTCAACAATGGGGGAAGAACACGAGATAAAGGGATAAGGTTCATTGGGGAAGAATACCCCCTTTTATAGGCACCCTCGAATCCAACCATTATGCACTCAGGTCGTGCACAAGCGGTACTATCGCTTGGAGGAGCGGTACTACCGCTTAGCACGGTCAAAACAGCCTAACGCGACAGAAAACATGAGCTCCGAATTGAGCAAACTCAAGCTTGTTGGATAGATGACGACGAGTAGCATCCAACAATGACTGGTTATAGTAAGAAGAGGCAGGGAAGGTATGCCTAAGATATAGAGGAGTGAAACCTCCAAAAGAGAAGAACCGGCATAACCTCCAAAAGAGAAAACATCATAGAAGATGCATGTGAACTCCGTTTTCGATGAACTCGAGCTTGTCATCAAGATGACCATAAGCTCTAAGACTCACAAAGAGAACCGGCAAAAACCCCAACATCGAAAACATCATAGAAGATGCATGAGAACTCCATTTTCGATGAACTCGAGCTTGTCATGAAGATGACCATAAGCTCTAAAACTCACCAAGAGAAATACCAAACAAGAACCAAGAAGGATGATGCAAGGATGCAATGGTTTGAGCTCTCTACGAATGATACGATCAAGCTACTCATCGAGAGCCCCCCTTGATAGTACGTCAACTGATCCTATAACCCGGTCTCTCAACAACTACCATGAGATAGGTAAAACATAAACCTATCAAGGGAAAACCTTTGCCTTGCACATAGTCCACTTGAGCTAGATGATGACGATCTTGACTCCCTCAAGTTGGACCACCTTTCTTGATTGCGTTGGCTCGATGAAGACTAGTTGATTGCTCCCCCATACTCCACTATGGGAGAGCCTCTCTTTGGCACATCTTCACAAGTCCATTGACACCACAATGGATGGCAAGCTTCAAGGATGATCTCTTCGTGATGCTCCACTTGAACTTGCACACCGCAATCTTGATGACGATCACCACTTGATGTCATTCTCCATGGGTTGTATGATATCTTCCTCTTGATGCAAACCCATGGAAACAAACCTAACCCCACATAGAACTCACACGTAGATCATGGGTTAGTACACAAAGCGTAATGGACAATGCTTACCATACCATGGGATCACTTGATCCTTCTCGGTACATCTTGTACGCTTTGTGTGTTGATCAACTTGATTCACTCTTGACTTAGTCTTGATCAACCTTGTATCATGTCTTCTACATGACCACTCTTTGGATAATTCCTTGAATAACACATTGGTCAACATATAAACTTCTTGAAACCAACAAATGGACTTCAAGAAATTCCTATGGACAAATCCTTCAAATATAACTCAAGACAACCATTAGTCCATAGAGATTGTCATCAATTACCCAAACCAAACATGGGGGCACCGCATGTTCTTTCACATAGTGTCCATCATCCATTCCTCACTGGGACATGCTCTAATAATGAAAGTTGATGATCATCACACTTCTATTTACTTACCACTCAATATTACAACTCGATACCTATAACAAAATATGACTCTATATGAATGCCTCTGGCAGTGTACTAGGGTGCGCAATGATCTAGCATAACAATGATATCAAAAAACATACAAGCCATGGAAATATCATGCTAGCTATCTTACGATCATGCAAGGCAATATGACAATGAATGCTCAAGTCATCAAAACGGAAGCGGTGGAAGTTGCATGGCAATATATCTCGGAATGGCTATGGAAAGGCCATAATAGGTAGGTATGGTGGCTGTTTTGAGGAAGATAGAATAAGGCTTATGTGTGATAGAGCGTATCATATCACGGGGTTTGGATGCACCGGCAAAGTTTGCACCGACTCTTGAGGTGAGAAAGGGCAATGCACGGTACCGAAGAGGCTGGCAAATTGCGGAAAGGTAAGAGTGCGTATATTCCATGGACTCACATTAGTCATAAAGAACTCATATACTTATTGCAAAAGTTTATTAGCCCTTGAAGCAAAGTACTACTACGCATGCCCCCAGGGGGATAGATTGGTAGGAAAAGACCATCGCTCATCCCCGACCGCCACTCATAAGGAAGACAATCAATAGTAAATCATGCTCCAACTTCATAGCATAACAAGAGACTATACGTGCATGCTTCGGGAATCACAAACCTTAACACCAATATTCTTACTAACCACAACCGTTTACTAGTACCTCCCACATATTCTATCTATATATCGCAAAACTATTGCAAGGAATCAAACATATCATATTCAGTGATCCACAAGTTTTATGTAGGATTTTATGACTAACCATGCAAATGACCAATTCCTGTTGACTCTCTAAATAGATATAAGTGAAGCAAGAGAGTTTAATTATTTCTACAAAAGATCATGCTCTAATAAATATAAGTGAAGCAAGACAGCATTGTACAAATAACAGTTTTCCAAGTGAAGAGAAACAGGCAATCCAAACTTCAAATAATATAAGTGAAGCACATGAAGCATTCTATAAAGCCATACTCAAAAGATATAAGTGAAGTGCAATGAACATTCTATAAATCAACCATGGACTATCTCATACCAGCATGGTGCATAAAAGAAAAATAAAAACTAAACACAAAAGACGCTCCAAGATTTACGCATATCACGTGAACGAAACGAAGACGAAAACATACCAATACTTGTTGAAGAAAGATGGGATGCCTTCCGGGGCATACCCTAGCTTAGATGCTTGAGTCTCCTTGGATATTTACTTGGGGTGTCTTGGGCATCCCCAAGCTTGATCTCTTGCCTCCCCTCCTTCTCCTCATATCGAGACCTCCTCGATCTTTGATCACTTCATCCACACAAAACTCAACAGAAACCTCGTGAGATCCGTTAGTATAATAATGCAAATCACTACTTTAAGTACTGTTGCAAACTAATTCATATTTTGTTTTTGCATTTTATCTACTATAATATAACTTTTCCATGGCTTATACCACCGATAAAAATCGATAGTTTCATCAAAACAAGCAAAACAATGCATCAAAAACAGAATATGTCTTAAACAGGACAGTCTGTAGTAATCTGAACATTCACCATAATTCTGTAATTCCAAAAATTCTGAAAAATTAGGGAAAAATAAAAAATTTGTATATCAATACTGTACAAAAAGTTTCAAAAACTTTTGACATTCCACTAAAAAACTTAAAATCATGCACTACAGCCAAAGTTTCTGTTGTTGCACCGCACATACGAACAAGCAATCTAATCATCCTAAAGGCAAATCTTGGCACATTATTTTTATAATACAATGGATTTGTACAAGGGGATAATTATTTTTGTGAGAATCTTCATGAAAAATTTACATTGTTTCCTTGAGCATGAACACAAGTGTTCAAGGTCGACCCTCACTTCTCCAATGCATCACCTTTCAATCGCTTCTCTTTTTGAAAAAGTTTTTAGGTTCCCCTCGATATTTTTTGTTTTTAAACTTTATAAAAGAACATAACAGAATAAAATGACTCTCTAAAACTTCTAGGTTGTCTCCCTGGCAGCGCTTTCTTTAAATCCATTAAGCTAGGCATAAAGTGCTCAAGTAATGGATCCACCCGGATCCCAAGATATATCAAAGCCAATTTTAATTAACAATGATTTGGCATTTAGTAGTGAGCACAAAGCAACATATATCATGCAATGACGAAGTCTAACTCTCTTCCTATGCATCGGCATGTCATACAAGAACAATTCATGCACATCAAGTAAAGGCTAATACGTAGCATAAGCAGTTTCTTGCAATTTTATCGTGTTGGAAACATAGAGAGGTGGAGATATAATTCCTCTCTCATAATAATTGCAAGTAGGAGCAGCAAGCACATGCATATTATATTCATCAAAATCATCACGTGCAACGGTAAAAGGCAAGCCATCAATATAATCCTTAATAAGTGCAAACTTCTCCGATATAGTGTAGTTGGGAGAATTCAAAAAGATAATAGGGCTATCATGCGTGGGTGCAATAGCAACAATTTCATTCTTAATATAAGGAACTATAGCAAGTTCATTTGCATAAGCATAATTCATTTTGGCATCTTGGCCACAATCATAGCAAGCATCAAGTTCATCAAAAAGGGATATTTCAAACGAATCAATGGGATCATAGCAATTATCATAGCATTCATCCTTCGGTAAGCATGAAGGGAAATTAAACAATGTATGAGTTGAAGAGTTACTCTCATTAGAAGGTGGGCACATGTAGCTAATCCGCTCTTCCTCCTTTTGTTCTTCACTCTCTTCATCATCTTTTTCATCCAATGAGCTCACAGTTTCATCAATTCCTTCTTCCATAGACTCCTGCAAAATATTAGTCTCTTCTTCGACAGTGGAGACTTTCTCAATAAATTCATCAATATCGGAACTGTATTTATAATTCTCATAGAAATATTATAGGATAGCAAAATTTTCAGGTCTATAAACTGAATCATCAAAATCATCAAACTTTTCAAACAAAGATTCAATTTCATAAGCACCCTTAAAAGCAACAAATTCTTCTATTCGTTCCACATCATAATAATCATATCTACCATTAGCATAAGAAGCCAAGGTTTCATTATCATTAAAATTGCATGAAAAGGGAAGGTGTGGAGCCTTCATCCTAGAGCAACAAGTATAATCATATCTCAAGCATAGATCCCGAGCATACCAATGCAACATATTAATTTGATCCCATAATAATTTCCCTTTTAGTGTCAAGTGATAATCCCTAAAGTATTCACATTGATCCAACATGTCTCCCATTATCAAGTTGAATGGGGTTTTCTCAGGATTATCATAGTATTGCATAATATTTTTCACATAACGAGCATCGAGGGTTTCGGTCAGACCGATATGATAATCTTGGTGACACTGAAGCACTTAACAGAGTCTAAACATGCAGTTTCGGTCAGACCGAGTTGCAGTTCAGTGACTCCGAGATGCTAGGATTTCACTGAGAAATTGCTTTCAGTCTCACCGATCAGTACACTTGGGTCAGACCGAGTTGTACTTAGTGCAATGGCCAGGGCCAATCGGTGGGACCGAAAACTTCATTTTCGTCGGTCCGAGATGAGTTCGGCGGAAACCTAACCCTAGGATTTTGCATCAAATCTAATCTAATGGAACTTTTGTGTGGATAGGAAGTTTTCAATCATGGCAAGAATACATGCATTAACTTTGTGCATTCAATCGGACAAAGAATTTGCACAAAGGGGTCGAACCATACCCTAACTTGGTGATGGCTCGCTACGACGGCAACGGCAGAGGCGATTTCCGTTGACGGCGGCGTAGACCTGCGACGATGGCGCACACGTGGAGACGACGATGATCCGGAGACTAAGAATGGCAGCAATGGGGGGCGCGGGCTCGAGTATTTGAAGAAATTTCCAAATGTCGGGCCACAGAGTATAAATACCCATTAGCTGTTGGTGGCACCAAGTGGAATGGTTCGGTGGCATCGAGATGCAAAACTGCTTGCAGTTGCTGCAACTCGGTGAGACCGAAGAGTTCTAATCGGTGGCACCGAGGTGAAAACCTAGATCAACCTAGTGGTTTCGGTGGGACCGAATATGAATGTGTTGGTCTGACCAAAATTCACTAAGAGGTTTTGGAAGTCAGCCGTTGACGGATCGGTGGCTCCGAGTGCTCCTCACCCGGAGGGTCCGAAAAAGACTTGTTCAATTTTTGTGATGTAGCATGAATAGAATTTGAGAAGAGAAAAAGCATAGATAGCTAGAGGGAGTACTTAGGCATTCTTGTCCATCCATTTGGCCAATAAAAAGCAAACAATCAGAACCACAAATGGATGCCCTTGAATGGAGAAAATTATGCAACCAACATGCTCACACAATAAGATAGCAATTAAAACATATGACAAAGCATGCTCAAACACTCTAGCATCTATCAAGCAATTGGCGATGACTAGGTCATCTATATATATGAGTATATTGACTTAGGAGTCAAATGAGAACATTTGATCATAGGTCATACTCATCATTTAAGCACAAGTGGGGTTACCACTTTTACATAAAGCATTGTTGTGTTCACACTATTAGAGTTGCTTTAGCCCAATTTTTAGAGCAAAGCTCTCCCTAGATGTGATATCCCTCCTAAGAGGGATGAACTAACGTTGGGTTTTGTCGATGATGACTTCATGTAGGTAGTGAAGATGTGGATGCTCAATGTTGATGTAGATCTTTTGCAGCAATCCATTAGAGTGTTGCACTTTCAATACCTACATGGGTTAGTCCCACAAGGAACATACAAGGATATCCATAGACATAGTGTGAAACACAAATATGATGATGTCCATGAAAGCATTAGGTTACCTTGTCCCTTGTCTTAACAACAAGAGGGTTTGTGACTCCATGAACTAGTGCAAGATACGAAAGTTGATTGCACATGTTCTTGCCAAAATGAATATGAGTGAAGTATGTTGGCGGAGTCACCCTCAAGAACACTTTAGTTCTTCTTCTTTGGGATCCACATCAACTTGATGGGAATCCTTGGAGTTGTAGCCATACTTGATGAAGTAGAACTTGACGTAGTCTTGGGAACCCATTTGACCATGGCCTTAGGAGCTTCTTCAAATGAATCAATCTCTTCTTGAAGCTTGTCCTTACCCTTTAGCTTGTGATCTTGTGGTGGAAGATCATCTTGAGATTGTGTTCCTTTGAAATAAGTAGGATCATACTTCTCTTTTTTTTTGATCGAAAGGATAGTAGGAAAGGATCCTACTGCTGTTTTTTTTATCATACTTCTCTTGTTGAGGAAAAAACTTCGTCTTGGGGTATTGATCCTCTTCCCACTCAACTCCATAGGCATTGAACTTTCGCTCAAAACCAACACCTTGATTCTTCCAGTGCCTTCCTTGCTTGCGTACAATTTCCTCAAATTGCTTACTTCCGGCAAGGCTCTTGTAAACACCTTTCTCTATGATTCCCTTCAATAAGCTATTTTCTTGCTCAAGTGTAACTTGGCTAAGAGAATCATTAGTGGAATCAAGAGAACTACTAGAAGCAACAATATTGGATTTAACATTGTTATTGTTACTACTAGAAGAAGAATCTTTCTTGCTCTTATTGCTAGATTTTACTTGTGGCATATAAGTAGACAACAGGAGACATTTGGCAATGTAAGACGAACTCTTATTTCGAAGATCATCATTGATAGCTTTTAGGAACTCATGTTCTTGCTCTAAATTTAGCTTCTCGAAGCGTAGCTTCTCATGAGTCCTTAGGAGCTCCCTATGATCCTCTAGAGTTGTTTCATGAGCCAACTTAAGAGTGTTTAGTTCTTTAGTTAGACGCTAAATCTCCTTCTTATCATTGTCATTCGTTTCATCTTGATAAGCATGATTACTAGCAAGTTTATCATAGTTTTCATCACTAGTGTTGTCAACAAATAAATCATCATCACCTAGCAAATCATCTTCATCACTATTGAAATCAACATACTCGGGGTGTGATACCTTGGGGCCTTTAGCCATGAAGCATCTTCCAATTCCTTCATTTGGTGAGTCAAATATGTCGTAGGAGTTGGATGACACAAGTGCAAGACCGGAAACACCTTCATCTTGAGTACCTTCGGAGTCGGAGTGATAGCTTCTCTCGGAGTAGTTGTCGGAGTCGGAACCGGATACCCATTCACCAACGTGAGCTTGATGTCTTCATCTTGTGTAGCTCTTTGATGACCTGTCCTTGCTTTCCGAATCCTTGCTTCTACGAGAGGGTCTTCGTTCATAACGATCATCTCTACTCCTTCTCTCTCTTGGTGGTGATTCATCTCTTCTACTTCTCCTTTTTGGTGAATCTTCTCTTTTCTTGTAGGGAGCCGTACACTCATTGGAGTAGTGTCCGGGTCATCCACAATTGTAGTAATTACGATCATGACTAGAAGATCTTTTGTCCTTGTAGGATCTTGACTTGGAGCTTCTCTCTTTGCTTCTATTCTTGTAGAATTTGTTGAAGTTCTTCACCATTAAGCTCAATTCTTCATTGGAGACTTGCTTCTCACTTGATGTTGTAGGAGCATCACTTGAAGCTTTGTAAGCACCACTTGACTTGTTGTGGAGCTCTTCCTTATCCTTGAGTGACATCTCATGAGCAACAATTCTACCGATGACTTCCGTGGGCTTGAGATCTTTGTAATTGGGCATCATTTGGATCAAGGTGCACATGGTATCATATTTTCCATCCAAGGCTCTTAGGATCTTCTTGATGATGAATTTGTCGATCATCTCTTTGCTTCCTAAGCCGGCAATCTCATTTATGATGAGAGCAAGCCTAGAGTACATCTCAGCGACTCCTTCACCATCCTTCATCTTGAACTTGTCAAGTTGACTTTGAAGCACATCCAATTTGGATTCCTTGACGGACTCGGTACCTTTGTGCATATCAACCAAAGTATCCCAAATTTCCTTTGCATTCTCAAGGCAGCTGATTTTGTTGAATTCTTCGGGGAACAATCCATTGAAGAGAATATCGCAAGCTTGAGCATTGTATTGCAACATCTTCATTTCTTCCGCGGACGCTTCACGATTCGGTTCTTTTCCATCCTCGAAGAAATCACCTTGCAAGCCAATTCGCACAATAGCCCAAACAGCGGGGTTATGACCAAGAATATGCATTTTCATCTTATGCTTCCAACTAGGAAAATTAGTAACATCAAAATAAGGACCTCTATGGTGGTAATTTCCCTCACTAGACGCCATACTCTCCTAGGTTGTGAAACCAAGGCTATGATCACCAAAGCTATAGAAATCAAGGCAAATGGAGACCAAAGCTCTGATACCACTTGTAGGATCGAAAGTAGGTCTAGAGGGGGGGGGGGGTAATTAGACTACTTGACCAAATAAAAATCTAACATTTTCCCAATTTTAGTTGTGGGCAGATTTTAGCAATTAGCACAAGTCAAGCAATCAACCTACACATGCAATTCTAAGAGTGTAGCAGCGGAAAGTAATACATTGCATATGAAGGTAAAGGGAAGGGTTTGGAGAGTGCAAACGCAATGGAGACACGGAGATTTTTGGCGTGGTTCCGATAGGTGGTGCTATGATAACCCACAAGTATAGGGGATCTTTTGTAGCCTTCTTTGATAAATAAGAGTGTCGAACCCAACGAGGAGCTAAAGGTAGAACAAATATTCCTTCAAGTTCTATCGACCACCGATGCAACTCTACGCACACTTGATGTTTGCTTTAACTAAAAC
Source organism: Thinopyrum elongatum (assembly GCA_011799875.1). Lineage (NCBI taxonomy): Eukaryota > Viridiplantae > Streptophyta > Magnoliopsida > Poales > Poaceae > Thinopyrum > Thinopyrum elongatum. The sequence continues at coordinate 609,169,247 of CM022298.1, forward strand.
AAGTATGAAACTATTTTGCAAGAATAAAATTATGAGTACTTTGCGAGAATAAAAACTATGAATAAATTGCAAGGTAATAAAAGTGGATAGCTTTTGTCAACAAGAAAGTCATTTGTCCCTAGGCAATCGATAACTAGACCGGTAATCATTCTTGTAATTTTACATGAGGGAGAGGCATGACCTAACATACTTTCTCTACTTGGATCATATGCACTTATGATTGGAACTCTAGCAAGCATCTGCAACTACTAAAGATCATTAAGGTCGTGAAACCCAACCATAGAATTAAGTATCAAGTCCTCTTTACTCCCATACGTCATAACCCACTTATCCGTTTCAGGCTGCTATCACCCCGGCAACCGACAATAAGCAAACCATGAAAGTATTGCAACACACTATAGCGGGGACCCCTCACATTTGCGCGAGATGAAGGGCACCGTAGGATAGCACCATAAATAAAATATACAATCATACCAATCAAGATCACGATTAACCCATAGGACAAAATGGATCTACTCAAACATCATAGGATAACCACATATCATTGGGAAATAATATATAGTGTTGAGCACCATGTTTAAGTAGAGATTACAGCAGGGAGAAGGGGTGTTACAACGCTGCATAGAGGGGGAGAAAGTTGGTGTTGACGGTAGCAAGATTGTTGATGTAGATCGCCGTCACGATCCTTGCCCCGGCGGCACTCCAGCGCCACCGGGAGAGAGGGGGAGAGAGCCCCCCTCCTTCCTCTTCCTTGGCCTCCCCCTAGATGGGAGGAGAGTTCCCCCTCTGGTCCATGGCCTCCATGGCGGCGGAGGGGCAGGAGCCCCTCCTAGATGGGATCTATCTCTCTGTTCTCTTCTGTTTCGTGTTCCTGTTTTCTGGCCGAAAACCGTTTCTTATATTCCTGGAGATTCGTAATTTCGATTGCACTGAGATTTTAACATGATTTTTTCCCGGATATAAGCTTCCTTGCACCCGAAGAAGAGCCCCAACCGACGTACAAGGTGAGCACAACCCACCACCGCGCGCCTGGCCCCTGGGGCACGCCCTGGTGTCTTGTGGGGTCTGTGGGCCCCCGTTTGCATTGATTCCAAGCCCCAAAAATCACATATATTCCAAAATAATTCTTCGTAAAATTTTATTCCATTTGGACTTCGTTTGATTTGGATATTTTGCGAAACAAAAAACATGCAAAAAACAGGAACTGGCACTGGGCACTGGATCAATAGGTTAGTCCAATAAATCATATAAATTGTTGCCAAAAGTATGTGAAAGTTGTATAATATTGGCATGAAACAATCAAAAATTATAGATACGAGGGAGACGTAGCATGCTATCGTACATCCACGTTGATGGAGACTTCAACCCACGAAGGGTAATGGTTGCGCGAGTCCATGAAGGGCTCCTCCCACGAAGGGTCCACGAAGAAGCAACCTCGTCTATCCCACCATGGCCATCGCCCACGAAGGACTTGCCTCACTCGGGTAGATCTTTACGAAGTAGGCGATCTCCTTGCCCTTACAAACTTCTTAGTTCAACTCCATGATCTTGTCGGAGGCTCCCAACCGACACCTAACCAATCTAGGAGACAACACTCTCCAAAAGGTAATAAATGGTGTGTTGATGATGGACTCCTTGCTCTTGTGCTTCAAATGATAGTCTCCCCAACACTCAACTCTCTCTCACAGATTTGGATATGGTGGAAAGATGATTTGAGTGGGCAGTAACTTGGGGAAGGCTAGAAATCAAGATTCTTGTGGTAGGATTGGTATATCTTGATCTCAACACATGAGTAGGTGGTTCTCTCTTAGAAAATGTATGCTAGAAGTGTAGGCACGTTCTGATGGCTCTCTCACATATGGAGAAGGGGGTGGAGGGGTATATATAGCCTCCACACAAAATCCAACCGTTACACACATTTGACCCAATTCGGTCAGACCGAATAGAAGAACTCGGTGAGACCGATTTAGTTCAAAATGTGAACGTTAGGAATCTCGGTGGGACCGACTAGAACAACTCGGTGGGACCGATGTGCTAGGGCTTTGGGGAAACCTCATCTCGGTGGCACCGATTGCATCAACTCGGTGAGACCGAAGTGAAGCAATTGAGTAACAGAGAGTTGGTCAAGCCATCTCGGTGAGACCGATCGCAATATCGGTGAGACCGAAATAATTGCAACAGGTAAGAGAGAGTTGGCAAGGCCATCTCGATGAGACCAAGATCCGTATCGGTGTGACCGAACTGTTAGGGTTTCTGGCAGTGGCTATGTCATGTGAACTCGGTGGCTCCGGATAGAATGAATCGGTGCGGCTGAGTTGGAGTTTGGGATTTTGACATATTTGGAATGAGAAAGTGGTTGAGGGTTTTGGAGCAATATCATTCAGCATTTCAGCAAGAAAGCCATTAAGCAACACCACATCCCCTTTTAATAGTATTAGCTTTCCTATGGACTCAGTGTGATCTTGGATCACTAAAATATAAATGAAGAGTCTTGAGCTTTTGCCAATATGTGTCCTTAGCATTTTGAGGGGTCCACATCTCTAGTCCATGCCATGCCATTCATTGAACTTTCTGAAATATTAAACTTGAATGATCATTAGTTCAATGAGCTATATGTTATTATAAATTACCAAAACCACCCCGGGGATTAGTTGCACTTTCAACTACACCGCAAAATCACCGCCATCGCTCGATCCCAAGGAGATCTAGGGTTTCCCCCGGAGTTGCCCGCACTGACAAGGATGGAATCCCGCAGATCCGCCCAGCTACCGACGTGTCGCACCCACCACCGCACCGATCGCGACCCGGAGGCCAAGCCCACGCCTGGGCCCAGATCCGGCCGCGCCGCCGCCGATCCGTTCATGCCGCCGCAGATCCGGTTACGCCGCCGCCGTCCCTGGCGACCGCGACACCCCAGATCGAGATCCAGATCGAGATCGAGACGACCCTGACCAAAACCCCGCAACCAGCACCGCCGCGACGTGCCACCGCCACCTAGCCAAGAGGCCGCTGATACGTCTTTGTCGTATCTACTTTTCCTAATGCTTTTACTCTTGTTTTGGACTCTAATTTGCATGATTTGAATGAAACTAACCCGGACTTACGCTGTTTTCAGCAGAACTACCATGGTGTTGTTTTTGTGTAGAAATAAAAGTTCTTGGAATGGAACAAAACTTTTTGGAGAATTTTTATACAATAAAAGAAAAATACTGGAGCCAAGAACCACCGGAGGGGGGGTCCCTGGGGAGCACAACCCACCAGGGCGCGCCCCCCCTCCTGGCGCGCCCAGGTCGGTTGTGCCCACCTGGTGGCCCCGCTGACCCTGTCTCCAACGCTATAAAATCCTATTTTTGGAGAAAAAAAATCAGGGAGAAAGAATTATCGCGTTTCACGAGACGGAGCCGCTGCCACCTCCTGTTCTTCATCGGGAGGCCAATCTGGAGCTTGTTTGGGGCTCCGGAGAGGGGAATCTTTGATCTTCGTCTTCACCAACCCTTCTCCATCACCAATTTCATGATGCTCCCCACTGGGAGTGAATAATTCCTTCATAGGCTCGCTGGTCGGTGAGGGAGTTGGATGAGATTCATCATGTAATCGAGTCAGTTTTGTTAGGCTTGATCCCTAGTATCCATTATGTTCTGAGATTGATGTTGCTATGACTTTGCCATGCTTAATGCTTGTCACTTTGGGCCCAGGTGCCATGATTTCAGATATGAACCGTTTATGTTATCACCATTATATCTATGTTCTAGATGAAGGAAATATGCCCTAGAGGCAATAATAAAGTTATTATTTTATTTCCTTATGTCATGATAAATGTTTATTATTCATGCTAGAATTGTATTAATCGGAAACTTGATACATGTGTGAATACATAGACAAAATAGAGTGTCACTAGTATGCCTCTACTTGACTAGCTCGTTAATCAAAGATGGTTATGTTTCCTAACCATAGACATGAGTTGTCATTTGATTAAAGGGATCACATCATTAGGAGAATGATGTGATTGACTTGACCCATTCCGTTAGCTTAGCACTTGATCGTTTAGTATGTTGCTATTGCTTTCTTCATGACTTATACATGTTCCTATGACTATGAGATTATGCAACTTCCGTTTACCGGAGGAACACTTTGTGTGCTACCAAACGTCACAACGTAACTGGGTGATTATAAAGGTGCTCTACAGGTGTCTCCGAAGGTACTTGTTGAGTTGGCGTATTTCGAGATTAGGATTTGTCACTCCGATTGTCGGAGAGGTATCTCTGGGCCCACTCGGTAATGCACATCACTATAAGCCTTGCAAGCATTGTAACTAATGAGTTAGTTGCGGGATGATGTATTACAGAACGAGTAAAGAGACTTTCCGGTAACGAGATTGAACTAGGTATTGAGATACCGACGATCGAATCTCGGGCAAGTAACATACCGATGACAAAGGGAACAACGTATGTTGTTATGCGGTTTGACCGATAAAGATCTTCGTAGAATATGTGGGAGCCAATATGAGCATCTAGGTTCCGCTATTGGTTATTGACCGGAGACGTGTCTCGGTCATGTTTACATAGTTCTCGAACCCGTAGGGTCCGCACGCTTAAAGTTCGGTGACGATCGGTATTATGAGTTTATGTGATTTGATGACCGAAGTTTGTTTGGAGTCCCGGATGAGATCGGGGACATGATGAGGAGTCTCGAAATGGTCGAGAGGTAAAGATCGATATATTGGAAGGCTATATTCGGACATCGGAAAGGTTCCGAGTGATTCGGGTATTTTTCGGAGTACCGGAGAGTTACGGGAATTCGTATTGGGCCTTAATGGGCCATACGGGAAAGGAGAGAAAGGCCTCAAGGGTGGCTGCGCCCCTTCCCCATGGACTGGTCCGAATTGGACTAGGGAAAGGGGGCGCCCCCTTCCTTCCTTCTCCTTCTCCCTTCCCCTTTTCCTATTCCATGTGGGAGGTGGAATCCTACTAGGACTAGGGAGTCCTAGTAGGACTCCACACCTTGGGCGCGCCCTGTGAGGGCCGGCCTCCTCCTCCCTCCATCCTTTATATACGTGGCCAGGGGGCACCCTATAGACAACAATTGATCATTGATCTCTTAGCCGTGTGCGGTGCCCCCCTCCACCATAATCCACCTCGATCATATCGTAGCGGTGCTTAGGCGAAGCCCTGCGTCGGTAGCATCATCATCACCGTCACCACGCCGTCGTGCTGACGAAACTCTCCTGTGAAGCTTTGCTGGATCGGAGCTCGCGGGACGTCATCGAGTTGAACGTGTGCTGAACTCGGAGGTGCCGTGCGTTCGGTACTTGGATCGGTCGGATCGTGAAGACGTACGACTACATCAACCGCGTTGTGCTAACGCTTCTGCTTTCGGTCTACGAGGGTATGTGGACACACTCTCCCCTCTCGTTGCTATGCATCACCATGATCCTGTGTGTGCGTAGGAAATTTTTGAAATTACTACGTTTCCCAACAGTGGCATCCGAGCCTGATTTTATGCGTAGATGTTATATGCACGAGTAGAACACAAGTGAGTTGTGGGCGATACAAGTCATACTGCTTACCAGCATGTCACACTTTGGTTCGGCGGTATTGTTGGATGAAGCGGCCCGGACTGACATTACGCGTACGCTTACGCGAGACTGGTTTTACCGCCGTGCTTTGCACACAGGTGACTAGCGGGTGTTAGTTTCTCCAACTTTAGTTGAACCGAGTGTGGCTACGCCCGGTCCTTGTGAAGGTTAAAACAACACTAACTTGACGAACTATCGTTGTGGTTTTGATGCGTAGGTAAGAACGGTTCTTGCTCAGCCCTTTGCAGCCACGTAAAACTTGCAACAACAAAGTAGAGGACGTCTAACTTGTTTTTGCAGGGCATGTTGTGATGTGATATGGTCAAGACATGATGCTATATTTTATTGTATGAGATGATCATGTTTTGTAACTGAGTTATCGGCAACTGGCAGGAGCCATATGGTTGTCGCTTTATTGTATGCAATGCAATCGCCCTGTAATTGCTTTACTTTATCACTAAGCGGTAGCGATAGTCGTAGAAGCAATAGTTGGCGAGACGACAACGATGCTACGATGGAGATCAAGGTGTCGCGCCAGTGATGATGGTGATCATGACGGTGCTTCGGAGATGGAGATCACAAGCACAAGATGATGATGGCCATATCATATCACTTATATTGATTGCATGTGATGTTTATCCTTTATGCATCTTATTTTGCTTTGTTTGACGGTAGCATTATAAGATGATCTCTCACTAAATTTCAAGGTAAAAGTGTTCTCCCTGAGTATGCACCGTTGCCAAAGTTCGTCGTGCCGAGACACCACGTGATGATCGGGTGTGATAAGCTCAACGTTCATCTACAACGGGTGCAAGCCAGTTTTGCACACGCAGAATACTCGGGTTAAACTTGACGAGCCTAGCATATGCAGATATGGCCTCGGAACACTGAGACCGAAAGGTCGAGCATGAATCATATAGTAGATATGATCAACATAGTGATGTTCACCATTGAAAACTACTCCATTTCACGTGATGATCGGTTAAGGTTTAGTTGATTTGGATCACGTGATCACTTAGATGATTAGAGAGATGTCTATCTAAGTGGGAGTTCTTGAGTAATATGATTAATTGAACTTTAATTTATCATGAACTTAGTCCTGGTAGTATTTGCAAATTATGTTGTAGATCAATAGCTCGCGTATAGCTCCCCTGTTTTATTTTTGATATGTTCCTAGAGAAAACTAAGTTGAAAGATGATAGTAGCAATGATGCGGACTGGTTCCGTGATCTGAGGATTATCCTCATTGCTGCACAGAAGAATTATGTCCTTGATGCACCGCTAGGTGATAGACCTATTGCAGGAGCAGATGCAAACGTTATGAACGTTTAGCAAGCTCGATGTGATGACTACTAGATAGTTTAGTGCGCCATGATTTACGGCTTAGAATCGGGACTTCAAAAACGTTTTGAATGCCACGTAGCATATGAGATGTTCCAAAGAGATGAAATTGGTATTTCAGACTCATGCCCGTGTCGAGAGGTATGAGACCTCTGACAAGTACTTTGCCTACAAGATGGAGGAGAATAGCTCAATCAGTGAGCATGTGCTCAGAATGTCTGAGTACTACAGTTGCTTGAATCAAGTGGGAGTTGATCTTCCGGATAAGATAGTAATTGACAGAATTCTCTAGTCACTATCACCAAGTTACTGGAACTTCATGATGAACTATAATATGCAAGGGATGAAAAAACGATTCCCGAGATCTTTGTGATGCTGAAATCAACGAAGGTAGAAATCAAGAAAGAGCATCAAGTGTTGATGGTTAACAAGACCACTAGTTTCAAGAAAAGGGCAAAGGAAAGAAGGGAAACTTCAAGAAGAATAGCAAGCAAGTTGCTACTCCCGAGAAGAAGCCCAAGTCTGGACCTAAGCCTGAAACTGAGTGCTTCTACTGCAAAGGGACTGGTCACTGGAAGTGGAACTGCCCCAAGTATTTGGCGGATAAGAAGGATGGCAAAGTGAACAAAAGTATATTTGATATACATGTTATTGATGTGTATTTTACTAGTGTTCATAGTAGCCCCTGGGTATTTGATACTGGTTCAGTTGCTAACATTAGTAACTCGAAACAGGAGTTGCAAAATGAACAGAGACTAGTTAATGACGAGGTGACGATGTGTGTTGGAAGTGATTCCAAGGTTGATAAGATCACCATCGCACACTCCCTCTATTTTCGGGATTAGTGTTGAACCTAAATAAATGTTATTTGGTGTTTGCGTTGAGCATGAATATGATTGGATCATGTTTATTGCAAAATAAATGTTATTTGGTGTTTGCGTTGAGCATGAATATGATTGGATCATGTTTATTGCAATACGGTTATTTATTTAAGTCAGAGAATAATTGTTGTTATGTTTACATGAATAAAAACCTTCTATGGTCATACACCCAATGTAAATGGTTTATTGAATCTCGATCGTAGTGATACACACATTCATAATATTGAAGCCAAAAGATGCAAAGTTAGTAATGATAGTGCAACTTATTTGTGGCACTGCCGTTTAGGTCATATTGGTGTAAAGCGCATGAAGAAACTCCATACTGATGGACTTTTGGAATCACTTGATTATGAATCATTTGATGCTTGTGAACCATGCCTCATGGGCAAGATGACTAAAACTCCGTTCTCCGGAACAATGGAGCGAGCTACGAACTTATTGGAAATAATACACACCGATGTATGCGGTCCGATGAGTATTGAGGCTCGCGGCGGGTATCGTTATTTTCTGACCTTCATAGATGATTTGAGCAGATATGGGTATATCTACTTAATGAAACACAAGTCTGAAACGTTTGAAAAGTTCAAAGAATTTCAGAGTGAAGTAGAAAATCATCGTAACAAGAAAATAAAGTTTCTACGATATGATCGCGGAGGCAAATATTTGAGTTACGAGTTTGGTCTTCATTTAAAATGTGGAATAGTTTCGCAACTCATGCCACCTGGAACACCACAGCGTAATGGTGTGTCCGAACGTCGTAACCGTACTTTATTAGATATGCTGCGATCTATGATGTCTCTTACCGATTTACCACTATCGTTTTGGGGTTATGCATTAGAGACAGCTGCATTCACGTTTAATAGGGCACCATCTAAATCCGTTGAGACGACACCGTATGAACTGTAGTTTGGCAAGAAACCTAAGCTGTCGTTTCTTAAAGTTTGGGGCTGCGATGCTTATGTGAAAAAGCTTCAGCCTGATAAGCTCGAACCCAAATCGGAGAAGTGCGTCTTCATAGGATACCCAAAAAAACTGTTGGGTACACCTTCTATCACAGATCCGAAGGCAAGATATTTGTTGCTAAGAATGGATCCTTTCTAGAGAAGGAGTTTCTCTCGAAAGAAGTGAGTGGGAGGAAAGTAGAACTTGATGAGGTAGTGGTACCTTCTCTTGAATTGGAAAGTAGTTCATCACAGAAATCAGTTCCAGTGATGCCTACACCAATTAGTGAGGAAGCTAATGATGATGATCATGAAACTTCAGATCAAGTTACTACAGAACCTCGTAGGTCAACCAGAGTACGTTCCGCTCCAGAGTGGTACGGTAATCCTGTTCTGGAATTCATGTTACTAGACCATGACGAACCTACGAACTATGAGGAAGCGATGATGAGCCCAGATTCCGCGAAATGGCTTGAGGCCATGAAATCTGAGATGGGATCCATGTATGAGAACAAAGTATGGACTTTGGTTGACTTGCCCGATGATCGGCAAGCCATAGAAAATAAATGGATCTTCAAGAGGAAGACGGACGCTGATAGTAGTGTTACTATCTACAAAGCTAGACTTGTCGAAAAAGGTTGTTGATAAAGTTCAAGGAGTTGACTACGATGAAACTTTCTCACCCGTAGCGATGCTTAAGTCCGTCCGAATCATGTTAGCAATTGCCGCATTTTATGAAATCTGGCAAATGGATGTCAAAACTACATTTCTTTAATGGATTTATTAAAGAAGAGTTGTATATGATGCAACCAGAAGGTTTTGTCAATCCTAAAGGTGCTAACAAAGTGTGCAAGCTCCAGCGATCCATCTCTGGACTGGTGCAAGCATCTCGGAGTTGGAATATACGCTTTGATAAGGTGATCAAAGCATATGGTTTTATACAGACTTATGGTGAAGCCTGTATTTACAAGAAAGTGAGTGGGAGCTCTGTAGCATTTTTGATATTATATGTGGATGACATATTGCTGATTGGAAATGATATAGAATTTCTGGATAGCATAGAAGGATACTTGAATAAGAATTTTTCAATAAAAGACCTCGGTGAAGCTGCTTAAGTATTGAGCATCAAGATCTATAGGGATAGATTGAGACGCTTAATAAGACTTTCACAAAGCACATACCTTGACAAAGTTTTGAAGGAGTTCAAAAAGTATCAGTCAAAGAAAGAGTTCTTGCCTGTATTCAAGGTATAAAGTTGAGTAAGACTCAAAGCAATACCACGGCAGAAGATAGAGAGAGAATGAAAGTCATTCCCTATGCCTCAGCCATAGGTTCTATAAAGTATGCCATGCTATGTACCAGACCAGTTGTGTGCCTTGCTATAAGTTTAGCAAGGAGGTACGATAGTGATCTAGGGATAGATCACTGGATAGTGGTCAAAGTTATCCTTAGTTACCTAAGAGGACTAAGGAAATATTTCTCGGTTATGGAGGTGATAAAAGAGTTCGTCGTAAAAGGTTACGTCGATGCAAGCTTTTACACCGATCCAGATGACTCAGAGTCTCAATGTGGATACATATTGAAAGTGGGAGCAATTAGCTAGAGTAGCTCCATGCAGAGCATTGTAAACATAGAAATTTGCAAAATACATACGGATCTGAATGTGGCAGACCCGTTGACTAAACTTCTCTCACAAGCAAAACTTGATCACACCTTAGTACTCTTTGGGTGTTAAACACATGGCGACGTGAACTAGATTATTGACTCTAGTAAACCCTTTGAGTGTTGGTCACATAGCGATGTGAACTATGGGTGTTAATCACATGGTGATGTGAACTATTGGTGTTAAATCACATGGCGATGTGAACTAGATTATTGACTCTAGTGCAAGTGGGAGACTGAAGGAAATATGCCCTAGAGGCAATAATAAAGTGATTATTTTATTTCCTTATGTCATGATAAATGTTTATTATTCATGCTAGAATTGTATTAACCGGAAACTTGATACATGTGTGAATACATAGACAAAATAGAGTGTCACTAGTATGCCTCTACTTGACTAGCTCGTTAATCAAAGATGGTTATGTTTTCTAACCATAGACATGAGTTGTCATTTGATTAACGGGATCACATCATTAGGAGAATGATGTGATTGACTTGACCCATTCCGTTAGCTTAGCACTTGATCGTTTAGTATGTTGCTATTGCTTTCTTCATGACTTATGCATGTTCATATGACTATGAGATTATGCAACTCCCGTTTACCGGAGGAACACTTTGTGTGCTACCAAACATCACAACGTAACTGGGTGATTATAAAGGTGCTCTACAGGTGTCTCTGAAGGTACTTGTTGAGTTGGCGTATTTCGAGATTAGGATTTGTCACTCCGATTGTCGGAGAGGTATCTCTGGGCCCACTCGGTAATGCACACCACTATAAGCCTTGCAAGCATTGTAACTAATGAGTTAGTTGCGGGATGATGTATTATGGAACGAGTAAAGAGAATTTCTGGTAACGAGATTGAACTAGGTATTGAGATACCGACGATCGAATCTCGGGCAAGTAACATACCGATGACAAAGGGAACAACGTATGTTGTTATGCGGTTTGACCGATAAAGATCTTCGTAGAATATGTGGGAGCCAATATGAGCATCCAGGTTCCGCTATTGGTTATTGACTGGAGACGTGTCTCGATCATGTCTACATAGTTCTCGAACCCGTAGGGTCCGCACGCTTAAAGTTCAGTGACGATCGGTATTATGAGTTTATGTGATTTGATGACCGAAGTTTGTTCGGAGTCCCGGATGAGATCGGGGACATGACGAGGAGTCCCGAAATGGTTGAGAGGTAAAGATCGATATATTGGAAGGCTATATTCGGACATCGGAAAGGTTCCGAGTGATTCGGGTATTTTTCGGAGTACCGGAGAGTTACGGGAATTCGTATTGGGCCTTAATGGGCCATACGGGAAAGGAGAGAAAGGCCTCAAGGGTGGCTGCGCCCCTTCCCCATGGACTGGTCCGAATTGGACTAGGGAAAGGGGGCGCCCCCTTCCTTCCTTCTCCTTCTCCCTTCCCCTTTTCCTATTCCATGTGGGAGGTGGAATCCTACTAGGACTAGGGAGTCCTAGTAGGACTCCACACCTTAGGCGCGCCCTGTGAGGGCCGGCCTCCTCCTCCCTCCATCCTTTATATACGTGGCCAGGGGGCACCCTATAGACAACAATTGATCATTGATCTCTTAGCCGTGTGCGGTGCCCCCCCTCCACCATAATCCACCTCGATCATATCGTAGCGGTGCTTAGGCGAAGCCCTGCGTCGGTAGCATCATCATCACCATCACCACGCCGTCTTGCTGATGAAACTCTCCTGTGAAGCTTTGCTGGATCGGAGCTCGCGGGACGTCATCGAGTTGAACGTGTGCTGAACTCGGAGGTGCCGTGCGTTCGGTACTTGGATCGGTCAGATCGTGAAGACGTACGACTACATCAACCGCGTTGTGCTAACGCTTCCGCTTTCGGTCTACGAGGGTACGTGGACACACTCTCCCCTCTCATTGCTATGCATCACCATGATCACGTGTGTGCGTAGGAAATTTTTGAAATTACTACGTTTCCCAACACTAGATCTGATCTAGCAAGTTATAGTAACCTATTACGTGTTATGATCCGTAAACCCCGGAGTGACAATAGTCGGGATACTTTCCGGTGATGACCGTAGTTTGAGGAGTTCATGTATTCACTATGTGCTAATGCTTTGTTCCAGTTCTCTATTAAAAGGAGGCCTTAATGTCCCTTAGTTTCCTTATTGACCCCGCTGCCACGGGAGGGTAGGACAAAAGATGGCATGCAAGTTCTTTCCATAAGCATGTTTGACTATTTACGGAATACATGCCTACATTATATTTATGAACTGGAGCTAGTGCCGTATCGCCCTAGGTTATGACTGTTATATCATGAATATCATCCAACGAATTCACCGATCCAAAGCCTATGAATTTTTCCATATATTGTTCTTGCTAAGTTACTACTGCTGCTATTATTGTTACACTCACTACAAAATTATTGCTATCACTGTTACCGTTACTGTTACTACCATTATTAAAACTATCATATTACTTTGCTACTAATCATATTGCTGCAGATAATTAATCTCCAGGTGTGGTTGAATTGACAACACAGCTGCTAATACTTGCAAATATTCTTCGGCTCCCCTTGTGTCGAATCTATAAATTTGGGTTGAATACTCTACCCTCGAAAACTGTTGCGATCCCCTATACTTGTGTGTTATCAAGACCTTTTTCTGGCGCCGTTGCCGGGGAGCATAGCTATATTTGTTGAGTCACTTGGGATTATTATCAATTTATCACTATGAAGAATCTGAAGGATACCAAGACTAAGATTTTTCCCTCTAAGACGAGGGGCAGTAAGGAACTGCCATCACACTCTGCACTTGATTCGCCTTCTATTTTGAGTAGACTTGCAACACCACCATATGCTATTAATCCTGATATGTCGCAAGTTATTGATGATGCTACTTCTATGAATGTTACTCATGATGATGCTAGTACCTTGCTTGATGATGGTGTGCCACTAGGTGATTTTCTTGATGAACAAATTGCTAGAGCTAAAGATATTGAGAATGCCGAAACTGATGAAATTGTTGAAACTCATGAAATGTCTGAAACTGAAAATCTTGAAACACCTATTAGACCTAGCTCTCCTAGATATGAATTGCCTAAGGTACCTGAAGGTTATGTTATGGATGAGGAGACAGCTAGAGATTTTCTTGCTTGCAATGATAGAGATGATCTTAAGAAATTATTATGCAAACTGAAAGAGAAATCTTTGAATGCTAGAATGAAATGTGATCCTAAGTTTGCTACTTCACCTATCTTTGTTGATGATAAGGATTATGAATTCTCTGTCGACCCAGAGTTAATTACTTTGGTTGAATCTGATCCTTTCCATGGCTATGAAACTGAAACAGTTGTGGCACACCTTACTAAATTGAATGATATAGCCACCCTATTTGTTCATGATGAGAAGATTCGCTATTACTATATTCTCAAATTATTTCCATTCTCATTAAAGGGTGATGCTAAGATATGGTACAATACTCTTGCACCTGGTTGTGTGTGTAGTCCCCATGATATGATTTATTACTTCTCTGAAAAATATTTTCCTGCTCATAAGAAACAAGCTGCCCTACAGGAAATATTTAACTTTGTGCAAATTGAAAAAGAGAGTCTCCCACAAGCTTGGGGGAGGCTTCTCCAATTGCTTAATGCTTTGCCTGATCATCCACTTAAGAAAAATGAAATACTTGATATCTTCTATAATGGACTAACCGATGCTTCTAGGGACTTCCTAGATAGTTGTGCTGGTTGTGTTTTCAGGGAACGAGTTGTTGACCAAGCTGAGGAATTATTGAATAATATATTGAAAAATTATGATGATTGGACTCTTCCTGAACCACCGCATAAACCCACTCCAAAGAAGAGGGGTATCTTATATCTCAGTCCGGAAGATATGCAAGAGGCAAAGAAATCTATGAAGGAAAAAGGTATTAAGGCAGAGGATGTTAAAAATTTACCTCATATTGAAGAAATACAAGGACTTGACACACCACCACCAAAGGTGGTAGAGGTAAATTCTTTAATGAAATTTGATGAAAGGGACAATCCTTATAATATGCATCCTAGCCAATGCCTTTATGAGTTTGATAATTACATTAGAAAGCAAGATCATTTCAATGAAAATGTTATGAAACAATTGAAATACAATTGTGATATGATTGCTCGCTTGAGTGACTTGTTATTTAGAATCTCCAATGATGTTAGAGGTGTAGGAAAACATTCCTCTATGGTTCAAACTCAACTAGAACAAGTTGCCAAATCTCAAAGAGAGTTGCTAGATGAAATGAATAATAATATAAATGACTTTGCTGTTAGAGTAGCAACTAGAGGAGGTAAAATGACTCAGGAACCACTTTATCCTGAGGGACATCCTAAAAGAATTGAACAAGACTCTCAAAGAATCAACACTGATGCAACTAGTCCCTCTAAAAAGAAGAAGAAAAAGAAAAATGATAGGACTTTGCATGCCTCTAGTGAACCTGAGATAGAAAAACCTCCTGATAGTAACAATGATGTTTCTATTTCCGATGCTGAAACTCAATCTGGTAATGAACATTCACCTAGTGATAATGAAAAAGATAATGATGATGTTCATGAAGACACTCAACCAGATCATGATGTTGAAATAGAACCAGCTGTTGATCTTGATAACCCACAACCTAAAAATAAAAGATATGATAAAAGAGACTTTGTTGCTAGAAAACATGGAAAAGAAAGAGAACCATGGGTTCAAAAACCCATGCCCTTTCCACCGAAATCAACTAAGAAGAAAGATGATGAAGAATTTGAACGCTGTGCTGAAATGCTTAGGCCAGTCTTTTTGCGCACTCGTTTGACTGTTATATTAAAGATGGCCCCTTATGCAAAATATATGAAAGACATCATCTCTAATAAAAGAAAAATACCGGAAGCTGAAATCTCCACCATGCTTGCTAATTATTCTTTTAAGGATGGAGTACCTAAAAAACTTGGAGATCCGGGAATACCAACTATACCTTGCTCCATCAAAAGAAATTATGTTAAAATTGCTTTGTGTGATTTAGGAGCTGGTGTTAGTGTTATGCCTTTCTCTTTATATAAAAGTCTTGATTTGAATAAACTCACACCTACTAAAATATCTTTGCAAATGGCTGATAAATCAACTGCCATACCTATCGGTATTTGTGAGGATGTGCCCGTTGTTGTTGCAAATGTTACTATTTTAACTGACTTTGTTATACTTGAGATGCCCAAGGACTACAACTTGTCGATTATCCTTGGTAGACCCTTCTTGAATACTGCAGGGGCCGTTATTGATTGCAATAAAAGCAAGGTCACTTTTCATATCAATGGTAATGAGCATACGGTGCACTTTCCGAAGAAACAATTCCAAGTGAATGGTATTAATGTTATTGAAAAATCTCCAGCACTCACTGTTGGAAGTTTTCAACTACCTCTACCTACTGCCAAAAAGAAATATGAAATGCTTATCGTTGGGGACATGCATATCCCCATTGAGGTAACTTAGTGTTTTACGAAAGTTCTTTGGTTTCATGCTAATTGAAAGTGGTTGTTAATAAGACTTGATCAACCTTATTAATGGATCATTTTTGAGAGGTACGAAGTTGATGAACTTAGTAAGCACAACCTTCCGCTCCCAACTTTTACTTTATGTTTCTCTTAGTTAAATAAAATAAAATGCCATGTTTTGTCTGTTTTCTGAATTTCCCGTGCAATAAAAAATGACCCAAAAATAAAAGTTCTCAGAATGCCCTGAAAATTTAATATGATTTTTTCTGAATATTTAAGAATTTTTGATGCAAATAACATCAGAGGGGGGTGCACCAACCCACCTGGGTGCGCCAGCAGCCCCAGGCGTGCCCTGGTGGGTTGTGGTCCCCACGTGGGCCCCCTCACTTATCTCTTTAGCCCATGTCATCACCTACCTCCAGAAAAAATCACCATTGCTCTCTCTCTCGTGTTCTTGCTCTCAAACCCGCGAATTTTGATCTCTTTGCTAGAAGCTCCATTTCCCAAACTGTTTTGGGGGATTGCTACATGGTATGTGACTCCTCCAATTAGTTTTTTCTTTGGTGGTTTATATTTTGAATAATTAGCTACTCTTGGTGCTGCTGTAGATGAGCTTGCATGTTGAATTCTTAGAGTTCTAAGTAGTTTGAATGCTCAATATAGCCTCTATGCATCCCTATGAGTAGTTGCTATCAATCTTGTGAAGTTTTGTTAACAAAAATTTTGTGGACTAAAATTTTCAGAATTTTGTTCATAGGAATAAGATGAGTTTCTTTAGGAAGTTTGCTTCCAAGAAGAGCTCCAAGGGAGTCATTGGGGAGTCATCGGATAACGATCTCCACACTTGGAGAAGGGCGGAGGTGCGGCCATGTGAATGGCCGCATAATCCCTTCATGGATGGAGCCGGAATCCGTCAAGAGTTCGCACAATTTGCTGCTAACGCTGGTCTCACCGACTTCATCGCAGCTGAGTGTGAATAGTACCATCTCCTTACAAATTCCTTTATGCAAAGTTTCCATTTTCTGAGTAGGAATAACCCCCCTGAGGTGCAGTTTAATTTATATGCTGAAACCCGTCAGATACCACTCACTGAATTTTGTGATATATGCTTGATCCCTTCTGACGGGGAAATAAGAGAGCCTAGACCTACAGAGTTTGAGGACTTTTATCGTACTCTGTCAGTGGGAGATGAGAGAGGGGTATCGAGTGTCACCGCCACTAGCTTGTAATTTCCTTCTGTGCATTATTTTGCTCTATTCATTGCGAAGTGTTTACTTGCTAGAGAGAGGGTTGGTGCACTTAGTGCTCCCGATTTTGCTGTCTTACGCCATGCACTATACGACAACAACACTTATAGCCTAGGAGCTATTATTGCATGTCGTCTACACCTTAGCAGGACCAATGGCAAAATTCATGGCGGTATTTATGCGACTCGTTTAGCGAGTCACTTTAACATTCAGATTCACCAGCATGATTATCGTTTAACCAAGGTTTATTTAGATCGCCAGGCTATGGTAGCTCATCAATTTATTGATGGCGAGAACACTACTATTCATATTCCTTACAACCTGGTTTTCAGTGAGAATACCCGTGATATTATTCCGTTGCCTGCACATGCTTTGTTTGATTCTATTGCCAGGGGCGGATACAGGATCATGCCAGATGACATTATTGCCTACCGGAACAACCAGGCGGCGGCGGCGGCGGCTGAGGAGGAGCCTCAGGAGTGGGACGCTCAGGTGCCCACTCCACAACACTTCAACGTGGGACCTAAGGGTTACTACGAGTGGTGATTACCAAGCTAGGCCAAAATCCTAAGTTTGGGGGAGTACGTATTTCCACCGACATTATATTCATGTTCGCACATTTCATTCCAGTTGTCGGTGTTCACACTTTTTCATTGTATTATCCATGCTAGATTTATTTTCTCGCCTTCTTCTTTTGTGTTTGAAAAACTTTGAGAAAATCACAAAAAAATGTTGCTTGCTTCTTTTCGGTTTTTCTTTCTAGTTTAGTTAGTTGTAGTATTTAAAAGAAAACCCAAAAAGATTTCCTTGTTCTTCTTTTGCTTGTTGGGAGTTTTCCCGTGTAAATAGTTTTTCTCATTTTTAATTTTCTTTCTTTAATTTGCTTTCTGCAAGAAAAACTAAAAACTCCAAAAATATTTCGGTGTGTTTCTCTGAAATTCTTTTTCTTTTATTGAGTCATGCCGAGGAGAAGACCACGATGAAAATGTTGAGTGGCTCTCATATGCATTATCGTTGATCTAACAAAGAGCTCAAATTGCCTTGTCTTCTCCTTTTGAATAAAATGTTTGCATATTCCAGCCTAGTCCACGGCACTCTTGCACTATTATTATTTTTATATCATTCGGTCGTGCAAGTGAAAGGCAATAATGACGATATTTGATGAACTGGCTGTGGCAGAGAGAAACGGGTATGAACTCAACTTGTTCTGTTTTTGTAAATATGTTTAACCTAGTATCCATGATTCAGCCTATTATGATCAAATAGGTTTGCAATGACAATTAGAGATTATAGTTTCTCATGCCATGCTTAAATAGCTAGGAGTGGATAATGATTTATCTTGGATGTCAACATGCATTAAAATGATTGTGATGTGGTATGATGATATGGTATCCTCCTCCGAATGTTCGAGTGGCTTGACTTGGCACATGTTCATGCATGTAGTTGAATCAAAACCAACATAGCCTCTATGATATTTATGTTCATGGTGTTAATATCCTACTCATTCTAGTATCCAATGTTACTTATGCATAATGCATGTTCATGACCGTTTTCGCTCTCTAGCTGGCCGCTTGTCAACCTATTTGCTAGCCTTCGCCTGTACTAAGCGGGAATACTGCTTGTGCATCAAAATCCTAAAACCCAAGTTATTCCAGATGAGTCCACCATATATCTACCTATATGCGGTATTACCTTGCCATTCTAAGTAAATTTGCATGTGCCACCTCTAAAAACTTCAAATAAACATTTGTTTTTGTGTGCCTGGATTGTTCATGGAGTGACAGGAGGTAGTCAATATCTTCCATGTTAAGCGGGTTATTCTCATGATGAGTGTTTATTCACTCATCCTTGCACGAGAGGGGCGGTAATAGGGATTCCCAGTCCCGAAATCAAATTGCAAATAATTAAACAAAACTCCCCCAGGACTGATGTTGGTATGGACGGTACCCGTGGATGCGGCTAGCCGTGGAGTGTGTTTGTTGGTGGAGGGGGAGTAAACTTTTACTTTTATCGCTTGGGAACCGCCACTAATGTGTTTAGCATGGAAGATATCGATAACTAATGGTCGCGAAGTAAACAGGAAGGGTGCATTTCTCAAAATTTCATTTATCTCTGTTTTAAAAATCTGTGCTCTGGCACCGTTGTAAATCACTGCTTCCCTCTGCGAAGGGACTATCTATTTAATTTTTATGTTGTGTCATCACCTTCTCAAATAAGCGCCAGATCTGAGAGCACTATTGTCATCCTCATGCATTGTGTATAGCTAATGTTGGATGCATCATGACCGGATCTTTTCTAGCGTGAATTACATTGTTTAGTCGCTTCTTGAACTTTGGAGGTGCTCTGCATTTATGTTTTGCGGTCTTAGAAAGGGCTAGCTAGATACCAGTGTTGTCATATTATATCATGATTGTTTTGACAAAGTGTTGTCATTTGAGATATGTTATTATTGCTCGCTAGTGGCTTATGCCATTGATATGAGTTAATATAATTTTTAAGAGTTATTGTTGACATGGTTAGTCATAATTTTTGCTGAAAACCTAGGTGCTACTTAAGCTTATTTATGTAAACAAGAGCAAAAGAGTTCATAAAAGTTTTTCCTTTTCACTTTCAGTTTGTCAACTGAATTGCTTGAGGACAAGCAAATGTTTAAGCTTGGGGGAGTTGATACGTCTCTATCGTATCTACTTTTCCTAACGCTTTTACTCTTGTTTTGGACTCTAATTTGCATGATTTGAATGAAACTAACCCGAACTTACGTTGTTTTCAGCAGAACTACCATGGTATTGTTTTTGTGCAGAAATAAAAGTTCTCGGGATGGAAAGAATATTTTTGGAGAATTTTTATACAATAAAATAAAAATATTAGAGCCAAGAACCACCGGAGGGGGGTCCCTGGGGGAGCACAACGCACCAGGGCGCGCCACCCCTCCTGGCGCGCCCAGATGGGTTGTGCCCAGCCCACCTGGTGGCCCTGCTGACCCTATCTCCGATGCTATAAAATCCTATTTTCGGAGAAAAAAAATCAGGGAGAAAGAATTATCATGTTTCACGAGACGGAGCCGCCGCCACCTCCTGTTCTTCATCGGGAGGCCAGATCTGGAGCCTGTTTGGGGCTCCGGAGAGGGGAATCTTCGATCGTCGTCATCACCAACCCTTCTGCATCGCCAATTTCATGATGCTCCCCACCGGGAGTGAGTAATTCCTTCGTAGGCTCGCTGGTCGGTGAGGGAGTTGGATGAGATTCATCATGTAATCGAGTTAGTTTTGTTAGGGCTTGATCCCTAGTATCCATTATGTTCTGAGATTGATGTTGCTATGACTTTGCCATCCTTAATGCTTGTCACTTTGGACCCGGGTGCCATGATTTCAGATCTGAACCGTTTATGTTATCACCATTATATCTATGTTCTAGATCCGATCTTGCAAGTTATAGTCACCTATTACGTGTTATGATCCGTAAACCCTGGAGTGACAATAGTCGGGATACTTTCCGGTGATGACCTTAGTTTGAGGAGTTCATGTATTCACTATGTGCTAATGCTTTGTTCCGGTTCTCTATTAAAAGGAGGCCTTTATATCCCTTAGTTTCCTTATGGACCCCGCTGGCACGGGAGGTTAGGACAAAAGATGTCATGCAAGTTCTTTCCATAAGCATGTATGACTATTTACGGAATACATGCCTACATTTTATTTATGAACTGGAGCTAGTGCCGTATCGCCCTAGGTTATGACTGTTATATGATGAATATCATCCAACGAATTCACTGATCCAATGCCTATGAATTTTTCCATATATTGTTCTTGCTAAGTTACTACTGCTGCTGTTATTGTTACACTTGCTATAAAATTATTGCTATCACTGTTACCGTTGCCGTTAATGTTACTACCATTATCAAAACTATCATATTAATTTACTACTAATCATATTGCTGCAGATAATTAATCTCCAGGTGTGGTTGAATTGACAACTCAGCTGCTAATACTTGCAAATATTCTTTGGCTCCCCTTGTGTCGAATCTATAAATTTGGGTTGAATACTCTACCCTCGAAAACTGTTGCGATCCCTTATACTTGTGGGTTATCAAGAATGAGATACGCAATAATTTTGTCAGACACACAAATCAGTCAAGACACATGTCCGCCTAAAAAATGAAGTGTTCGATTATATATACGTCCATATATATGGGGAGCATGCAACACAGGTTATGCAAGTCACTCACACAAGGATTCAACCACATTCAAACGGATCTACCGAAGGAAGGTAGGAATCCAACCACCACCTGAGTTATGCCAAAGAAAGAAAGTCAAATAGACACCTCATATGACGCAAGAATTGACAAGTGATGAAGCAGACAACCCTGAAATCAACAGTCTTGACAATGGTTACCAAGGTCATTTCCCTGCATCCGACAAGGTAATATCATGGACTCTTGTCACAATCTTGCATGATTGGCCACAACAACAAGCTCTGCATGCCCCATGTACATGTCATATTTATAAGGACCCATGTCTTGAGCAAGAATGGTGGATAATGCCAAAGTATTGCACCAATAATATCCATGGTCGTAAGAAGGACCAAGGACATATGTGGCCAAGCTATTTCAGCAAGGGATCCAGACTATCGGTGCAACAAACCCTGGTGTATGGTTCCCTAACTGTACATAGGTTCAAGGGCAAGGTTCCAGCATCCAAGGCAAGACCAAGCGGGAGAGATAGCTCTTTGAAGAATCAAAGGGCGGATCAAGAAGACCAAGACAAGCCACGACAGCAAGATATCACCAAGGGAAAAGCCTCCCTTGCCGGGCAGGCGAGGCTGGTCAGGTCGAGGTCACCCCAAGAGCCAGTCCCAAGACCTCCCCGGCAAGGGTTGCCGGGGCGCTGGCAGCCAGTTATCCCGCCAAGGCTCCACCGCTCCACCTCACAGTGACGCAAGTCGCTTATCGATGCGGTGTCGAGCCCTCAAGTGAATAAGTGGCAGTCATTCAGCACGTGGCAGCCATTACTGAGGAAGATCACCCCTAAATTACACCCGTCCATGGGTGTGTCACGCAGACAGGTGAGAAGGTGGTTGAATGGCGCGGCAAGGCTTGCCGGGCTGCATCCTCGACATGACACTAAGTCGTGCATTTAATGCACCTTGTCCTTTCTGCAGAGTTAGGTATGATAGCACTGTGGCTATCTAATCACTGGATAATGACTGTTTTGCCACTGTGGTAACCCCTTTACATATAAAAGGAGGGCCGAGGCAACCTTAGAGAGGATTCGGACCCTTGTACACTCATACGCGCATAGCTGCTCTCCCTGAGGCGACCTTGCCGGGCTTGAGCACAGCGCATTCGCCACGGTCTACCACTCAATCCACCAAAGCAGGAGTAGGGTTTTACGCCTCGCGGCGGCCCGAACCTGGGTAAAAGCCACCCGCGTCATCATTGCCCTACTGTTCTACGACCTCCGCTCTTTGTGCAACGTGCGCTTCCCCCTTGCCAAACCACAAAGGGGCCGATGGCCCCATAGGTGATCGTGTCGAACCACGACATCTTTGGCGAGCCAGGTAGGGGGAGGCGCTTGCGTGAACCCGAGGTTATAAACAGCGCGTCCATCTTCATCATCGTCTCCTTCATTTACGGCTTCATCATCCATGGCGCCCAAGAAAAAGTCCGGACTTCAGCTCAACCGTCCACCTCGAAGGCCCCCTCGCATGCAGCCACTGATGCCATGGGGGCTATGGGGGCGCATGGGAACATTGACGCCGCGGGGAACGTGATTGGCACAGGCGACGCCATCACCGTTCCCCCTGCGGCCGAAGCGGGAGCAGGAGGCGCCGGAGGAGGGCGACATTAACAGCACTCTAGCGGCCATGCTCCACAAGGTACGGGTGGGGTGAATATTCCATCTCCGCCTCTCCACCATGCTGAAGGACACAGCCGCAGTGATGGCGCTCGCTCTGGTGTGAATCGTAACCTTCTAGCTGCCCTCGCTGCTGGTGCGGCTACGGGGCCTGCACCATCCCCAGGGCAAGTTAACCAAGACAATGCGCCAAATGGGGTCGTCAATCCCCAAGCACATCCGCCTCGTCACCACACCACCCCGGCGACCGGCTCACGGCGAGAGCACGGCGCCACCACTACTGTCACCATCAGAAGTCGAACGACATCGTGATCTGCGTCGTCGTCTATGCCAAGCACTGCTTTGGAAGCCATGGCGCGAGCCCAGCTCCTGTTGAGATTCCCGCCAGCGGCCAATCATATGGATGAGTGGAGAGCCACCATTCAGAGCCTGATCGGTTTTGCTGAGGCGGGGGGATCACAGTGGGCAGGCCCGCCACGGCCTCCATCGACAGCGACAACGGCCCAAGCCACTGACCGTACCGAGTGCAGTCCCCTCAACGGCAGCCAGCGCCGGGGCCGTAGCCAGAACCACACGACCAAGAACCCGACGATGCGTCGATGGCTTCGTCTGATCCTCGAGCCCGTCGAGACCAGCGGCAGGTCCTGGAAGACAGGCGAAGGGAAGACGCGCGCGTCACCATAGAACGGCGCCGCGAAACCCACCGCCAGTCCGACAGGCGCAATGGCCCCAAGGTCAATGAGCCTGCGCCCGGTGGAGACGGATACCTACCCTTCGAGGTTGGGTGTCCCGCCTTCACTCGTGAGCTGCAGCAAGTCTGTTGGCCATCTACCCGTATGTTCAAGCCAGAGATACTAGAAAAATACGATGGAAGACTGAACCCGGTACAGTTCTTGAGCATCTACACCATTGCTGTTCAAGCCGCCGGGGGAAGAGATGGAAAGATATTCGCCAACTACTTCCCTTTGGTGCTCAAGCCAAATGTGTGGTCGTGGCTGATGCACTTGCCGGAGAACTCCATCTCGACTTGGGCTGATTTGTTCCACGAGTTTGTTGGTGCCTTCACGGGCAGCCATCAAGAACCAGGGCGGCCCAGCGATTTGCAGCTCCTTCCACAAAAGGAAGGGGAGAGTTTATGGAAGTACAAGCAGAGGTTCAGCCGGGTGCACAGGAACATTCCAGATATCCACCCGACAGCTGTGATTGCCGCGTTCCAGTCCAATGTGCGCAACCGCAGGATACGTTCCAAAATGAACGTCCGGTTGCCCAGGACTGTGAACGAGCTTTACACCTTGGCAGATAAGTGTGCCCGTACGAAGGAGGGGAGGCATCTCCCCAAAGAAGAGGATGGTATCGACATCGACTCAGAAGATGATGACAATGCTGCCAGCCAGAAGAAGAAGAAGAACAAGAAACACAACAAGAAGCGCAAGGATAAAGCAGTGCTGGCTATTGAAGGATCAAGCGCTCCTAGTTCCGGCAAGAAGGCCAAGACCGAGGCTCCCGGCAAGGAAGTTGCCGCGTGCACTGATTGCCGGGAATCTGCGGCCGCTGGGAAGCTTCGGCCACCGAGAAGGCTGGGAAGGCAGATGGGCTGTAATGCAAGATCCATCGAACGAAGGGCCATGATCTCCAAGAGTGTCATCAAGTTGAGCAACTCGTCAAGAAGCAAAAAGCTGAGTACGAGAAGCGCGAAAAGGAGAGAGACCAAGATGGTGTTGGCGGGAAGGGCCGAGGCGGCCGAGGAGGCCGCCCCGGCAAGGATCCCTAACGTCAAGAGAAACCTGCCAGAGGTCTTGAGAAGAAGGAATGTGGTGACGAAAGCGGTGAGAGGGATGAATAGGAAACTAGCGAGCAAGAGTTCCAGAAAGCCACTGACGCCCTGTGCATTGACGGGGGTGCATCCTTGCACTCCTCCCACCGCCAGCTGAAACAATGGGTGCGTGAGGTCAATGCTGTGGAGCCAACGGTAGATTCAAGGAAACCGCTCAAATGGTCTCGCACGCCCATCATCTTTGACGAAGAGGATCACCCTGGCCACACCACTGTGGTAGGGTGCTTGCCGTTGTTGGTTTCACCAACAATTCGCAACCTCAAGGTCACAAAGATGTTGGTTGACGGTGGGGCTGGGTTGAATCTGATTTCCCCCAAGGTGCTCAGCAAGCTACAAATAACAGATGAAGAGCTCAAGGTTACTGGCACGTTTCAAGGAATCAACCCCGGCAGGAGTCGTCCAAAGGGGAAGATCACGCTGCCGGCGACATTTGGAGGAGACTTAAACTTCCGGACTGAGAAAATTGTGTTCGATGTGGTTGAGCTTCCGTTGCCGTACAATGGGATACTTGGACGACCTGCCCTGGCAAAGTTCATGGCGGCATCCCACTGTGCCTACAATACCTTGAAGATGCCAGGACCAATGGGCGTTATTTCCATCCCATCAGATAAGAAGGACGCAATTATATGCGTGGACAAGATGTACCGGGATGCGGTCGCTGCCGAGGTCGCGGAGGCCGCAGTCCCCGTCAAGGAATACAAACAAGGGAGAAAAGCTAGCAAGGATGCCGGCAAGGAATCCGGGAAGGGCATCTCTCCGGAGTATGCTGCACCCGTCGATGATTTGCCGGAGAGTTCTACTAGCAAGAGATCGAAGGTTGCTGCACCCGCTATGAAGAAGGTCCCGGCAGGGCTGGTTGGCACTGATGGTACATTCACTATCAGCTCCACCCTTGACGACAAATAGGAAAGCGTGCTCGTTGCCTTCCTGCGGGCGAATGTCGATGTGTTTGCTTGGCAACCATGTGACATCCCTGGTGTTCCCAAGGAGGTAAAAGAGCACCACCTTGCTGTCTGCCCTCATGCTCGGCCCGTCAAGCAGAAGGTCCGGAAGCAAGCCTTGGAGTAGCAGCAGTTCATTGCCGAGGAGATCAAGAAACTTGAGGCGGCTGGTTTGGTCAGAGAAGTATTGCACCCGACATGGTTGGCAAATCCAGTGGTGGTGCGCAAGGCGAATGGGAAATGGAGGCTTTGCATAGATTTCACAGATCTGAATAAAGCATGCCCGAAGGACCCGTTCCCCTTGCCGCGCATCGACCAGATCATGGACTCCACCTCCGGGTGTGATCTGCTTTCCTTCTTGGATGCCTACTCCGGGTACCACCAGATATTCATGTCCAAAGAAGATAAAGAGAAGACAGCGTTCATAACCCCCTGTGGCACGTACTGCTTCGTACAGATGCCCTTCGGATTACAGAGCGCTGGAGCCACTTTTGCAAGAGCAGTACAAATTGGTTTTGAGTCCCAGCTGCACAGGAATATTGAAGCTTACATGGATGACATAATGGTCAAAACCAAGGACAAGTCAACCCTCATTCAGGACTTGGAAGAGACCTTTGCAAATCTGCGCAAGATCAACTTGAAGCTAAACCCAGAGAAGTGTGTGTTTGGCGTTCCTTCCGGCAAGCTACTTGGCTTCTTCGTGTCCCACTGGGGGATAGAGGCCAACCCCGACAAGATCAAGGCGATCGAGCAGATTCAAGCACCCAAGACAGTTAAAGATGTGAGGCGTCTGACTGGATGTGTTGCCACGCTAAGCAGGTTCATTTCCAAGTCTGCCGAGCGTGCCTTGCTGTTCTTCAAAATCTTGAAGAAGGCAGGGCCCGTGGAGTGGACCCCAGAGGCAGAAGCTACGCTGCAAGATTTGAAGACCTATCTTTCCTCTGTTCCCACCTTAGTCGCTCCTAAATCGCAAGAGCCGTTGCTGCTATACCTAGCAGCAACCAATCAAGTGGTTAGTGCGACACTGGTGGCGCAGCGGGAGGTAGATGAGGGAGCAGCCGCGGC
This sequence comes from Thinopyrum elongatum, assembly GCA_011799875.1. NCBI lineage: Eukaryota > Viridiplantae > Streptophyta > Magnoliopsida > Poales > Poaceae > Thinopyrum > Thinopyrum elongatum. The sequence goes on from CM022298.1 coordinate 609,196,070, forward strand.
TACCGTCCTCTTTGGAGGGGAAAGTGAACTCGTCCCGGCAGGGTCAAATGCAGATCAGGACAAAGGGGAGCGAAGCGGCGGAGACAATTCCAGGATCACGGCAAGGAAGAAGGTGGTGCAGCGGCCAGTGTACTTTGTCAGCTTCCTACTATAGGGGGCTAGGTCAAGGTACTCTGGCGTGCAAAAGTTGATCTTTGGCCTCCTCATGGCCTCAAGGAAGCCGCACCATTACTTCCAAGCCCATGAGATCATAGTTGTCACCCGCTTCCCCTTGCAACGCATACTGAGGAACCCTGAAGCCACCGGCAGAATAGTGGAATGGGCTTTGGAATTATCAAGCTTTGGACTGAAGTATGAAAGCACATCAACCATTCAGAGCAGAGCACTGGCAGAGTTTATTGTGGAGTGGACACCTACCCCAGACGAAGAGGCACTGGAAACAGTTGTCCCCGGCAAGGAAGCACCCCAAGAATGGATCATGTACTTTGATGGTGCCTTCTCACTACAAGGTGCAGGAGCTGGCGTGCTCCTCGTCACACCCACTGGAGAGCACCTCAAGTATGTGATCCAGATGCATTTCCCCCGGGAGAAGGAAACTAACAACACTGCAGAGTATGAAGGACTCCTTGCCGGGCTCAGGATCGCGACAGAGTTGGGGATTAAGAAGATGATCATACGAGGAGACTCGCAGCTTGTGGTGAGGCAAGTGAAAAGGATTATCAGAGTCCATTGATGGAGGCATACGTAGAGGAAGTGAGAAAGCTGGAGGAGCGCTTTGATGGATTGCAAACAGAGCACGTACCCCGTGCGGAAAACAGCATTGCTGATCATCTGTCAAAGTGCGCTGCGCAAAAGCTTCCTGTGGAACCAGGGACTTTTGTTCTCCACCTGACTCAGCCCTCCGTATCCCCGGCAACAATGGCCAGAAAGAGGAGGAAACTGGACTTCGGCAAGCCTCTCCCGGTAGAGCTTACAGAAGCCCCCGGCAGAGAGGTTGGCGGGAATAACTTCACTTCGCTTGGCGAGCAGCACCCTCCCGCCAAACTACCAATCCTCGCGGTTGAGGCATGCACTCCCACGAACGAGGAGGTGCCATTGATCCTTGTTGTCGAGCCTTAGGCTCCAACTTGGGCGCGACACATAGTCCGGTACCTCCAAATAGGAGAACTTCCCGAAGAGCAAGAAGAAGCTGAAAGAGTAGCCCGGAGGGCCAGTATGTATCAGTTCATCGATGACACACTATACTAAAGGAGGCCCAATGGTGTGAAATGGAAGTGCATTTGCCGGGAAAAGGGGAGGAACTGTTGGAAGAGATACACGGAGGCGTGTGCGGCTCGCATATTGGATCAAGGGCCTTGGTTGGAAAAGCTTTCCGGCAAGGTTCCTATTGGCCCACGGCCCTCCAAGATGCAATCAAGCTAGTCACCAGATGTGAAGCCTGCCAGTTCCACTCCAAGAATATCCATCAACCTGCTCAAGCTCTCCAGACGATCCCTTTGTCATGACGCTTTTTGGTCTGGGGGCTCGACATCTTGTGCCCCTTCCCCCGTGCTACCGGGGGCTTTGAGTTCTTGTACGTCGCCATCGACAAGTTCACAAAGTAGCCGGAAGTGGAGCCCGTGAGGAAGGTGACCGCACAACTAGCTATCAAGTTCCTGAAAGGACTGGTGTGCCGCTTCGGAGTACCCGCCATGGTCATCACTGACAACGGCACCCAGTTCTCGAGCCGCGCCTTCATGCAATACGTTCAAGCCCTCGGAAGCAAGGTTTCATTTGCCTCTGTTGCTCATCCCAGAAGCAATGGACAAGCTGAGAGGGCGAACGCTGAAGTGCTGCTGAAAGGATCGAGATGGACCTAGAGGGGGGGGGGGTGAATAGGTACAATTACAAATTTTAATTATTACTTAGCAATTTTAGGCAATAATGCGGAATATGAAAGTGAGCCTAACAATTGCAAGAATGATGCTAAGAGCAAAGCAAGGTAGACAAGTAACACAAATAAGTGGGTAAGCACGTACAAATGATATAAGTAAGTGCTAAGAGACAAGTAACCACAAGTAGAGAGTTAGGGTTAGGAATAACCACAACTCCGAGAGACGAGGATGTATGCCGATGTTCACTTCCTTGGAGGGAAGCTACGTCACCGTTAGAGAGGTGGATGTTACCACGAAGGCACACCAATGCCACGAAGGCTCACCCTATTCTCCCTTTGAGACAACACCACGAAGGCGTTTCTCAACCACTAGTGGTAGACCTTGAGGTGGTCTCCAAACCCTCACAAACTTTCCGGGGGTAATCACAATGATCGATTCCTCACCGAAAGACTCCTACCGCCTAGGAGTCTCCAACCTCCAAGAGTAACAAGAACGATGGGAAAAGCTCAAGAACTTGCTCAAATCATGAATTCCTTTGGTGAGAAGAAGGGGAAGGAGTAGATCTATCACTTGATTGGAGAACTTCTCTCAAATGTTCCCAAATCCCTTAGGGATCTAAGATTTGGTGTAGGGGATCAAGAGAGAAAGTGAAATGTGTTCTTAGAAAGCTCAAAGTGAATGGTCAACCTTATCCCATGGAGGGAGGAGGCTATATATAGTAGTAGTGTACAAACTGACCGTTGAGCCACTTAACATACTGGAGTTGTCGGAAGTTCGGATAATACCAGACGTCTTGTGGCACAGATTGGACCGGACGTCCGACCAGGCCGCCGGTCATCCGGTCGCTGGGAATCCACCAGGCCAAAAAGTAGCATGAGACACACAGCCACCGGACGTCCGGAATGTGCCGGTTGTTCGGTGAGGACCGGAAATCCGTTAAAAGTGTTCTGCTGAGGATGTACCGGATTTCCGGAGAGAAACGGACGTCCGGTGACCGGTCATCCGGAGAGGACCGGATTTCCGCTATTTTCTTTCTGTGAAGATGCACCGGACATCCGGAGAGAGCCAGATGCCCGGTCGGCTGTGAGGGGTCGGACGTCCGTAGAATTTCGGACATCCAGTGATAACAGAGCACACCAGCTCAGGATCATAATAGACTTTGTGCACAAGGTAGTGGAAGAACTAGAGATGAAACAGAGATGTTGTGAGAGGATACTTTGTGGGTTTTGAGCAAGTCTTTCACGAATTCCGACGATCCCCTCTTAATAGTGCGGGATCCCTATACTCAAGAACAAACCGTAAAAGAGCCAAAGCTATTGTCTTGTATCTCCGCTCTTGAGTGATATATATTTGTCCGTAGTCATGATCCACACATGGCCCTTGAGACTTAATCCTGAGATATACTTGATAAACATGATTAGTCCCCTATATGCATGTTGTCATCAACATCAAAATAAGATTAAGGGCATGATTGCACTTTCAATCTCCCCCTTTTTGGTAGTTGATGACAACATACATGCACTTCTCAATATGTTAAAAAAAACTTTTGAATATCGGAAGGACTTGTTTCGGAGCTCCCCCTAAACATGTGCATAAATAAAATAAGCATGAGGAGAGCTCCCCCTCAATATGATACCAAAACAACCAAAACTCATAAAGTAAACAAGATACCATAATCGGCTTAATATATAGGTGCATTACTCAACCCATAAAGGTTCATCACTCATAGCATAGTACATAAAACGATAATAAACATAACATGGTTCGAGACAAGCTAATATCACAGCAATACATAATAGATAAGTGCCTACTCCCCCTTTTCATCAAGTACCCAAAAGGGAGTCAGAACATCATAAAACATCATCATCATCATCATCATCATCATCATCATCATGAGCACCACTGCCACCAGCCTCGTCAAAGAGATCAGACCACTCAGGACCCGAGGTAAAGCCAAAGTCAGAAGGTGGTTCCTCAGGAAGACGGTCATCATCACTCATATCGAAAACTCCAGAGTCTCTCAAACGAGCCTTCAGAGCATTCTTGGAAGTGATCAGGCGAGTGACAACATCGTGATTTTGGGAGCAGTGAAAGGTAAAAACCTTCATCATGGCAGAGTGAGCCTTCCCAAGAAAGCGAGCAATGCGCCCAAATGATGCAGATCCGGAAGGAGCAGTAGGAGGAACGCTAGCAGCAGTTCGGCGAGCATTAGCAGAAGAGGAAGAGTCCTTAGGGACCCAATCATCCGCCATGTGAGCTGGAATGATCCACCACTCATGCAAGTGAGTGCGGACAATGGGAAACGGAGCCACACTCTTGATGAATGCCTGAAGAAAGGGAGCATGAGGAAAGGCCCGCTTGTGCTGAAGACAAGCGAGACGGATCTCATGCCACAGAAAATGAGGGACATTGATCTTCCCTTTGGGAGACGCATAGAGGCGATGCATGAGATCAATGCAGTAGCTATTACAAGACCCCTTGTCACCCATCTTGGGATAAATGGTGCGAATGACACACTAAAAGATAATGTAGAAAGGAGAGCGCCAAATGGAGACTTGGTTCAGACCCTTCTTTTTCTCCTCATTAGTCATTTCATCTATGGGTTTGAGAAGATCCGCACAAGCCTCAATGCCCTTGGGCCTATGGTTGGGGTCATCCTTATGAATTTTGAAACCAGTGTCAGGAAAACCAAGGGCAGCAACAAATTGAGAATAAGAAGCCATAAGCACGGTGTCGGAGGTCATCCAAGTGACAGTGTTATTTGGACCAATGAAACATGTGGCATAGAATTGATGAATGGTAGCTTGGTTAAAATCGTGCTGAAATGCAAACGGAGCAGCAAGATTTGAAGACTCGATGAGCTCAATAGCCCCCGGATATTTCACCGGATGAGCACGAATATGCTCTAAGTCAACGCACACATGCAGAGACAGACCCTTAGGAATGATGACAGTGGTAAAAATGTCTGCCTGGATGTTAGTGCGAAAGCGATCGTCCTGAGAGTCGCTAGCAACCGAAAATTGGTCAACATCACGACGAAACTTGAGATAGGAAGCAATGGGAACCTCGTTGAACCTTTTAACTTTGTGGCCGAGAGGTAGAGGAGGTTCAAGAGAGATGCGACGGGCATCACCTTGAGGTTGCACCGAAGGAGGAGGAGGCTTGAAAGTGGGCCGCCGAGTTCCCGGCTTGGGAGCAGTGGTGCGAACAGCAACAAACTCGGCCCGCTCCATATGTTCCAGCTCATCCTCATAGTCGGATTCCTCTGTTGAGGTGTCGCTAGCAGGGCTGCGAGGCTGGGCGGCACGCTTCCCAGGACGAGCTCGTTCTTGTGAATCATCGGAACCACCACGACGAGACGGACGAGAGGACCCACATGGGGCCTCCTTGCATGCAGAGTGCTTGATCCTCGGCATCCCAACCTAGAGGAGGAGGGAGACCCAAATCAACAACCCACCTCCATAGATCGAAGGAGAGTCGATTGATGAGAGGAGGAGAAGAAGAATGCTACCTCGGAGGGAAGAATGAGACGGAGGGAGACGCACGAGGTGGTGCCGGAGGCGCGACGGTGACCGGGGCGACCCAGGCGGCGCGGAGATGACGAGGGGCACGGCCGGCGTGCGACCGCAGCGAGGAGAGGCGAGACAGGGTGTGCGGCGGCGGCGGACGAGAGAAAGGGGATCGAGCGGTTAAAGAAACTACCCCAAACACACCCCGCCCTATATATACGGGCCAGAAAATGACCGGACGACCGGTGCATTACGGACGTCCGGTGAATGAGAGGAAAACGCCAGATGAGCCAGGTACCGGACAACCGAAAAAACCGGACATCCGATGCAAGGAGACAGAGTCGAATTTAACGAACGACCGGTCATACCGGACGTCCGGCATGAGGACAACAGAATGAATTTTAAGGACGTCCGGAACGTACCGGATGACCGGAAGCTCTCAGGAATTTGGTTTGTTGAGAAGGACAAGAATTATTTTGGTGCCAATGACAATGGTAGTGAGATGATGATTTCAGTATGAAGTAAGAGGAAAAAAAAGAACACCATATTAAGCAGTGAATATCCTACCCTTGAAAATACAAACCGCTCAGATAATGTTCTAACTGATAAGAGCGGTGGCCGATGCCACCATGTTTGAGTATATGTGACATGACACCGCAAGAATTTGAACTCTGGGTGCATAATCACTACTCCATCATTTAAAGCACCATAGTTTGAATAACATGGTAGCTTTGAGAGTGTTTGTTCTATTTACGGATTACATAGGGTGAGAGTACTCATGAGTTGAGTGTCTCCCCCTAAATATATGCCTACATCAAGACAAGACATGAGATAGATGTATGCATGGGTACTATATTTCACATAATGCTGTCAAGCTCCAAGATACCAAGTTCACGCCTAAGTTGACAAAACCTTGCTTCATCCAATGGCTTGGTGAAAATGTCTGCAAGTTGCATATCTGTACCAACATGAGCAATATCAATGTCACCCTTTTCCACATGATCCCTCAAGAAGTGATATCTGATATCAATGTGCTTGGTGCGGGTATGATCTTTGGGATTCTCAGCAATATTGATGGCACTTTCATTATCACATAGAAGAGGCACAAGTCTATAGGTGATACCGTAATCCTTCAAAGTTTGCCTCATCCATAGTAATTGAGTTGCACAACTAGCGGTTGCAATGTATTCGGCTTCGGCGGTGGAGAGGGCAACACAATTTTGTTTCTTCGAGGACCAACTTACCAAGGAGCGTCCATGAAATTGACATGCACTGGAGGTGGACTTACGATCCACCTTGTCTCCAGCCCAATCCGCATCCGTGTACCCAATGTGATCAAACTTAGCATCCTTGGGGTACCATAGACCCAACTTTGGGGTGTGAACAAGGTATCTAAGAATATGCTTAACCGCCTTATGATGACTTTCCCTAGGGGAAGCTTGAAATCTAGCACACATGCATACACTAAACATGATGTCTGGTCTAGATGCACAAAGATAAAGCAATGAACCAATCATAGAGCGGTAAATAGATGGGTCAAAAGGGGTACCGTTTGTGTCCTCTGTGAGTACAATTTTTGTGGGCATGGGTGTCTTACATGGACTAGCATCAGACATGCCAAACTTCTCTAGAATATCCTTGAGGTACTTTGCTTGAGACAAGAATATTCCTTCTTGAAATTGTTGAATTTGGAATCCGAGAAAGAACTTCTAATCTGCATTGAGTGACATTTCAAAATTCTTGGTCATGGAGGCCGCAAACTTCTTGCACAAATGAATGTTAGGAGAACCAAAAATGATATCATCTACATAGATTTGGCATAAGATCAAATCACCCTTGTCCCTCTTAGTAAAAAGAGTGGGATCGATTACCCCTCTCACAAAACCATCATCGAGTAAACACTTCTTAAGATGATCATACCAAGCACGAGGTGCTTGTTTGAGGCCATACAAAGCCTTATGAAGTTTATACACATAGTCTTTGTGATCGGGATCAACGAACCCAGGTGGTTGTGATACATATACTTCTTCTTGTAGAGGACCGTTAAGGATAGCACTCTTCACATCCATTTGATGTAATGTAAACCCATTGAAAGCAGCATAAGCAAGTAAGATGCAAATAGATTCAAGACGGGCAACGGGGGCAAAAGTCTCACCAAAGTCCAAACCTTCAACTTGTGAGTACCCTTGTGCCACTAACCTTGCCTTGTTGCGGATTATTACACCATTCTCATCTTGCTTGTTCTTGAAAATCCATTTTGTTCCAATGATATTGTGCTCCGTAGTTGGCGTCTTGACTAATGACCACACTTGGTTGCGTTCAAAGCTGTTCAACTCTTCTTGCATAGCAATGAGCCAATCATTGTCCATCAATGCATCTTGTACCTTGAGTGGCTCAACACTAGACACAAACGAGAAGTGAGCACAAAAGTTTGTCAATTGTTTACGAGTGACTCTACCTTCCGATATGCTGGTGAGAATTTTATCAACATCAACACGACCGGCCACTCGGGGCATGATGGAGGTTAGGGTTTCGCGAGGTTCAACTTCATGTCCATCATCCACATCCTCAACATATGGATCAATAATGTGTGGTGGAAGATCTTCTTCTTCATAATGCATTTGTTGAGGTTCATCATCAATGATTGCACTTTCTTGTTCTTGCCCTTGATGATGATCTTGTTCTTGAAAATTATCATGAAGAGGGACTTGATCATCTTCTTGTACTTGAACTAAGGGCATTGGTTGAGCAATAGGAGCTTGTGATGGTATGGGTGTTGCAGTAGTTTGATGATGTGTGAGGCTTCCATCTTCTTCTTCATCATCATGAGGTTCTTGTTCCATTGGAAGAAGTGCACCAACACCCATGGTCAAAATATCTTGAGAAGAATCTTCTTCACCTACATCACTTAGATCAACTTGCTCCCCATGGGAGCCATTAAATTCATCAAACACCACGTCACAAGTTTCTACAACACATCCATTGGATTTGTTGTAGACTCTATAGGCGTGAGAGTTTGATCCATAGCCAACAAATATACCCTCAACTGTTTTGGATTGGAATTTTCCTAACCGTTCTCTTTTGTTGAGGATGAAACATTTGCACCCAAATACACGAAAGTACTTGACATTCGGCTTGTTCCCAGTTAGGAGCTCATATGGAGTCTTTTCCAATATTGTGCGGAGGAAGAGCTGGTTTGATGCATGGCATGCAGTGTTGACAGCCTCGGCCCAAAAACTATGTGGCGACTTGTATTCATCCAACATGGACCTTGCCATCTCCACAAGTGTACAGTTCTTCCTTTCGGCTACACCATTTTGCTGAGGTGATGGAGCTGAATATTGATGCTCAATCCCTTCATCACTAAGAAATTCTTCCAAGGTGTAGTTCTTGAACTCCGAGCCATTGTCACTTCTAATTGCCAAGATTTCTTTGTCAAACTTGCGTTGTGCTTGTTTGGCAAAATCAATGAAGGTGATCTTCGTCTCGTCCTTGAACTTGAGAAAGAACACCCATGTATATCTTGAGTAATCATCAACAATGACAAGCCCATACTTTTTCCCACCAAGACTATCCCATGAAGGAGGCCCAAAAAGATCCACATGAAGGAGCTCCAAAGGCCTTGAAGTAGACACAATATTCTTGGGTGGGTGATTTGATTGATGTTGCTTCCCGGCTATGCATGCACTACACACACGATCTTTCTCAAAAGAGACATTGGTTAGTCCAAGGATGTGATTACCCTTTAAGAGATTTTGAAGATTTCTCATGCCGACATGGGCTAGCCGGCGATGCCAAAGCCACCCCTTGTCGGCCTTGACCATTAGACAAGTTGCATGGAATGTGCTCTCTTTCGAGAAATCAACCGTGTAAAGGTTGCCATCCAACTATCCAACAAAGGCCACTTCGAGAGTATCTCTCTTAAAGACTTTCACATCCGTTAGTCCAAAGAGTGTATCATAACCAACAAAAGCCAATTGGCGAACGGAAAGCAAATGGTATTTAAGGGATTTGACAAGCATGACATTTGCAAGAGACATGTCATTTGTGATAGCCACCTTGCCCAACCCGAGTAACTGTCCTTTTGATCCTCCACCGAACATAATGCTCATAAATGGTTGTATAGCTTCCATGAAGTCGTAGAGCAATTTGCTATCTCCAGTCATATGATTGGTACATCCACTATCGATCACCCATTTTACTCCACCAGAGAAAGCAACCTACACACAATTATGACTTGGTTAGTAGCACCCATTTTGCAATGGGACCTCTCAAGTTAGTCACAAAGGTCTTAGGGACCCAAATAGCATAAAACCGGAATGCATTTTGAGGACCAACAAACTTTGCATAAACCTCTCCATCCTTAGTTTTACGGAGTACATAGGATGGAGGCATGAACTCTTTTGGCTTGTTGATAGTGGGCATGCCCCTTTTGACCTTCCCACTAACAACCTTACCTTTCTCCTTGTGCCCTTCTCGTACAAATGTTTCTTTTAGAGGAGTGGTGCACTTTTGAGAAGACGTCTTCTTCTTGCTTGTGCTTGGGTCAAACCCTAGCCCCTCTTTGGCAAACACCTCAGTGTTTTGGCTCAATACCTCATTAAGGTTCTTTTGTCCTTAAGCACATGTCATGAGACCTTTCTCGATTTGAGCCTTGAGAAAGCGATTCTCCTCAAGAATAGATGCTAGGTCACTACTAGAGTTAGTAGTACAAGCATCAACATTGATAATAGGAGAAGAGTAAGCCTTGGCTATAGTTTCAAGATAAGTAACCTTGAGTGTCTCAAAACTCTTTGTAAGAAGGGTGAGCTCTTCTTCCTTAGTCTTGAGGGACATGGATAGTAGCTCACAATCCTTAGAGAGAGAAGCATGAGACTCCACAAGCTTACTTTTATCATTCATCAACTCCTCGCAAAAGTCCTTAGCCTTTTTCAAGGAGGCAAGCTCTTTAGCATGAACATCAATGTTTGCACCAATTTTCTTGCATAGTTCATCATTTCGTGCTTCCTCATATTGGACTTTCCGCTCAAGGATTTCATATTTTTCCTTTTGCTCGGTGACGAGGGTTTTGAGTTCCTCAATGGTGATGGTGTGCTTACTCACCATCTCCATAAGCATACGAAACATAGTGAGCTTCTTTCCTTTGAGGGAGCACATGAACTTATTTAGTTTAGCAAGCATAGGATCATTTATATCATCATCATAGCTATCCTCCGCATCAAGATACTCATCACTAGGAGTAGAAGGAGTGAAGAGAGGAGGGTTTGATCGTGGGGTTGCCTTGACCTTGTCAGGAGAGTTTTGGTCCTCTCCATCTTCTACCACGACCTTTGCCATTAGGCACTTATGAGCGTTGCCCTTGTAGTCTTTCATATAGTTGTAGGTGACAACATCACCACTCTTGTTGACTAGCCTCAAGGTGTTTTGAGAATCTTGAGCAACTCTGGCAACACCACTAACATCATCCGGATTGGATTCTTCATGAGCAACCATTGCTTTCCCATCTCTCTTCTTGAGCTTTGAGTTCAAAGGGTTTGGCAACTTCTTCTTGGTAAAGGTCTTGGGAAACCTTGGTTTATCTTCTCTCTTCTCATAGGGGCAATCGTTGGAGAAGTGGTTGGCTTCTTCACAGTTGTAACATTTCCTCACTTTCTTCTTCTGGAATCTTCTTTTGAATTTTCCCGCGCTAAACTTCTTGACAAAGAGGGTAATGTCTTCATATGACGGGCTCTCATCGGAGTCAATCTCATCACCATCTTCATCCTCATCATCTTCTTCTTCTTCACTTTGCTCTTCTTCATATACATGCTTGGCCTTCAATGCAAGATTGATTTTTTATGTTGAGGTACCATGCATGGCAAGATGTTTTGTAGCATTTGCCTTTGACTCTTCAAATAGTTGGAAGGTGGATATGATGTCATCCAGAGTCATTTCCTTGAATCCATGGTGTTCTCTTATGTCCCACACCATTATGTGATGATACGGAGCAAGAGCATGAAGCAACTTGTCCACGAGAAATCGCTTAGTCAAGTTGAATCCATCTTGTGTCTTGTCACACTCACATGACTCGATGTCAGCGGTGAGAGTCATGAGATGCTCAAGGAGTTGCTTGGGAGATTCACCTTTCTCCATGCAAAAGTTTTGCAATTGACCCTTGGCAATTTCATATTGCGCAAGCCGGAGAGTGGAGGTACCGGTCTTGGTCCTCACAATGCTATCCCATAATTCCTTGGCACTTGTGATATGTATGTATGGCCTCCTTTGCTTGTCAGTCATACCTCTCCTTATGCACATGGTTGCTGTGTCGTTGAGATTCTTGTCATATACCTCTCTTGGAGTAAGATTCTTCGGGTCAACAGCTTGGTAGCCATACTCCAAGATCTCCAACATCTCATCATTTCCATATCGAAGATGATCCTGCATAGCAACTCTCCACAAAGCAAAATCGGTAGTGTCATCAGGTAAAGGAGGTTTGCCTTAAGGGTTATACTTTGGTTTCTCTATTTGAGGTCTTGCATAAAGCCAAGGAACACTAGAGTGTTCATTACTAGGAGGTTGTTGGCCAAGTGAAGGAGTAGGCACAGCTGGCCTCGAGGCCGCACCACCAGAAAGTGGTGCAAGCATCGTGGTTAGTGTGGCTAGTCTCATTTGGACCAAGGCCTCAAGAGAAGCATCATGCTCCTCCTTTTGCTTAGCAAGCGCCCGTTCCAGATCCTCAGAAGTGAAGGACTTGACTTCCGTGGAAGCCGTGCCCGTATCCTTCGGATCCGCAACAAGGGGAGTCCCATCGGGGTTCATCTTGCTCTAGGGCGGTTAAGCCACAAGAATAGAGCATGAGGCTCTGATACCAATTGAAAGGATCGAGATGGACCTAGAGGGGGGGTGAATAGGTACAATTACAAATTTTAATTTTTACTTAGCAATTTTAGGCAATAATGCGGAATATGAAAGTGAGCCTAACAATTGCAAGAATGATGCTAAGAGCAAAGCAAGGTAGACAAGTAACACAAATAAGCGGGTAAGCAAGTACAAATGATATAAGTAAGTGCTAAGAGACAAGTAACCACAATTAGAGAGCTAGGGTTAGGAATAACCACAACTCCGAGAGACGAGGATGTATGCCGATGTTCACTTCCTTGGAGGGAAGCTACGTCACCGTTAGAGAGGTGGATGTTACCACGAAGGCACACCAATGCCACGAAGGCTCATCCTATTCTCCCTTTGAGACAACACCACGAAGGCGTTTCTCAACCACTAGTGGTAGACCTTAAGGTGGTCTCCAAACCCTCACAAACTTTCCGGGGGTAATCACAATGATCGATTCCTCACCGAAAGACTCCTACCGCCTAGGACTCTCCAACCTCCAAGAGTAACAAGAACGATGGGAAAAGCTCAAGAACTTGCTCAAATCACGAATTCCTTTGGTGAGAAGAAGTGGATGGAGTAGATCTATCACTTGATTGGAGAACTTCTCTCAAATGTTCCCAAATCCCTTAGGGATCTAAGATTTGGTGCAGGGGATCAAGAGAGAAAGTGAAATGTGTTCTTAGAAAGCTCAAAGTGAATGGTCAACCTTATCCCGTGGAGGGAGGAGGCTATATATAGTAGTAGTGTACAAACTGACCGTTGAGCCACTTAACATACTGGAGTTGTCGGAAGTCCGGATAATACCAGACGTCCGGTGGCACAGATTGGACCGGACGTCCGACCAGGCCGCCGGTCGTCTAGTCGCTGGGAATCCACCAGGCCACAAAGTAGCACGAGACACACAGCCACTGGACGTCCGGAATGTGCCGGTCGTCCGGTGACCGGTCATCCGGTGAGGACCGGAAATCCGTTAAAAGTGTTCTGCTGAGGATGTACCGGATTTCCGGAGAGAAACGGACGTCCGGTGACCGGTCGTCCGGAGAGGACCGGATTTCCGCTATTTTCTTTCTGTGAAGATGCACCGGACATCCGGAGAGAGCCAGATGCCCGGTCGGCTGTGAGGGGTCGGACGTCCGTAGAATTTTGGACATCCGGTGATAACAGAGCACACCAGCTCAGGATCACAACAGACTTTGTGCACAAGGTAGTGGAAGAACTAGAGATGAAACAGAGATGTTGTGAGAGGATACTTTGTGGGTTTTGAGCAAGTCTTTCATGAAATCCGATGATCCCCTCTTAATAGTGTGGGATCCCTATACTCAAGAACAAACCGTAAAAGAGCCAAAGCTATTGTCTTGTATCTCCGCTCTTGAGTGATATATATTTATCCGTAGTCATGATCCACACACGGCCCTTGAGACTTAATCCTGAGATATACTTGATAAACATGATTAGTCCCCTATATGCATGTTGTCATCAACATCAAAATAAGATTAAGGGCATGATTGCACTTTCAGCTGCGAGGACTCAAGACAAGAACATTTGATAGGCTACAGAAATGCGGTAGGCGCTGGATTGATGAGCTGCTGGTGGGTCTTTGGTCCCTCCGTACAACACCAAATTGAGCTACCAGCCAGACTCCCTTCTTCCTAGTCTATGGGGCAGAAGCAGTGATTCCCACGGAACTCATATACGTGTCACCTCGAGTACTTGCCTATGATGAAGTAGAGCAAGAGCAGCACCGGCATGATGATGCCGGTGCTCCTCGAGGAGAACCGTCTCCGGGCTGTTACGCGTGCTGCACGCTATCAGCAAGCCCTGCGCCGCTATCACAACTGCAGGGTTCATCCCCGGAGCCTTGAGGAAGGCGACCTTGTCCTTAGGCGCGTTCAGTCCGCCAAGGGTACAAACAAGTTGATGCCAAAGTGGGAAGGCCCTTACCGGGTGGTACGAGTCACCAGATCGGGCGCAATCCGTTTGGAGACCGGAGATGGCATTCAATTGCAAAACTCATGGAATATTGAGCATCTCCGTAAGTTCTACCCGTAAGGCGCGGCTGTCGGGCCCTGCCCGGCAGCCACCCTTTTGTACAAGCTTTGTCGATGCTGCATGTAACCCTTTGTACAAAGCCAGACACAGACCCTGAGTAGCAGATAAATAAACAAAGTGCTGGGGGCCCCAAAAATTTGCATGCATGCATAGCATAACATGAGCATGGCATGATCATGTAGATAAGGGCATATGTAGCATTGTTTTCCTCTGCATTTAACCGCAGGGCTCTTGCCGTGGACTCGGTCCCAAAGAGAAGAAATGAAGACAAGCCTACATATCGGTCCCCGACAAGCCAAACAGATAAGTCCCTTCTTGTCCATAAATGTTCTGTAAGATGAAAACTTGTGCATATGAAAACCTTGTCGCCTTCAAAGCATAGGTGCTCCCATCCTTTATCCCGAACGTTGCTTCGGTCAAGGTGGTTGTAGTGGCCTTTGACGAAGGAGGTTCGACAGGGGGCTGGTCCCTTTCCATAGTTTTGAGCCCGGCAGGCTAAGCCCTGCGGCAACAAACGGAAGGAACCGACAGGATAGCTTGCCGGAGATAATTTGTTTACTTAAATGTATAGAGGCATCTCACCTCTGCATGGACATAATACATGCACAATTACCCGGCAAAGCTTGTCTTTTTCATTAATATGCGAATAAGCAAGTACATATCTTACAAAACACAAACATGGATAAAGAAGATTACATATTTGAGACTAAAGTTTGGCAAATGCCTGCATATCTTAGACTGAAAAAAGATAAGTGCCCCGTAATCCCTTTCTTGTCCCTCTCCTCCTAGGAACTACCGCGGGAGGTGAAGAGGGCAAAAGGAGTGCCTGGGCATAAGCCCAGCCTGACCTCGTCAGAACCCGTGAAACGGAGTCTGACAGGATCGAGAGGGAGCGAGCGAAGGTGATGGATGGGGGGAGCGACTAGGCGACGCCCTGATCACCGCCACCAGGGCCAGCAGGACGCGGCAGGGGGAATGAAGCCGGAGCCACGAGGAAGCCTGCCGGGGTCCAGCTGGAAGACTACTGGAGGAGGCAAGGGTGCCACCCGCACCCAACACCCCGGCAAATAGCCTTGCCAGGGAAGAGATGCAGGTGCAGATGGCGGTGCCGCCGGCTGACGGTGACGGTGCGGCTGGTGTTCAGCCGGAGTCGGAGCTGTTGTCCTCCCCACCGGCTCCGTCGTCATTGCCGTCGCTGTCCTCCTCGTCGCTGTCGCTTGAGGAGGAGCTTTCGTCGTGAGTCGAGCTCTCCGCGCAGCACCCTAAGCGAGCACCCGAGCGTCCGAAGACCTTGACGGAGAGCAGGGTGGCGTCCATTAACTTGAAATGGAGGACGTGCCCGGCCGCCAAGCTGTGGGCACGGGCAAAGGTCTTCCAGCCACGCCGGAGACGCATGACATGAGGAGCGGGAAACTCCACGTCCGCCCGCATGCTGCCGTTACAGCAGCCCCTCATGTGCAGCCTCAACCCCGGCGGCTGCTCAATCTCCATCATCCTTGCGAATGGAGTAGGAAGCCAAAGACGGCTGCGCGGGGGCCCTCGCAGCTTGACGATGAACTCCAGCGGCTGGTTCCTGATGTGGCCTTCATTAGGGTCTTGAGCTGCCGGAGGAGGTGCGATCAAAGCACCGCCTCATCCTCCTCGACCCCGAGCGCCGCGGCGACCACGACCTCGTCCTCTCCCGCCTCCGCTCACAACGGGATCTGCTCCCATGTCCTCGACAGGAGGAGGGAGGCACTGTCGAGCAGAAGCCCTCGTCCCCGCCACTGGAGTGCCACCACGACCTCTCCCCCTCACCATGATGGAAAAGCGATGCCAGGAGAGAGGAGGAGGAGATGGGTGTGAGCGAGCACCTCGCCCACGTTCCCTCTTTATAGGCGAACAGGGCCGGTGGCTGGCCCCTCACCAAGGGGCCAACCGCCTCGCTCTGCCAATCCGACTCCTCCGCACCTCCAATGGCTCGTGGAATCAGGGCCGACCCTGTGTGCCAATCCAAGGTGCCTGGCTTTCTGCCATGGCACACATTTCCACGCTCCCCGCGTCCGCTACCAACCCTGCGCAATGCATGCAGCATACGTGGCGGAAACGCAAAAGGCGGAGAAGCTAGTGGAATGGCAGTTTCCACTTCGTGAACGTGGGACGTGGGTAGCCATGGATCGTGGCTTAAAACTCCCCCCATAATGTCTTGCACGACGCAAGGAAAAACCGGAAGCTGACTCAAGCACTGATTGATGAAGAGGCAAAGAAAATATCAAGGGATGAGCTATCACAAACTCTTCGCCTGTGTACTAGATAGGACCTACCCCGACGACGCTCAGTAGCACATTCGGGCCAGGCCCGGGGGCTCCTGTCGGTGCAACAAACCCTGGTGTATGTTGCCTTGACTGTACACAGGCTCAAGGGCAAGGTTCCAGCATCCAAGGCAAGGCCAAGCGGGAGAGATAGCTCTTTGAAGAATCAAAGGGCGGATCAAGAAGACCAAGACAAGCCAAGATAGCAAGATATCACCAAGGGGAAAAGCCTCCCTTGCCGGGCAGGCGAGCCTGGTCAGGTCGAGGTCACCCCAAGAGCAAGTCCCAAGACCTCCCCGACAAGGGTTGCCGGGGCGCTGGCGGCCCGTTATCCCGCCAAGGCTCCACCGCTCCACCTCATAGTGATGCAAGTCGCTTATCGATGTGGTGTCGAGCCCTCAAGTGAATAAGTGGCAGTCATTCAGCACGTGGCAGCCATTCCTGAGGAAGATCACCCCTAAATGACACCCGCCCATGGGCGTGTCACGCAGACAGGCGAGAAGGTGGTTGAATGGCGCGGCAAGGCTTGCCGGGCTGCATCCTCGATGTGACACTAAGTGGTGCATTTAATGCACCTTGTCCTGTCTACAGAGTTAGGTATGATAGCACTATGGCTATCTAATCACTGGATAATGACTGTTTTGCCACTGTGGTAACCCCTTTCCCTATAAAAGGAGGGCCGAGGCAACCTTAGAGAGGATTCGGACCCTTGTACACTCATACGCGTGTAGCTGCTCTCCCTGAGGCGACCTTGCCGGGCTTGAGGACTGCGCGTTCACCACAGTCTACCACTCAATCCACCAAAGCAGGAGTAGCGTTTTACGCCTCACGGCGGCCCGAACCTGGGTAAAAACCACCCGCGTCATCATTGCCCTGCTGTTCTACGACCTCCGCTCTTTGTGCAACGTGCCCTTTCCCCTTGCCGAACCACAAAGGGGCCGATGGCCCCAAAGGTGATCGTGTCGAACCACGACACAGACGAAGAAAATAAATCAGGAAGTAAAACTGGCAGCAAAGGTACGATGATTCTTGCACGACCATCAGGGTCTGGATACCCACATCAGTTTGAGACCATATGGATATACCGACAACATGGGTAAGCCAAAAGCCGAACAACCAGCTCAGATTATGTGCTCTCACTTGTGGAACTGACTACAAGTACAGCCTGTCACAAAGAGTATCTTCCCGTCAGAAAGACCGCCAGTCCAGTCTCAAGATGCTACTGTTTGAGGTATGCCACATCTATATGGACGTACCCTATTTACATTGCTCATGACAGGAGACAGTGATACGTCTCCAACGTATCTATAATTTTTGCTTGTTCCATGCTATTATATTATCATTCTTGGATGTTTTACAATCATTTTATAGCAACTTTATATCATTTTTTGGGACTAACCTTTTGACATAGTGCCCAGTGCCAGTTCCTATTTTTTACTTCGCAAAAAATCAATACCAAACGGAGTCCAAACGCAACGAAACTTTTTGGAGATTTTTTATGGACCAGAAGGAACAACTTGGGCCGAAGAAGTACCAGAGGGGTGCCCTGAGGGGGGCACAACTCACCTGGGCGCGCCTGGGGGCCCAGGCGCGCCCTGGTGGGTTGTGCCCACCTTGGTGGCCTCCCGCACCGCCTCTTTGCTCTATAAATACCCCGAAAATCCAAAAACCCTAGGGGAGTCGACGAAACACAATTCCAGCCGCCGCAAGTTCCAGAAACCTCAGATCCAATCTAGACACCATCACAGAAGGGTTCATCATCCTCATTGGTGCCTCTCCGATGATGCGTGAGTAATTCATTGTAGACCTACGGGTCCGTAGGCAGTAGCTAGATGGCTTCCTCTCTCTATTTTGATTCTCAATACAATGGTCTCTTGGAGATCTATTTGATGTAACTCTTTTTGCGGTGTGTTTGTTGGGATCCGATGAACTTTGAGTTTATGATCTGATCTATTTTATCCATGAAAGTTATTTGAGTTTTGATCTCTTATATGCATGATTACTTATAGCCTTGTATTTCTTCTTCGAATCTTTGGTTTAGTTAGGCCGACTAGATCAATTTTTCTTGCCATGGGAAGAGGTGCTTTGTGATGGGTTCAATCTTACGGTGCTCAATCCCAGTGACAGAAGGGGACATGACACGTATGTATCGTTGCTATTAAGGATAACAAGATGGGGTCTATTCCTACATGAATAGATCTTGTCTACATCATGTCATCGTTCTTATTGCATTACTCCGTTTCTCCATGAACTTAATACACTAGATGCATGCTGGATAACAGTCGATGTGTGGAGTAATAGTAGTAGATGCAGGCAGGAGTCGGTCTACTAATCTTGGACGGATGCCTATATAATGATCATTGACTAGATATCGTCATAATTATTTGAAGTTCTATCAATTTCCCAACAGTAATTTGTTTACCCGCCGTATGCTATTTTTCTCGAGAGAAGCCACTAGTGAAATCTACGGCCCCCGGGTCTATTCTTTATCATATTTGCTTTTCGATCTATTATTTGCCTCTTTTATTTTCAGATCTATTATTCCAAATACCCAAAAATACCTTGCTGCAATTTTTTCTTATTTATTTTATTTCGCGTTTCCGCGAGATCTATTATCCAATCTACTAGAAATTTATCTATCTTTTACCCGAGAGGGATTGATAACCCCTCTTACGTGTCGGGTTACAAGTATTTGTTCTTTGTGTGCAGGTACCATTTACATAGTGTTGTGTTGTTCTCCTACTGGTTCAATAACCTTGATCTCATCACTGAGGGAAATACCTACCGTAGCTGTGCTGCATCATCCCTCCCTCTTCGGGGAAAATACTGACATGGACACGAGCCATCAGACAGTAGAATCTTTGGTATAGTTTTCAAGCTCGAGACGAAGAAGAAAATGGAGACAATTCAGTACCACCTATGGGCAGTCAGATCCCATCAAGAAAATGGCTGACTCTCAGCATTGTTTGAACCCGGAAGACATGCATTTATTTGAACAACCCAACAGAAGGAACAAAAAGGTATTGTACCCACCGGAAAGTTATTCTCAGATTCATTGGATATTACCGGCAGATATGAGCAAATCAAAGTCAACATCAGATTGGACACATGAGGAAGGATCCATCAGAATTTTGGGAATGGTGAAGCAAACCACCCCAATGTGAGGTAACCAGATCATGTGAAAATCAGGGGGAACAACATATAAAGGAAATTGATACCCGAGTTGGAAACGGTGTCCTCAAGTCATACTTGTTCCTTGAGCAACCAAATCTCGAGGATGAGATTTCTTTAAGGGGGGAGGTTTGTAACACCCTGGTTTTTGGCCCTTTCTTTTTCTTTATGATTTCTTTGGTTTTTGCTCTGATTTTCTTTTTGGAGTGGTTCTGTGGACTTGCAACCTGGGAGATCTTCAATTCTTCTCCTCCAAAGTGACCCATCATTCTCAAATCTCTTCCTAGGTCGTGTAATTTCCATTCTAGCTCAATCTCAAAATTATTTTTCTCAGGAATATTCCTTTTTCTATTAAAGGAATAGTCCTGTTTGCCCTAGGTTGTGAAGCAACCTATATTTCTGTCTTCCACAAAATTCCCAATAATTCTCATAATTTGTTTGGATCATATATGCCCCAAATATGTACAAACCTTCATCATCCATTTCAAAAATAATTCATCAATATTCATTCTTCATTTCTTTCCAGAGTGGCCTTCTGTGAAGGAAGTGCCACCTATCTTTTCTTGATTGCTCCCAAACTTTTTGGGCATGCTTTTACATCCAAACCATTGCCTCATGCCAAAATTCAGCTCCACTTGCCTAGTGAATCTTCCTCAGCAATTTTTCAAAGTTTCTGTCAGATGGAAGCCTGGTTGAAGGAAGTACCAGCTAGGAGTATCCAAATGAGTTGAAATTTAGCAAGCCCCTCCATATGCTCATATGACCACACTCCTCAAATTTTCAGCCCTATCCAATCAACTATGTGAGCACACCTTCAAATCTTTGCTTCCGGCAATATTTTCAGGTTGTGAAGCAAGTATATTTTATATTGCTTCATTATTGCTGAAAATTTACTAGAGCATTATCCTACCCATAAAACTTCTCTCCACCAAATTTGGGATCAATTCATCAAGCCAATATTTCTCTATTATTTTCTCAAGTTTCTGGACAGAGAAGAACACATAGAAGGAAGTACCATTTTGGCAAGTCCAATTGGTATGAAATTTTTACAGAAGCTTCATATGTCCAAATCATTATGCCTTGCCTAATTTCATCCCATTTCAACACTCCATGTGAGTGCCCCTTCTAAATCTAGTTTTCTGGACTATATTTGCAGTTGCAACGCAACTATGATGAATAATGGTCCAATTCTCCTCAAACTTCACAGGACTATAGTCCTTCCTACCTTAACCCCCCCAGACATCAAGTTTATCTCTTATCTCTTCTTAGTTTGTCACAGAGGTGTAGTCAAGTTTGCTACAGCAAACTTCCAGAGAAGCCTCACATCTGCTCTTGGTTTCTTTTGATGATCTTTCACCTCCTACAGTCTCCAGGGTGCAGAGACAACATTATAGACATCAATTCACAGCCTCTCTTGTCCTCTCCATGCACTATACCGTGGTGACTGCACCGCTGACACGCATGCGCGCGCGCTCTGTGCGCTGCGGCCGCGCTCTGCGCCTCTGACCGCGTCGAGTCGCGTCGCTCCGGCGATCCCCGCGCGTCCTTTGGTGCCGACCTGACTCCTCCCTATCTCCCGTCGCTCTCCAGCCCTCTGCCCTCTCTAGAAACCTCCTCGCCAGCGCTAGACGCCACGCACCCATGGGCGCACTGTGGCCGACAACTTCTGTTCGTCGCCACGTCCTCTCATCCCCGCTCCGTCCGCACCCGCGCGTCCCTGGTGTCATGGGCGTCTGCCCTCTGCTCTCTCCCGTCGCCTCAATCGCCCCAGCTTGCTCACCCGCCCACGCGTCTGCGGCTCCGGCCACGCGTCCGCAGCGATCTCCAGCTCGGTCTCCTCCTCCCCGCCTATTTAAGTGGCTCTCGGCCTCGCTTCTCTTCACCAGCCTCCTCTGCTCTCTCCTAGAAACCCCCTGCCACCTCGATTCTACAAGCGGAGCCCCTCTTTCCCCTCTCTGGCCATCCACCTCGCCGCTCGGCCATCTCCACCACCCACTCCCTTCGGCCCCTCCCAGCACCTCCCGAGCGCATCCCCGAGCCCCGCATGACCTGCTGATCTTCCTCCACCCCTCCATTACTCGGATGGTGGCCAGGAACCCCAATTTTCGCGTGCGCCCGAAGCTAGTTGCCGCCGAGAGGCCCGAGACGACGACGCCGACGCCGTTCGACCACCGTTCAAGCCCCCACGGGTACACGGAGCTCCGCCTCGGCGCGCTCTACCCGTTCCCGTCGTCGCCCTCCGCTTAGGAGTCTTCCTCGCCGGCCAGCCGCGCCGGAGAGCTCCGCCCCTCCTGTCTGCTAGAGCGCGCGGGAGGAGAACGAAGATCCTGTAGGCGGGCCCCTCGCGTTAGTGACCCATCCGGTCGGGCCCAGCCCGTTAAGTGGAGGCGCATTCTGAAAGACTACATTTTCTGTTTTCGAAAGCGTATTCTACCAGAGCCGCAGTTTGAAATACGCTTTCCTTTACTGGAAACTTATTCTCTAAAGTGCGCTTTCTCTTTTTATCAGTGGAATAACTGTCTAGGACCCGTACGTAAATAAAATAATGATAGAAAGGTCCCTGGCAGAAAAACCACTATACCTTTTCACTCACAACTTCGAATCATGTGATTCCAAAGCCCACATTCTCTATTCGTCGAACCCGTTCCTATGGGATCATTTTCACCATGTTGTAACATTCTAAAAATGACCATTTTGCCCCTGCCCTATATTCAGCCCCTCCGAGAGAGAAAGTTTTCCGGTGATTCTTTCCGCGAGCTTCTCGCACTTCTTCCCGGTGAACCAATCCATCCCAGGCAAGCCACACCCTCCATTGCATGATTGCAACGCAATGCCATGGTTTAATTAATTAAATTTGCTTAAAATATTGCATTAGCTATATATGACTTGTTCATGGCATTTCTTGGGGGAATATTGATCTTGCTATTGACATGATGATGCTTGGATTTCTAGGGCTAATGTTTTGCAGATTGAGGATGACATGTTGCCATTGGTTTATTAGTGGCTATTATTATTATTATTATTTTCATTATGATTTATGGGATATTATGCTTTGGAGTATTATTTTGGATATGATGTTATCATGTGGATCTTAGGTTAATATCTTGCTCTTGCTATTGGTTTAGTAGCATCATTATACTTGGATTCATCATGATATTAGTTATATGCTACCCTCGGAGTATTATGATAGGTCTATATTATGCTTTGGATCATTTGTTGGATATTTCTTTAACTTGGATCACAGGTTGGTATGATATTAGAGCATCAGTTCTCACAGATCTACCTTGGGGACAAATTCCGTCATTTCATTGGTCAGGTGCCACCGAATTGAGCTTTTCTAGTGCAACCACATTTGTCTTTATGGGAAGGCCCTAATGCGGTCTATTGTCATGTCTCTCACTAGTTCCTCCAACTAGGGAAGGTTATGTGCGCGTGCTACCCTGGCCCGGTAGGTGGCGATAACCTTGTGTGCCCGAGTTGTATGGTATACCATTGTCCCTGTTTGGGACCGTTTTTGTTTTGTTTTGCCACGACGGTGGCTGTTGGATGTCCAGAGTGGCATCGGGGCCACTCATGACTTAGCCCAAAGGGAAGTTGGTCGAAGTGGCCGGGAGAGTGTCATACAGTAGACTAGTTTTGTCGGAACGCCGTTGGTCCACCCGAATGGGAGCACGAGGCCATGGGTTCTGTGGTGTCGGTACAGTGTGCTAACCTCTACAGAGTGTATAAACTATCGATAGCCGCGTCCTCGGTCATGGACACAGTTCGTACTAGGTCACACCGTTTGATCAACACTCACAATGACGGAATGACTTAGTAGATGACTTATATGTTGATAATGTGAGTAGTAACAGTTTGGCAGGATGCCGATGATGATGGGATGATCTTGTGGATGATCATTCAGTTGTGATGTGATCATGTGGTGATCACGAGGAGGTATTGATCACGAGGTGATTTACTGTTTGGCCGGATAGCTGAGAGTGAGATGGTTCATGTGACTCGAGATATTAGTTCAGCATTATTCTAGCATTACCATATCATGCTTAGTTATTGCTTCCACCTCATTGTAGTTGTTAATAACTTAACATGTTGATGCTATGTTGTTGTTTTGTCTTGATGCTTTTGGTTGTTGTGAGCTTGCAAGTACATTCAAAGTACAGACCTGGCGTCTCATGCCAGATTGTAGGTGATGCCGTGATTGATTGCTTGTCGAGGTTACTGATCGTGCGAGCTAGACCGTGTCCCAGCCAAAGTCCATGCGGAGTGGAGTTCACTGTTGTCGTTGTTGTTCCGCTTCTAGAAATTTTCTGCTGCTACGAGTTGTTTTGCTGCTAGCATAGAGCTACCTTAGCAGGCATAGTGTCGCTGGGCTGATGTGATCCTCTGTAAATTCAGACCCTTGTACCATTATCCTTTGTAATAAGAGCTAATTTGTTCTATGCCAAGCAGTGTCGTATTCCAGAAGACTTGATCTCTGGGCTGGAATACGGGGTGCTCCGGTTTCTCTGAGCCGGGGTGCAACAAAATCCATGGATCCACCTATCTGTCCAGAAGAGCACTCTTTCCCCTTTGCCAACTTTGATCCGAATGGTACTATTGAACACTGCCCGCGCCTCTTTGTCCACCAATAGCGCCAGCCCTTGCCATGGTCTCCTCGGGTTAGTTCTTCTCAACCATTCCCATCGGACTCGAAGTGCCAAAGCCTGAACCTGAAGATTTTTGACTCCTAGCCCACCAAAACAGTAGGGTCTGCAAATAGTGTTCCATGCCACAATGCACCGCCCTCCGTTAACCTGCTCCTTGCCCGCCCAAAGAAATGAGCGCATCCACCCATTGATGTCTTCAAACACCCATACTGGTGCATCCAAAACCATGAGATGATGCACCGGCCGCGCTGCGACGACAGATTTAACGAGTACCAACCTCCCGGATTGTTGCATCAAACCTCTCTGCCAAGCCGGAATGAAGTGTCTGACTTGGTCCAAGAGCGGCTGCCACTGTGGTCTAGTAAGTTGCTTGATTGCCAGCTGCAAACCAAGATACTTGCAAGGAAATTCTTTGATGCAGCAATGTAGCATGCTTCCCACTCTGGTTCGCTCCTCCTGGTTTTAATTTATAAGTATAGCCGAGGATTTTGTGTAGTTAACACGCAGCCCCGATGCTTCGGCAAACACCTGAAGAGCACACTGAATGAACTAAAGATCGGGAGCTGTCGGACGCACAAACAAGGCAACATCATCGGCCTAGATAGACAAGTGCTGCTCCGCGGTGACTCCTCTATAGGTACTTAGTACACCTTCCTCAAGCGCATGTTTTATGATGGTTGACAGAACATCCATGGCAATGACGAAGAGGAATGGAGAGATCGGGTCTCCTTGGCGAAGTCCTTTAGCATGCCAGACCCGATGACCCGGTACTCCATTGACAGTACACTGGTACCGTAACGTGCTATACAAACGATTTTTAACCCCTTTCCGCGACGGCATTCTGAACCGTCGCCGAGTGAGTGTGTGCGATAGGGGGTCCTTCCCACACGACCCAAAAACCATCGGGGATAAGCGAGCGGCTACTGAGGATTGCCATAGAATGAACATATGAGAAGTCGCCCAAGTCCCACACGTTATGTCTCGACGTTACGTTTCTGATCCGAGAGACAGCCCAAACGATTACGCCGCTATAGTCGTGTGAAAAAGGTGGACATCAACGTTTAATCTACCGATGTGTTTGCGATAGGTACGTTATCACACACAGTTCAAGAATGTAAAATGTGTGCGGTGCCTCTACTAACGCCAACGTGTCCATTTTCATAACTATGTGCGATAGGTTTTCCTATCACACATGCATACAGGTTTGAAACGTTTGCCATATTACCATGAATCGCACACGCATATGAGATGAAACCGTGTGTGCGTCCGTCGGCGATCGCAAACGTTTCACGTCAAAGAATCGTCTGTTCTCTATTTTTCATCGCACACACTATTTTCTTTCTAATCATGTGCACATTATTTTATTCGCTCCTGTATAATTTTATTTTTCCCTGTAATTTATTATTCGAATTGGAAATTTTGAAATATGAAACGTGGAATTCAAATTCTTAGCACAATGGTTCAACAACCAATCCATAAATAAAATTCTCAGTACAATATATTCAGTAATTACAGGATTAGACAGCAATTAACTATGATGAACCACAATATTTAGAGGCGGTAAAGGTGAAGAGACAAGTGTAAATCATTTTGGCTGCCGATGGTGTTGAAGAAGCGGAATGCCCATAATGTGCCCTCCTGCATGCCATAGGCACGAACAACTTTTGTCCAACCCCGTGTGACGATCGCCCGCCCATCCTTCACCGCCTTCAGGAAGACTTATAGAGCATTATCATGGTAGCATGAATTATATACTTTAACCTTAGTTGCCTCCACTCCGGTCATGTAGTTTGCAAGGTAATCATCAGTAAATAGCTTCGGAAACCACTGAAAGGAGAAAAAATTTAGATACTCAGGTCTAATAGAGTAACTTGTTGTGGGCAGGGGGAAAAGGCAACACATTACTTACCATCCTAAAATTCACTGTTGTCTTGGACAAAGTGTAAATAAAGAGCTTAATTCCCATCACCCGTTTCTTTCGCCTAACAATCTTTCTTAGTTTCCTCACTTGACGCTTGTTCATGAATATCTCATTGCCCCATACGCAAAAGGGATCGAAGCATGGATTAGTACCGCTCATATATGTACCTACAAGCAACCAGTAAATGTTAGAAGCTAAACTGAGATTGCACAAATGATGTAAAATACAACTACCTACGTTCCTAAGTACAAGTATTTTTAGAGATTTCAATATGAACTACATACGGATGTATATAGAATTATAGACATAGTTTATATTACAATCTAGATTCACTCATTTTGCTCCGTATGTAGTCTATATTGGAATCTCTAAAAATACTTATATTTAGGAACTGATGGTATATAAGACATGAGATGCAGCTAACCTCGACAGCAAGCAACAACATCGCCCATTGTAGCCCTGTGTAAGTACATGGAAAGCCAATGTTAACTACAACAGGGTTAACATCCACCAAAAATAGCAAATGGTAATAAAACGGCAGCATCTGTAGTGATATCTTCATTGCGAAAGAGTAGCATGGTAGCAAAGGGACGGATTAAAAAATGGATAGAATTGTTTACTGCAACAGACAACCTAGTATAGCCATTGAAACTGGTACTGATAGAAATGAAATTGATAGAGTTAAACATCGCAAGGCAGGTGCTGCTAGAGCAGAGAATGGCCTTGTTGTCTATAAAAAGGTAGGGGAAATAGATAAGACGCGCTAGGCGTGTTTACTACAACATGCTTAATACATGAACTGTACAAAACATGGCCATTGCAACTGGTATTGGTAAGATTCAACTGGTGAGTTCATACTTGGTAAGTCCTGAGGGGTAGTTGCTGAGGCACTTCATATGGACAAGAGCCCGCCCCAAGTCGGCCGCAGCGGAGGCGAGGTGTTCCTCCGCGTCGAAGAGTGGATCAGTGCCGCTGACATGTGTACCTACAAGAAGCAAGTAAATGTTAGAAACCAAACTGCAATTGCACAAATGATGTAAAATACTATAAGACATGGGATGCAGCTAACGTCGACGGCAAACAACAGCATCACCCGTTATGGCCCTGCGTAAGTACATGGAAAGGCATGTTAAGTACAACAGGGTTAGCATCCACTAAAAATAGCAAATGGGCAGCATCTCAAGTATATCTTCATTGTGGAGAGTAGCACGGTAGCAAAGGGACAGATTAAAAAATGGATACAACTGTTAATTGCAACAGGCTTAACAACATCCTAAGTCATGTTTTTTAAGTTTGTAGCCATTGAAATACAACTATTAAAAAATGGATACAACTGTTAATTGCAACAGGCTTAATTGCCATTGAAACCGGTACTGATAAAAATGCAATTGGCAGAGTTAAACATCGCAAGGCAGGTGCTGCCAGAGCAGAGAATGGCCCAGTTGTCTATAAAAAGGTAGGGAAAATAGCTAAAACATGTTAGGCATGTTTACTATAACATGCTTAATACATCAACCATACAAAACATAGCCATTAATTGCAATTGGTATTGGTAAGATTGAACTAGTGAGTTCATACTTGGTAAGTCCTGAGAGGTAGTTGCTGGGGCATTTCATCTTGGCTAGAGCCCGCCCAAAGTCAGCGGCGGCGGAGGCGAGCTGTTCCTCCGGGTCGAAGCATGGATCAGTGCCGCTGACATGTGTACCTACAGGCAACCAGTAAATGTTAGAAGTTAAACTGCAATTGCAAAAATGATGTAAAATACTGTAAGACATGGGATGCAGCTAACCTCGACGGCAAAAACAGCATCGCCCGTTATGACCCTGCGTAAGTACATGGACAGGCATGTTAAGTACAACAGGGTTAGCATCCACCAAAAATAGCAAATGGGCAGTGTCTAGTGATATCCTCAGACATGTATTGTAAGTTTGTTGCTAGTATTGGTGAAATTGAGCTGGACAGTTAATACTTGAATAGCACACAATGTGCAGTACTGAAATAAACAAGGCACGCACATGCTTAATACATCAACCATACAAAACATAGCCATTGCAAGTGGTATTGGTAAGATTGAGCTGGTCAGATCATACCTGGTAAGTCCTGGGGGGTAGTCGCTGGGGCACTTTATCTGGGCCAGAGCCTGCACCAAGTCGGCGGCGGCGGAGGCGAGGTGTTCCTCCGGGTTAACACGCACAATGGCCATCCCACCATCGACCGCCATCAGCTCCTCGACCTCCACGTGATATGTGGTTGGGCTTGCGCGGCGATGCTCTGGAGGTAGGGGAGATGGGGATTTGGAGGCATGAGGATGTTTTGCATGCGCCATTTAAGCAATCAGGCCGGGGCCGTGATAGAGATCGGTGGGTTACCTGACTGGATCGACGATGCTCGGGCAGAATGTAGATGTGGTTGAAGCTGTGGTTGCGGTGGCAGTGGTTTGAGCTGCCAGAAGGGGGGAGGGGGGAGATGATGACCCACAAGTATAGGGGATCAATCGTCGTCCTTTTGATAAGTAAGAATGTCAAACCCAACGAGGAGCAGAAGGAAACGGCAAGTGGTTTTCAGCAAGGTATTCTCTGCAAGCATTGAAATTGCCGGTAACCAATAGTTTGATAGCAAGATAATTTGTAACGAGCAAGTAATAGTAACAGTAAATAAAGTGCAGCAAGGTAGCCCAATCCTTTTGTGGCAAAGGACAGGCCAAAACGGTCTCTTATGATAAGCAAAGCGTTCTTGAGGGTACACGGGAATTTCATCATATCACTTTCATCATGTTGAGTTGATTCGTGTTCGCTACTTTGATAATTTGATATGTGGGTGGACCGGTGCTTAGTTGCTGTTCTTACTTGAACAAACCTCCTACTTATGATTAACTGATGTCTATTATTCTTCTTGTAGACTCGTGTTGGGCCTCCAAGCGCAGAGTTTTGTAGGATAGTAGCAAATTTCCCTCAAGTGGATGACCTAAGGTTTATCAATCCGTGGGAGGCGGAGGATGAAGATGGTCTCTCTCAAACAACCCTTCAACCAAATAACAAATAGTTTCTTGTGTCCCCAACACACCCAATACAACGGTAAATTGTATAGGTGCACTAGTTCGGCGAAGAGATGGTGATACAAGTGTAATATAGATGGTAGATATAGGTTTTTGTAATCTGAAAATATAAAAACAGCAAGGTAGCAAGTCATAAAAGTGAGCGGAAACGGTATTGCAATGCTTAGAAACAAGGCCTAGGGTTCATACTTTCACTAGTGCAAGTTCTCTCAACAATGACAACATAATTGGATCATATAACAATCCATCAACATGCAACAAAGAATCACTCCAAAGTTTCTATCAGAGAACGTAGGACAAAAACGTGCATCAACCCCTATGCATAGATTACCCCAATCTCACCTCGGGAATCCGCGAGTTGAGTGCCAAAACATACATCAAGTGAATCAATAGAACATCCCATTGTCACCACAGATATCCCATCGCAAGACATGCATCAAGTGTTCTCGAATCTAATACTCAATCCAACATAACGAAACCTCAAAGAGCAAGACTCAATTCATCACAACAAGAGATAGAGAGGGAAGAAACACCATATGATCCAACTATAATAACAAAGCTCACAGTACATCAAGATCGTGCCAAATCAAGAACACGAGAGAGAGAGATCAAACACATAGCTACTGGTACATACCCTCAGCCCCGAGGGTGAACTACTCCCTCCTCATCATGGAGACCGCCGGGATGATGAAGATGGCCATCGGTGATGGTTTCCCCCTCCGGCAGTGTGCCGGAACGGGGTCCCGATTGGTTTTTCGTGGCTACAGAGGCTTGCGGTGGCGGAACTTCCGATCTAGGTTTATTTCTGGAGTTTTCTCTATTTATAGGAGGTTTTGGCGTCGGGGACAAGTCAAGGGGGTCCACGAGGCGGAGGCAAGGCAGGGGGGCGGGCCCTAGGGGGCGCCCTCCACCCTTGTGGTTGCCTCGGGACTCCTCTCTGGTATCTTTTCGCTCCAGTATTTTTTATATTTTCCAAAAATATTCTCCGTAAATTTTCAGCTCATTCCGAGAACTTTTATTTCTGCACAAAAAAAATGACACCACGGTAGTTCTGCTGAAAACAGCGTCAGTCCGGGTTAGTTCTAATAAAATCATACCAAAACCATATAAAATTGTTGTAAACATGGCATGAATACTTCATAAATTATAGATACGTTGGAGACGTATTGTGACTCCCCCGGCCCGATCGTGCACTAATCATACACGCAAATGCACACGATCAAGCCTAAGGACTCACGGGAAGATATCACAACACAACTCTAAAACATAAATAAAGTCATACAAGCTTTATATTACAAGCCAGGGGCCTCGAGGGCTCGAATACATGAGCTTGCGAACAAGCGTCAGCGGAAGCATCAGATATCTGAGTACAGATATTAAATAGAAACAGAAAGGCCTTTAGAAAGGCGGGGCAAAATAAAACACTACGATCGAAAGGCGAAGGCCTCCTGCCTGGGACCCTCCGATCCTACTCCTGGTCGTCAGTCAACTCGTAGTAGTATCCATCCTCTGGGTAGTAGTAGTAGCGATCGTCAGGGCATCTGTCTCAGGGGGCTCCGTCCTCTGGTCACGTCAAACTGATATGGGGAGAAAAAGGAAAACAAAGCAACCGTGAGTACTCAGAAGTACTCAGCAAGCAAGGGTCTACACTACATATGCAACATTATCAAGGGGAGGCTGTATATGTGGACTGGGCTGCAGAAATGCCAGAATAGAGAGAAGGCCTAGTCCTATCGAAGACTAGCATCTTCAGCGGTCTTGCAGCAGTAGAAGAGAGTAGAACAATACCATATAATGTAGCAGTAATAATATCAACCTCACCCAGAGATCCTTTCTCGACTCCATGCGAGAGGGCAATCCCAGAGCCATAAAGTCATCAAACCTCGTCCTGAGATCCTTTCTCGACTCCCTGTGAGAAAGCGATCCCAGAGCCAATACAGTCATCAACCTGTTAACGTCTCAAGGGTCCAGTTCTAGTTGTATCGATCGGGATACAACTCCGAGTGTCCTTTACCGTAGGACCGGCTATCGATAGAAGTGTTCTTCCCTGCAGGGGTGCACCAACTTACCCAACACGCTCGATTAACTTCGGCCGGACACACTTTCCTGGGTCATGCCCGGCCTCGGCCAAACGACACATCGCAACCCTACCTACAGCTCAGCAGAGAGGTCCCCGTCGGTCTACATCCTAAGCGCTCAGAGGTCTTGGGCCATCGCCCTGTGCACTCCGAGTCGTTGCGTGCAGGGGGAAGCCAGGCACCAGGGGGGCGCTGGTCCGTCCCGGCCGCAAGGCTGAACTAGACGTCTGACAGAGCTTTCGGCTGATGCTACGATGCAGAACGCCCATACTATGCCCACGTGATGGTTAGTGCTATCAGACCAGAGGCCTGCTCGGATCAAATATCCAAATCGTTAATGGACTAGGGCTTGCGGTAACGAGCAGAGACTCACGAAAGATGTGACCCCATCGCCCCGTCTCGAGGACTTGCTGCAAGGGCTAAGAATGCCCGGCCGCGCCTCGTATTCACCACTCGGGCACCACACAGGCACCCGTCTTCACAACACTCGCCTCTCAGGCGCACGCGGGTACCCCTCAGGGCCGACCCGCCTTTCCAAGTAACAGTGTAAAGTCCAAGTATCCGTGTGTCCATAACATCAAGGGAATCCGAGGTATCACCCTCGTTGGATTCCTACCGATGTAACTGCCAAGGTGAACGTAGGAGGAATCACCCTCGATGAGTTCACACTTGGGGTGTTGTACGACGGCGTCGTTACCGGAAGTGGGGAAGGAGGAATCACCCTCGATGACCACGACCAAATAGCTACTCTACAGAGTTAACATCAGGAGTGCTATAAGAGGTTTCACCCTCGGCACTCGATAGTAACGCTGCAGTGTCGTTACAACTAAGGGGGGGTGATGTGCGGTGTCGGGTCCTGGTCTTCAATTCCCGTTGATCGGGTCTTCTGACGATCCAGCGCGGCAGTCGGGATAAGTGGGGTCACTGATAGGTCTCTACCCAGCCTAGACTAAACAGTTTAGGATATGTAGGTTACAATAAACAGGCTATGCATCAGAATAGGTAAAGCAGTAGCAGCAGCAATTCTAATGCAAGCATGGGAAATTAGAATGGGCGATATCGGTATGCTCAAAGGGGGGGGGGGCTTGCCTGGTTGCTCGGCGGCAAGGGCAAGGTCGTCTATGGTGTCTTCGGGATCCGGAGCTGCGTCGGTCTCGGGGACGACGTCGGGGTCGGGGGCTATCGAGAGAGAAGAGGGGGAGGAAACAGTATAAATATACAGCAAATCATGAGCAACGCAAAGTACGGCATGACAATATGCAGTGCCGGGTGTGTTCTAACGTGTGGTTGCACGTCACCGAGGAAGGAGGAATCCATCCGGGAATGTTTTCCCGGTTCCGGACATTTGTCAGACAGATGACCGGAGGGGAACGGTTGCATGTTTTGATAGTTAGAGACATGTGGCGGACGAACGGATCGCGTATTCGGATTCGTCTCGTCGTGCTGAACAACTTTCATGTAGAAAATATTTTCATCGGAGTTACGGTTTAAAAGATATGATTTTCTAAAGTTTTTATTCATTTCTGTAATTTATTTAATTATTTAATTTAACATTATCCGAAACAGTGTTTGCTGATGTCAGCATGACATCATGCTGATGTCAGCAAGGTTAATTAGGTTAACTAATTAATTAGCTCTAATTAACCAGGGTTACTTAAGTTAATTAACATTTAATTAATCTAATTAATTAAATTAGACTAATCTAAACAGTGTTAATTAACTAATTAATTATTTTATTTATTTTTATTTATTTTATTTTTTTAGCTAGCACATGGCTAGGGCGGACACGTCCGGACGCGCACCCAAATGGGGCCGGACATGTCCGGAACGTGCCCATTTGGGACCGGACATGTCCGGTGCCCAAATGGCACGCGCGGGCGCGGACGGGGGGGCGCGGACGGGCGAGGCCGCGGCAGCGCGCGGCCAGGGGGTGAGCGGGCGCCCAGGGGCGCGGTCGCCGCGGCTGGGCGCGCGGCCGGCGCGGTCCGCGTGGGGCGAGGCGGCGGTGACCACCGGGGTGCTGGGCGAGCGGGGACCGGAGCGCGACGGAGAGGGAGGGGGGGAAGAGGAGAGCGGGCGGCGGCGCGGGCGTGCTCACGTTGGGGGCCGAGTCGAGGCTGGCCGGCGACGGGGGCGAGGAGGTGGCGCAGGTGTGGGGAGGAGGAGGCGAGGCAGTCCGGCGGGGAGGCGGCGGCGAGGACGGTGGCGACCGGCGAGGGAGAGGCGAGGAGGCGGCGTCGGGCGAGGCAGATCGGCGCGGGGAGGCCGTCGGTGAAGGGAGGAACGAGGAGGACGGCGAGGTGGTGGCTGGGGAGGCCGTTAAGGCGGCGGGCGGCAGGGCCGGCCGACGGTGCGGGCGCGGGGCGCCGGAGGTGGCGTCGGGCGGCGGGGTCGGGAACGGCTCCTGCTGGGGGCGGTCCGGTGGAGAAGAAGGACGAGGACGGGCGCCGGCGTCCCCTTCCCCACCCCGACCCCCCCCTCCTTGCCCCCCCCCCCCCCGGCGGCCCAACTGGCCCGCCTCCCAGGCCGGCCCAGCCGGCCACCCCTCACTCCCCTTATCCCCACCCACCGACCGAGCCCACCCCCACCCTCCCCACTCCCCCACATCTCCTCTTCCCGATGGATCGGGACGGGAGGAGGCCGCCGCCGCCCGCCCTCCAACCGTCGCCCGGCGACCCCGGCGACCCGCCGCCCCGCTCCCCCGACGCCGGCGCCTCCTCGTCCTTCTTCTCCACCGGACCGCCCCCAGCAGGAGCCGTTCCCGACCCCGCCGCCCGACGCCACCTCCGGCGCCCCGCGCCCGCACCGTCGGCCGGCCCTGCCGCCGCCGCCTTAACGGCCTCCCCAGCCACCACCTCGCCGTCCTCCTCGTTCCTCCCTTCACGACGGCCTCCCCGCGCCGATCTGCCTCCCCGACGCCGCCCTCTCGCCTCTCCCTCGCCGGTCGCCACCGTCCTCGCCGCCGCCTCCCGCCGGACTGCCTCGCCTCCTCCTCCCCACACCTGCGCCACCCTCCTCGCCCCCGTCGCCGGCCAGCCTCGACTCGCCCCCAACGTGAGCACGCCCGCGCCGCCGCCCGCTCTCCTCTTCCCCCCCTCCCTCTCCGTCGCGCTCCGGTCCCCGCTCGCCCAGCACCCCGTGGTCACCGCCGCCTCGCCCCACGCGACCGCGCCGCCGCCGCCAGCCGCGGCGACCGCGCCCCTGCGCCCTCTCACCCCCTCGCCGCCCGCCGCCTCCCCGTCCGCTGCCCGTCCCCCCCCGTCCGCCGACCCGCGCGTGCCATTTGGGCACCGACTGTCCGGTCCCAAATGGGCACGTTCCGGACATGTCCGGCCCCATTTGGGTGCGCGTCCGGACGTGTCCGCCCTAGCCATGTGCTAGCTAAAAAAAATAAATAAATAAAAATAAATAATAATTAATTAGTTAATTAACACTGTTTAGATTAGTCTAATTTAATTAATTAGATTAATAAAATGTTAATTAACTTAGTAACCCTGGTTAATTAGAGCTAATTAATTAGTTACCTAATTAACCTTGCTGACATCAGCATGATGTCATGCTGACATCAGCAAACACTGTTTCGATAATGTTAAATTAAATATTAAATAAATTACAGAAATGAATAAAAACTTTAGAAAATCATATCTTTTAACCGTAACTCCGATGAAAATATTTTCTACATGAAAGTTTGTTCAGCGACGAGACGAATCCGAATACGCGATCCGTTCGTCCGCCACATGTCTCTAACTATCAAACATGCAACCGTCCCCCTCCGGTCATCTGTCTAGCAAATGTCGCGCCGGAAAACATTCCCGGATGGATTCCTCCTTCCTCGTTGACGTGCAACCACACGTTAGAACACACCCGGCACTGCATATTGTCATGCCGTACTTTGCGTTGCTCATGATTTGCTGTATATTTATACTGTTTCCTCCCCCTCTCTCTCTCGATAGCCCCCGACCCCGACGTCGTCCCCGAGACCGACGCAGCTCCGGATCCCGAAACACCATAGACGACCTCCTTGCCCGCCGCCGGCACCAGGCAAGCCCCCCCCCCCTTTGAGCATACCATATCGCCCATTCTAATTTCCCATGCTTGCATTAGAATTGCTGCTGCTACTGCTTTCCCTATTCTGATGCATAGCCTGTTTATTGTAACCTACATATCCTAACTGTTTAGTCTAGGCTGGGTAGAGACCTATCAGTGACCCCACTTATCCCACTGCCGCGCTGGATCTCAGAAGACCCGATCAACGGGAATTGAAGACCAGGACCCGACACCGCACATCACCCCCCTTAGTTGTAACGACACTGCAGCGTTACTATCGAGTGCCGAGGGTGAACCTCTTATAGCACTCCTGATGTTAACTCTG
This sequence comes from Thinopyrum elongatum, assembly GCA_011799875.1. Classification (NCBI taxonomy): domain Eukaryota; kingdom Viridiplantae; phylum Streptophyta; class Magnoliopsida; order Poales; family Poaceae; genus Thinopyrum; species Thinopyrum elongatum. The sequence continues at coordinate 609,231,903 of CM022298.1, forward strand.
TAGAGTAGCTATTGGGGTCGTGGTCATCGAGGGTGATTCCTCCTTCCCCACTTCCGGTAACGACGCCGTCGTACAACACCCCAAGTGTGAACTCATCGAGGTGTGATTCCTCCTACGTTCCCCTTGGCAGTTACATCGGTAGGAATCCAACGAGGGTGATACCTCGGATTCCCTTGATGTTATGGACACAGCGATACTTGGACTTTACACTGTACTTGAAGGCGGGTCGGCCCTGAGGGGTACCCCGCGTGCGCCTGGAGGCGAGTGTTGTGAAGACGGGTGCCTGTGTGGTGCCCGAGTGGTGAATACGAGGCGCGGCCGGCATCTTCGCCCTTGCAGCGTCCTCGAGACGGGGCGATGGGGTCCCATCTTTCGTGAGTCTCTGCTCGTTACCACGCAAGCCCTAGTCCATTACGATTTGGATATTGATCCGAGCAGGCCTCTGGTCTGATAGCACAACCATCACGTGGCATATATGGGCGTTCTGCATCGTGCATCAGCCGAAAGCTCTGTCAGACGTCTAGTTCAGCCTTGCGGCCGGACGGACCAGCGCCCCCCTGGTGCCTGGCTTCCCCCTGCACGCAACGACTCGGAGTGCACAGGCGATGGCCCAAGACCTCTGACGCTTGGATGTAGACCACGGGGACCTCTCTGCTGACTGTAGGTAGGGTTGCGATGTGTCGTTTTGGCCGAGCCGGGCATGACCCAGGAAAGTGTTCCGGCCGAAGTTAATCGAGCGTGTTGGGTAAGTTGGTGCACCCCTGCAGGGAAGAACACTTCTATCGATAGCCGGTCCTACGGTAAAACACTCGGAGTTGTATCCCGATCGATACAACTAGAACTGGACCCTTGAGACGTTAACAGGTTGATGACTGTATTGGCTCTGGGATCGCTTTCTCACAGGGAGTCGAGAAAGGATCTCAGGACGAGGTTTGATGACTTTATGGCTCTGGGATTGCCCTCTCGCATGGAGTCGAGAAAGGATCTCTGGGTGAGGTTGATATTATTACTGCTACATTATATGTATTGTTCTACTCTCTTTCTACTGCTGCAAGACCGCTGAAGATGCTAGTCTTCGATAGGACTAGGCCTTCTCTCTATCTGGCATTTGCAGCCCAGTCCACATAACAGCCTCCCCTTGATAATTTTGCATATGTAGTGTAGACCCTTGCTTGCTGAGTACTTCTGAGTACTCACGGTTGCTTTGTTTTCCTTTTTCTCCCCATATCAGTTTGACGTACCAAGGACGGAGCCCCCTGAGACAGATGCCCTGACGATCGCTACTACTACTACCCAGAGGATGGATACTATACTGAGTTGACTGACGACCAGGAGTAGGATCGGAGGGTCCCAGGCAGGAGGCCTTCGCCTTTCGATCGTAGTGTTTTATTTTGCCCCCGCTTTCTAAAGGCCTTTCTGTTTCTATTTAATATCTGTACTCAGATATCTGATCGCTTCCGCTGACGCTTGTTCGCAAGCTCATGTATTCGAGCCTCGAGGCCCCTGGCTTGTAATATAAAGCTTGTATGACTTTATTTATGTTTTAGAGTTGTGTTGTGATATCTTCCCGTGAGTCCTTAGGCTTGATCGTGTGCATTTGCGTGTATGATTAGTGCACGATCGGGCCGGGGGAGTCACAATACGTCTCCAACGTATCTATAATTTATGAGTATTCAGCCATGTTTACAACATTTATATGTTTTGGTATGATTTTATTAGAACTAACCCGGACTGACGCTGTTTTCAGCAGAACTACCGTGGTGTCATTTTTTTTGTGCAAATAAAAGTTCTCGGAATGAGCTGAAAATTTACGGAGAATATTTTTGGAAATATAAAAAATACTGGAGCGAAAAGATACCAGAGAGGAGTCCCGAGGCACCCACAAGGTGGAGGGCGGCCCCTAGGGCCCGCCCCCCTGCCTTGCCTCCGCCTCGTGGACCCCCTTGACTTGTCCCCGACGCCAAAACCTCCTAAAATAGAGAAAACTCAGAAATAACCTAGATCGGAAGTTCCGCCACCGCAAGCCTCTGTAGCCACGAAAAACCAATCGGGACCCCGTTCCGGCACACTGCCGGAGGGGGAAACCATCACCGATGGCCATCTTCATCATCCCGGCGGTCTCCATGATGAGGAGGGAGTAGTTCACCCTCGGGGCTGAGGGTAGTACCAGTAGCTATGTGTTTTGATCTCTCTCTCTCGTGTTCTTGATTTGGCACGATCTTGATGTACTGTGAGCTTTGTTATTATAGTTGGATCATATGGTGTTTTCTTCTCCTCTCTATCTCTTGTTGTGATGAATGATCTTGCTCTTTGAGGTTTCGTTATGTTGGATTGAGTATTAGATTCGAGAACACTTGATGCATGTCTGCGATGGGATATCTGTGGTGACAATGGGATGTTCTATTGATTCACTTGATGTATGTTTGGCACTCAACTCGCGGATTCCCGGGTGAGATTGGGGTAATCTATGCATAGGGGTTGATGCACGTTTTTTGTCCTACGTTCTCTGATAGAAACTTTGGAGTGATTCTTTTGCATGTTGATGGATTGTTATATGATCCAATTATGTTGTCATTGTTGAGAGAACTTGCACTAGTGAAGTATGAACCCTAGGCCTTGTTTCTAAGCATTGCAATCCGTATTTCCGCTCACTTTTTGACTTGCTACCTTGCTGTTTTTATATTTTCAGATTACAAAAACCTATATCTACCATCTATATTACACTTGTACACCATCTCTTCGCCGAACTATGCACCTATACAATTTACCGTTGTATTGGGTGTGGTTGGGGACACAAGAAACTATTGTTTTTGGTTGAAGGTTGTTTGAGAGAGACCATCTTCATCCTCCGCCTCCCACGGATTGATAAACCTTAGGTCATCCACTTGAGGGAAATTTGCTACTATCCTACAAAACTCTGCGCTTGGAGGCCAACACGAGTCTACAAGAAGAATAATAGACATCAGTTAATCATAAGTAGGAGGTTTGTTCAAGTAAGAAACAGCAACTAAGCACCGGTCCACCCACATATCAAATTATCAAAGTAGCGAACACGAATCAACTCAACATGATGAAAGTGATTGATGAAATTCCCGTGTACCCTCAAGAACGCTTTGCTTATCATAAGAGACCGTTTTGGCCTGTCCTTTGCCACAAAAGGATTGGGCACCTTGCTGCACTTTATTTACGTTACATTACTATTGCTCGTTACAAATTATCTTGCTATCAAACTTTGGTTACCGGCAATTTCAATGCTTGCAGAGAATACCTTGCTGAAAACCACTTGCCGTTTCCTTCTGCTCCTCGTTGGGTTTGACATTCTTTTATCAAAGGACGACGATTGATCCCCTATACTTGTGGGTCATCATCTCCCCCCTCCCCCTTCTGGCACTCAAACCACTGCCACCGCAACCACAGCTTCAACCACATCTACATTCTGCCCGAGCATCGCGATCCAGTCAGGTAACCCACCGATCTCTATCACGCCCCCGGCCTGATTGCTTAAATGGCGCATGCAAAACATCCTCATGCCTCCAAATCCCCATCTCCCTACCTCCAGAGCATCGCCGCGCAAGCCCAACCACATATCACGTGGAGGTCGAGGAGCGGATGGCGGTCGATGTGGGATGGCCATTGTGCGTTTTAACCCGGAGAACCCCTCGCCTCCGCCGCCGCCGACTTGGTGCAGGCTCTGGCCCAGATAAAGTGCCCCAGCGACTACCCAGGACTTACCAGGTATGATCTGACCAGCTCAATCTTACCAATACCCACTTGCAATGGCTATGTTTTGTATGGTTGATGTATTAAGCATGTGCGTGCCTTGTTATTTCAGTACTGCACATTGTGTGCTATTCAAGTATTAACTGTCCAGCTCAATTTCACCAATACTAGCAACAACTTACATACATGTCTGAGGATATCACTAACACTGCCCTTTTGCTATTTTTGGTGGATGCTAACCTGTTGTACTTAACATGCCTGTCCATGTACTTACGCAGGGTCATAACGGGCGATGCTGTTTTTTGCCGTCGAGGTTAGCTGCATCCCTGTCTTACAGTATTTTACATCATTTTTGCAATTGCAGTTTAACTTCTAACATTTACTGGTTGCCTGTAGGTACACATGTCAGCGGCACTGATCATGCTTCGACCGGAGGAACCTCGCCTCCGCCGCCGCTGACTTTGGGCGGGCCTAGCCAAGATGAAATGCCCCAGCACTACCTCTCAGGACTTACCAAGTATGAACTCACTAGTTCAATCTTACCAATACCAATTGCAATTAATGGCTATGTTTTGTATGTTGATGTATTAAGCATGTTATAGTAAACATGCCTAACATGTTTTAGCTATTTTCCCTACCTTTTTATAGACAACTGGGCCATTCTCTGCTCTGGCAGCACCTGCCTTGCGATGTTTAACTCCAATTGCATTTTTTTACAGTAACGGTTTCAATGGCAATTAAGCCTGTTGCAATTAACAGTTTGTATCCTTTTTAATAGTTTGTATTTCAATGGCTACAAACTTAAAAACATGACTTAGGATGTTGTGTAAGCCTGTTGCAATTAACATTTGTATCCATTTTTAATCTGTCCCTTTGCTACCGTGCTACTCTCCACAATGAAGATATACTTGAGATGCTGCCCATTTGCTATTTTTAGTGGATGCTAACCCTGTTGTACTTAACATGCCTTTCCATGTACTTGCAGGGCCATACGGGTGATGCTGTTGTTTGCCGTCGACGTAGCTGCATCCCATGTCTTATGTATTTAACATCATTTGTGCAATTGCAGTTTGGTTTCTAACATTTACTTGCTTCTTGTAGGTACACATGTCAGCGGCACTGATCCACTCTTCGACGGCGAGGAACACCTCGCCTCCGCTGCGGCCGACTTGGGGCGGGCTCTGTCCTATGAAGTGCCTCAGCAACTACCCCTCAGGACTACCAAGTATGATCACCAGTTGAATCTTACCAATACCAGTTGCATGGCCATGTTTTGTACAGTTCATGTATTAAGCATGTTGTAGTAAACACGCCTAGCGCGTCTTATCTATTCCCCTACCTTTTTATAGACAACAAGGCCATTCTCTGCTCTAGCAGCACCTGCCTTGCGATGTTAACTCTATCAATTTCATTTCTATCAGTACCAGTTTCAATGGCTATACTAGGTTGTCTGTTGCAGTAAACAATTCTATCCATTTTTTAATCCGTCCCTTTGCTACCATGCTACTCTTCGCAATGAAGATATCACTACAGATGGCTGCCGTTTTTTACCATTTGCTATTTTGGTGGATGTTAACCCTTTGTAGTTAACATTGGCTTTCCATTACTTACCACAGGGCTACAATGGGCGATGTTGTTGCTTGCTGTCGGAGGTTAGCTGCATCTCATGTCTTATATACCATCAGTTCCTAAATATAAGTATTTTAGAGATTCCAATATAGACTACATACGGAGCAAAATGAGTGAATCTAGATGTAATATATAACTATGTCTATAATTCTATATACATCCGTATGTAGTTCATATTGAAATCTCTAAAAAATACTTGTACTTAGGAACGTAGGTAGTTGTATTTTACTCATTTGTGGCAATCTCAGTTTTAGCTTCTAACATTTACTGGTTGCTTGTAGGTACATATATGAGCGGTACTAATCCATGCTTCGATCCCTTTTGCGTATGGGGCAATGAGATATTCATGAACAACGTCAAGTGAGGAACAATAGAAAGATTGTTAGGCAAAGAAACGGGTGATGGGAATTAAAGCTCTTTATTTACACACTTTGTCCAAGCCAACAGTGAATTTTAGGATGGTAAGTAATGTGTTGCCTTTTCCCCCTGCCCACAACAAGTTACTCTATTAGACCTGAGTATCTAAATTTTTTCTCCTTTCAGTGGTTTCCGAAGCTATTTACTGATGATTACCTTGCAAACTACATGACCGGAGTGGAGCCAACTAAGGTTAAAGTATATAATTCATGCTACCATGATAAGCTCTATAAGTCTTCCTGAAGGCGGTGAAGGATGGGCGGGCGATCGTCACACGGGGTTGGACAAAGTTGTTCGTGCCTAATGGCAATGCGAGGGCACATTATGGGCATTCCGCTTCTTCAACACCATCGGCAGCCAAAATGATTTACACTTGTCTCTTCACTTTACGCCTCTAAATATTGTGGTTCATCATAGTTAATGCTGTCTAATCCTGTAATTACTGAATATATTGTACTGAGAATTTTATTTATGGATTGGTTGTTGAACCATTGTGCTAAGAATTTGAATTCCACGTTTCATATTTCAAATTTCCAATTCGAATAATAATTACAGGGAAAAATAAAATTATACAGGAGCGAATAAAATAATGTGCACATGATTAGAAAGAAAATAGTGTGTGCGATGAAAAATAGAGAACAGAGATTCTTTGACGTGAAACGTTTGCGATCGCCGACGGACGCCACACGGTTTCATCTCATATGCGTGTGGCGATTCATGGTAATATGGCAAACGTTTCAAACCTGTATGCATGTGTGATAGGAAAACCTATCGCACATAGTTTGAAAATGACACAGTTGGCGTTAGTAGAGGCACCCGCACACATTTTACATTCTTGAACTGTGTGTGATACGTACCTATCGCAAACACATCGGTAGATTAACGTTGATGTCCACCTTTTTCACACGACTATAGCGCGTAATCGTTTGGGCTGTCTCTCGGATCAGAAACGTAACGTCGAGACTAACGTGTGGGACTTGGGCGACTTCTCATATGTTCCATTCTATGGCAATCCTCAGTAGCCGCTCGCTTATCCCCGATGGTTTTGGGTCGTGTGGGAAGGACCCCCTATCGCACCACTCACTCGGCGACGGTTCAGAAGCCGTCGCGGAAAGGGGTTAAAAATCGTTTGTATAGCACGTTACGGTACCAGTGTACTGTCAATGAGTACCGGGTCATCGGGGTCTGGCATGCTAGGACTTCGCCAAGGAGACCGATCTCTCCATTCCTCTTCGTCATTGCCATGGATGTTCTGTCAACACATCATAAAAATGCGCTTGAGGAAGGTGTACTAAGTACCTATAGAGGAGTCACCGCGGAGCAGCACTTGTCTATCTAGGCCGATGATGTTGCCTTGTTTGTGCGTCCGACAGCTCCCGATCTTTAGTTCATTCAGTGTGCTCTTCAGGTGTTTGCCGAAGCATCGGGGCTGCGTGTTAACTACACAAAATCCTCGGCTCTCTATAAATTAAAACCAGAGGAGCGAACCAGAGTGGGAAGCATGCTACCTTCTGCATCAAAGAATTTCCTTGCAAGTATCTGGGTTTGCAGCTGGCAATCAAGCACTTACTAGACCACAGTGGCAGCCGCTCTTGGACCAAGTCAGAACACTTCATTCCGGCTTGGCAGAGAGGTTTGATGCAACAATCCGGAGGTTGGTACTCGTTAAATCTGTCGTCGCAGCGCGGCCGGGCATCATCTCATGGTTTTGGATGCACCAGTATGGGTGTTTGAAGACATCAATGGGTGGATGCGCTCATTTCTTTGGGCGGGCAAGGAGCAGGTTACGGAGGGCGGCTGCATTGTGGCATGGAACACTATTTGCAGACCCTACTGTTTTGGTGGGCTAGGAGTCAAAATCTTCAGGTTCAGGCTTTGGCACTTCGAGTCCGATGGGAATGGTTGAGAAGAACTAAACCCGAGGAGACCATGGCAAGGGCTGGTGGCTATTGGTGGACAAAGAGGCGCGGGCAGTGTTCAATAGTACCATTCGGATCAAAGTTGGCAAAGGGGAAGAGTGCTCTTCTGGACAGATGGTGGATCCATGGATTTTGTTGCACCCCGCTCAGAGAAACCGGAGGCACCCCGTATTCCCCCAGAGATCAAGTCTTCTGGATACGACACTGCTTGGCATAGAACAAATTAGCTCTTATACAAAGGATAATGGTACAAGGGTCTGAATTTCAGAGGATCACATCAGCCCAGCGACACTATGCCTGCTAAGGTAGCTCTATGCTAGCACAAAACAACTCGTAGCAGCAGAAAATTTCTAGAAGCGGAACAACAACGACAACAGTGAACTCCACTCCGCATGGACTTTGGCTGGGACACGGTCTAGCTCGCCCGTCAGTAACCTCGACAAGCAATCAATCACGGCATCACCTACATCTGGCATGAGACGCCAGGTCTGTACTTTAATGTACTTGCAAGCTCACAACAACCAAAGCATCAAGACAAAACAACAACATAGCATCAACATGTTAAGTTATAACAACTACAATGAGGTGGAAGCAAATAACTAAGCATGATATGTGTATGCTAGATAATGCTGAACTATATCTCGAGTCACATGAACCATCTCACTCTCAGCTATCCGGCCAAACATTAAATCACCTCGTGATCAATACCTCCTCGTCGTATCACCACATGATCACATCAAACTGAATGATCATCCACAGATCATCCCATCATCATCGGCATCCTGCCAAACTGTTACACTCACATTATCAACATATAAGTCATCTACTAAGTCATTCCGTCATTGTGAGTGTTGATCAACGGTGTGACCTAGTCGAACTGTGTCCAGACCGAGGACGCGGCTATCGATGTTTTATAACCTCTGTAGAGGTTAGCACACTGTACCGACACCCACAGACCCATGGCCTCGTGCTCCCATTCGGGTGACCAACGGCGTTCCGACACAAACTAGTCTACTGTATGACACTCTCCCGGCCACTTCGACCAACTTCCCTTTGGGCTAAGTCATGAGTGGCCCCGATGCCACTCTGGACATCCAACGCCACCGTCGTGGCAAAACAAAACAAAAACGGTCCCAAACAGGGACAATGGTATCCATACAACTCGGGCACACAAGGTTTCGCCTACCGGGCCAGGGTAGCACGCGCACATAACCTTCCCTAGTTGGAGGAACTAGTGAGAGACATGACAATAGACCGCATTAGGGCCTTCCATAAAGACAAATGTGGTTGCACTAGAAAGCTCAATTCGGTGGGCACCTGACCATGAAATAACGAATTTGTCCCAAGGTAGATCTGTGAGAACGATGCTCTAATATCATACCAACCTGTGATCCAAGTTAAAGAAATATCCAACAAATGATCCAAAGCATATATAGACCTATCATAATACTCCGAGGGAGCATATAACTAATATCATGATGAATCCAATTATATGAGCTACTAAACCAATAGCAAGAGCAGATATTAACCTAAGATCCACATGATAACACTCATATCCAATAATCCTCCAAGCATAATACCCATAAATCATAATGAAAATAAATAATAATAATAGCCACTAATAAACCAATGGCAACATGTCATCTCTCAATCTGCAAAACATTAGCCCTAGAAATCCAAGCATCATCATGTCAATACAAGATCAATATTCCCCCAAGATGCCATAACAAGTTCATATATAGCTAATGCATATTTTAAGCAATTTTAATTAATTAAACCATGGCATTGCGTTGCAATCATGCAATGAGGGTGTGGCTTGCCTGGAATGGTTTGGTCACCGGGAAGAAGTGCGAGAAGCTCGCGAAAAGAATCACCGGAAAACTTTCTCTCTCGGAGGGGCTGAATATAGGCAGGGGCAAATGGTCATTTTTAGAATGTTACAACATGGTGAAAATGATCCCATAGGAACGGGTTCGACGAATAGAGAATGTGGGCTTGTGAATCACATGATTCGAAGTTGTGAGTGAAAGGTATAGTGGTTTTTTCTGCCAGGGACCTTTCTATCATATTTTATTTACGTACGGGTCCTAGACAGTTATTCCACTGATAAAAAGAGAAAGCGCCCTTTAGAGAATAAGTTTCCAGTAAGGAAAGCGTATTTCAAACTGCGGCTCTGGTAGAATACGCTTTCGAAACAGAAAATGTAGTCTGTTCAGAATGCGCCTCCACTAACGGGCTGGGCCCGACCGGATGGGTCACTAACGCGAGGGGCCCGCCTACAGGATCTTCGTTCTCCTCCCCCCCGCGCCTCTAGCAACAGGAGGGCGGAGCTCTCCGGCGCGGCTGGCCGGCGAGGAAGACTCCTAAGCGGAGGCGACGACGGAACGGGTAGAGCGCGCCGAGGCGGAGCTCCTGTACCCTTGGGGGCTTGAACGGTGGTCGAACGGCGTCGGCGTCGTCGTCTCGGGCCTCTCGGCGGCAACTAGCTTCGGGCGCACGCGAAAATTGGGTTCCTGGCCACCATCCGAGTAATGGAG